>OX418217.1:33015663-33615663 GCA_948455865.1 Conomelus anceps
AAAATAGTATTTCTTTAACTTTTCTTACTTAAGTAAGTGAAATACTACTTATTTTTAATAAAAATTTGACTGCAAGTTGTTGAATTCACTTGAAAAGTTAATATTAACAACGCAGTTCGTCATGGAACAAGAAATCCAGGGATAGAATTATTAGTTTTTTTTTTGTAGATTACGTCTTGGAGACTCCAGTTAAGGAGTATAAGACAAGTCAGATCAACAATATTATAACACTAGATACCATAATTACTTCAATTAGTTGAGGTGAGGCTTAATTTTGATGTGAAAGTAACTCTTGTACACTATAAAAAGCTTTATCAACTAAATATTTTTTCAATTGTTTTTTAAATATTTCTATATTTTCAAGACTCTTCATAAACTGCGGTAGCTTGTTGTAGAATTTCTTACCAATATAGCTAGGTTTTTGTTTGAATATGCTACTATTGTGACTCACCAAGTGATAATCTCCTCGGCGTCTTGTATTATAATCTTGTACATCAAGATTTTGGTTAATATCATTCGTTTTTACATATAAAGTAGCTTCATACACATATAAGCAGGGTACAGTTAGGAGACCAAGTCTCTTGAACAACGGCCTACATGAATCTAATCTATTTACTCTTTCTATACACCTAACTGCTTTCTTTTGGATCTTAAACACCCTATCAAGATTTTGTTTTGATGAATTACCCCATACTAAGATAGCATACCTAATATGTGACAGTAAGAGCCCATGGTAAGCTGTAAAAAGTAACTTTTTGTCATTCAATCTAGCGAGCTGTCGCAGGACAAATACCCCAGATGAAATTTTACAACATATTTTCTCAATGTATGGAGCCCAGGTCAATCGTCTATCCAACAAAACTCCTAGAAATGCAATTTGTTCTTCCTGGTCTAATTGATTATCGTTTACAATCACGTTTATAGCCCTATCTTCATTTAAATTATGTTTGTTTTTGAATTGAAGGTATTGGCATTTTTTACTATTTATAGTTAATTTCAACTTATTTTAAAATTGGACAATGGACTGCACACCTATATGGGCACTTATTTCTAAATTATCTAGAATGGAATTGCTGAAAATGAGTGATGTATCGTCTGCAAATAAGAGGGCTCTACCACTAATCAATTCTTTAGGTAAACGGTTGACATATAACAAAAAAAGCAATGGACCTAGTATTGACCCTTGAGGCACTCCAGCTTGCACCTCTAATTTATTAGATTTATTCTTTACTATACTATTACCAACTACTGTAGTAAGTTCTACACATTGTTTTCTCCCAATAAGATATGATTCAAATCATTTCAGTTCAACCCCATTTACACCTACATTTTGCAGTATTTCCAATAAATTTCTATGATTAACACAATCAAATGCCTTTGACAGATCTAAGAAGATTGCAGTAGCTTTATCACCTGAATCTATTATATCTATTAGTTTTTCAACTAGAGAAACCATGGCTGTCTTTGTTGATCTCCCTTTCTGGAAGCCATGCTGTTCATCACAGATAAAGTTAGCTTCTTGAAGGTGCAGAAGTAACCTATTTAGAACTACTCTTTCAAAAATTTTACTTATCACATTTAAAATACTAATGGGCCTATAGTTTTCCACCTTTTCTCTATCTCCACTTTTGAAGATTGGCAAGATCTTCCCCTCTTTTAAATTATCTGGAAAAACACCTTGTTCTAATGAATGATTGATCAGATGAATCAAAGGGTCTAACAATTGATATTTACATTCTTTCAGAATTTTACTGGATACCCCATCCATTCCTACAGTTTTTTTATTATTTAAACTATCAATGATATTTGACAACTCGTCTTGAGATATGAGTGGAATTTTAATTCGTTCTGAATCCCCTCAGTATTCCTCATGTTTGCATCACTAATACCTGTATTAAGAGATTTTTGAAGATTCTTAGCAACCAGTTGATATTATCTGTTAAAGAAATTACAAATGTCTACACTATCATCAATATATTTGTTATTATCGTTAATTATTCTGGGGACACTAGTATAAGCATCTACATGAGATACTTGCCTATTTTTGTTTATTACATCCCACACTGCTGTGTTAAAGTACACACTATTATACAAAATTTCAGCTGTTTTCTTACATTTCGCTCTTTTCACTTCTTTCATATAGTTTTTCTTTAGAGCTTTGTAATTATCTTCACTTAACATATTTCTAGATAGTTTGAATTCATCATATGCATCTTTAACCCTATTTCTTTCTGCAAGGATATCATTAGTTATCCACTCTTCAATCTTGTCTAATTTGTTTTTTACAGGGACTTTTTTAACTGGACAACTCATAGTAATATGAAACCTTAAAATATTAATGAAACTATCATATTTGTCATTCAAACTATTGCTATTGTAAACCCTACTCCAGTTTTCTTGTAGCAGATTCTGCTTCAAACAATCGATATTCCCCTGTTCACATTGTTGAATTTCTTTCATTACTCTACTCTTTTTAATTGATTTATGACCTTGCAACCCCACCTCTAAGATTTGATAGTCATGATCAGATAGTTCCGAGCCGCCTAATGAGGCTCTTGTTTTAGAGTAATCTATATTAGTAAGGATGTTATCAATCATTGTTTGTGATGTTCTTGTGACTCTGGTATATTCATGAACTTTTATTTCCAAGTTATTCATGTATATAATATCCCTTAAATCTTCTGTCATTTTATTCTGTGTTGCAAAGTCGGTATTGAAATCTCACGCTACAATAACGTTTGTAAAACGAGTAGTAGTAATCTCTAAAAGCCTATTGAATAGTTCACAAAAATTGTTCCATTCCCCATTTGGTGACCTGTAAATACCTAACACCGCTACTTCGAAATTATTGTCGATTTTTACTCTCAACCCAGTAACTTCTAAATCCATTTCCACAGCAAATTTCTCTACATATTCTAAATTAAATGATTGCATATTCTTAGCATTTTTAGTGAAGATAGCTACTCCCCCACTTCGATGAGATGTCCTGCAATATGACGTTTTCAATGAATAGTTTGGAATATTAAGTTGTGACAATTCATCTTCTTTCAAACCATGCTCTGTGAAAATAGCTATATCAGGAGCTATGGATTGATTTATTTGTCGACTTAATGGTTTCATTTAGCTCTGGCCTATCAAACCTATACGGAATTGTACTTATTATTACATAAGTTTTTTGGCTGAGTGGCACAATCTCTTTAATTTTCTCATTTATTTCAGGAAGATGTTTTAGATTAGGTTCATTTATATTGTTTGAGCCACCCAGTACTATTAGAAAATCGTTTTGACCAAAATCTTTAGTTTGTTCCTGTGCTGACTCTACGATTGCGTTTATAGGGGCACTTGGTTTGAAAAAGCTCTGAACTTCATACTTATTTTTTAATCTTTTATTTAGTAGGTCACTACAGTCTCGTCCATGACTGGATGTCAAGAGCAGTACTCTACCTTTCCTATCGTTATTTGCCCTTACTTTAGTTTTGGTTGCTGTTTGCAAAACCTGACTATACGTTTTTGTTTGACCATTTCTATTTATTTTTTCCCCATTGGATTTAGGTTCTACTTTTTTTGTATTGATCAGAGGTTCAGATCTTACATTAGCCAAGTTTATTTTAGATTTTAATATTTCGATTTCCTCTGACATAGACCTACATTGACTCGTGAGATTTAGTATTTCAGTTTTATGGTCTTCCTGCTGCAATTTTACAATAACTTCCAGAGATTTTATGTGATCCACCAACCCTATTCGTTCTTCCTCAGAATTTTTTAGTGATGATTCTAATTTTGTTTTCAATTCGGTGTGATCACTCAATAGTTTAGCAACCTTTTCTTCTACATCTACAGTAGCTTTAAGAGCTGTTGGAGATTTTTTTGTTATTAATTGCTGAGATCGCATAGTTACCTGAGTTTTAGTCAAACAATTAGATTTAGATGCCTTGTTTGGACCCATTTTCTTAGCTAAAAATTGTTTTCAATTGATTTTAGTTAAATGTTTAATGAAATATAACTTAATTTATTACAATTGTCAACTTGAGACTATTTAATTACAAGAAAATTTATCAATATTGGTACACCTAACCTCGAAAATAGAATTTGACTTTTTATTAAGATACTTTAAATTATAATAGACAAATTAATAATGGAGATTATTAAGATATTGTAAATACTAATAATAATAAACAAAAATACTACTCATCCGTTCGAATTAATATTCTATTCTTCAAAATTCGCAGAGCCTGTTCTGGAAACGTATTCACAGTATCACTGCTACCTCGATCAAAAACAGTTGCGTAGATGAGCCTCAAGTTTTAGCAGAGCTCAGGTGGCGTGCAACATGTCATTTGAGTAGAATAAAAGCATTACAACATTCTTCTATAGTATACGTCCACTAGTGTTTTGGTCATCAAGGATACAAATAAATAACTTATGACTACCACAGAACTAAGTTCAGGAAGAAAATTGTAAAACTTTAGTCCTGAATAATACCTTTTCTAGTAGCGTCAGCCTGTGTAATGGGTATTGGAAAGGATTAGCAAGCTTTTGCTATTAATTCGCGTCAAAAGAGTCCAATTGTGTTCAACTATGAACTACCTGTAGTTTGGGTCCAGTACAGTTGACTATGAACTACAGCTGCTGGTACTAGATGGAATTTGTATACTTACTCTCGGTAAAATTGAATTACTGACGTTCACATATCAATCGATTCGTGTGTAAGCAGCTCAAACAGTGAAAACAATTATTTACAACGAACGGTACTAGTGAGTAACTTATTATTATTTGAGTGTCAATGTGATAGCGACCTCTGGCCGATAGGGCAGCTAGGAGCATCTATGCCACGTTCCGTCTGCGCCATTTCTGCAGATCATCACCAATCAGCACCAAGTAATAAATTATTGGTGTTAGTGCCTGATCACCAAACCGGGAAGCTCAAATACTGAGTCGAGCGCAGCAACGTGTTCAATCAACTTATTTTTATTAGACGGTAATTAAAATTCCATTACTATCGGTGCAGACAAACATACAAAATTAATTTCTTTTAAAATGTTAATTAATTCACAAATATCGTATATGTATTAATTATTAGGGTTTATCGCCTCAACAACCATCAATTAATCATGTCAAACTATCAACCAGTCAATTAATCACGTGAGACTACTGATATTGTACTATTTGCAATAATTTGTGCTCTTTCGTCAAGACTAAGGCAAGTGCTCTAATTAGGCTGATAGAATATTATCTGCCATCCTAGAAAGGGGAACAATGAAATGTAAAATTGCTATCAATAAAAGCATTTTTTTTTTTCATTTATTTACACACAGTTTCCAAAATACAATAATACAACATATAGATACAATACAAAATGGGAAAAAGTGGTTAGGTAACCTCATTGAAAAATCGTGTTGAGGCACCATCACTTTAAAAAAAGAAAGAAAAGCCTAGAGCCGAGCTAAAAGTATAAAATAATCCTTGAATAAATATGTTTAAAAGTATACATAAAAAATATTGAAGAGTACTTAGAAATAAACTGTTCCTTTACAAACAAATCATAAACGACAATAAGGTAAGATCAAAACTAGAATACTTAACTTATCGAAACAAGAATTCAACATCATCTTGCAAAAACAACCAAGACTTCAATTCTCTGAGAAAAATAACTAAATTTAAACTTGAGGAAACGTTGAAAGGTAGATGATTGAAAAAATTTTAAAGCACAGAAAGAATAAAACCCACGAAATGCTTCAATGTTCACTTTCAGTAAAATAACCTTATTTTGCAACCTTAAACGACTAGAGTACACTTTTGAATTACTCAATTGTTTCATTACCGTACCTAAATTATTTTTTAATCTCCCCTATTATAGCATTGCCACATAGGTCTTATTATTATTTTTTTTTAAATTATAATTATTGTTGTTGTTGTTGTTGTTTTTATTATTATTTTTCCATTTAAAGGGGTGCTTGACCAGTCCAACCTTGGGCTCCGATACCCAAGGAGTCCTGACAAGCGGTTAAAGGCAAGACTGCTCCACACATCCGTGCGGTAAGCAATCATGCCAGGTCCGTCATCCACAAATCATTTGCTCTGAGCAGCCGGAGAGAGCCCAAGATAACTGCCTCCTGCATTTGGCCTATCAGTGAAGAGGCACTTTTTTCACAAGCCGGAATTATTATTATTATTACTATTATTATTATTATTATTATTATTATTATTATTATTATTATTATTATTATTATTATTATTATTATTATTATTATTATTATTATTATTATTATTATTATTATTATTATTATTATTATTATTATTATTATTATTATTATTATTCAATTGTCATTCCAAGGTATTATCTAGTTGTTAATAGTAACTGGAAAATGTTCATGAGGTCTGTTTGAGAAAGTAACATGCACTGATTTCTTCTCATTCAGTTTTATTTGCCAAACTCTGGTCCATTTCTGAATTTCTCTCAGGGCCACTTGCATATTTTGTGTAGCCTTTTCATTGGTATCTCCAAGAGCTAGGACTGCTGGTCATCTGCGAAAGTGGCGATGGTATATACTTCTGGCACAGGAAGATCACTAGTGTAGAGCAGATAGAGAATATGCCCCAAGACACCTCCTTATGGTACTCCTGCTCCAATAGCTGTCAATTTTGAGTAGCAGTCTTCCTGTTTCACTCTGAAGTATCTGTCTGATGGGTAGGATCTCAATATTGTTGAGTATTGGATGAATAGGATTTTCTGCAGTCTATTACTATTATTATTATTTTTTTATCTCACACTTAAAAGAAAGTGTTACAAGAAATTCTTACATCGGCATAATTTTGCAAGATGTAGAACATTTAGATAATAGACGAACAAGACTACAATGGAGGAAGATTTAAAAACTCTCAAACTATTGTTGCTGTGTTCAGGATGACAGACTTTTGCAGCTGGATTATTATTATTATTATTGTATTTGACGTGTCCCTCAAAAACACATATTTTTCTTCAAGGAAATATCTTTGTTGAAAAATAATGTTTTTTTAGTCTTTCAGTTTTATTGGTGGTTTATCCTTAATATGGAATTTGATATCCAATTGATGATTTGAATTTGATATTTTAATATTTCTAATGAGAGTACTGACACCATTTTATTCATAATAACATGTTATGTTATGTTATGTTATGAAGGGACGGATTCAAAGATCCAAAGATTCAAAGATCCTCACACGTCAACCAAAGCTTATTGTGTGTCCCTAGTACGTTAGTTGGGCAAACCAATACAGTACCTGTGCCCTTTACAAGATCCAGGAGTTTTTTCCCTATGCTAACGTCCCATTCATCACCTGGTTGTTTGCAGCCAAACAGAGCCCTTCTCCTTGCCCCGAGTCTCTCGCAATCCAGTATGATATGCTTGGCAGTCTCTTCAGACTGATTGCAAAGCCTACACATCTGACTTTCATTTCTAAGTCCAATTGTGTGGAGATGTTTCCTGAAGTGGCCATGTCCAGTTATCAGAGCAATCAACTGCTTGACCTGACCTCTACCCAGCCTCACCAGCCAGTTGGTGAAGTAGGAGCTTGTGTCTGCTAGCAGCCTTTTGCCAAGTGCTTGACCTGAGTGACCTTGCCATTGCTGGTGATGTAAGTCCCTGGACCATTTGTTTATTGTGTGAAAGGCAGTTGTTTTGCTTATGCCACAGCTTGGCTCTGGACCAAAGAATATGACATACTGGAACCCCACTTAGCAAGCCCATCTGCACACTCATTGCCACCTATGCCTACATGGCCAGGTACCCAACCAAGATGCACAAAGTTGCGTGTTGCGAGCTCGCTGAGTGTTTTGTGACACTCCCACACCAATTTTGACTTGATTTCATTAGAGTCAAGAGGCTTGACGGCTGCCTGACAATCTGACAAGATTACTATATGCTTGTCACAATAGCGTCTGGCAATGCCTATATTGGCACAAGCCATGATGCCCCAAATTTCTGCTTGAAAGATAGTACAGTATTGTCCCAGACTTGCACAGATTTCTGTTCTGGGTGATTCACTGTACACCCCATAGCCAGATTTTCCTTCAATGAGAGAGCCGTCTGTATACCAGACAAGGCTGCCTCTCCTGATATAGGGCCCTTCCTCAGACCTCCACTCTTCTCTAGAGCAGAATTTAACAGAAAAAGGTTTAGTGAAAACCATCTCCGTACTCATGACATCTGAGGTCATTTCAAGCACAGGGCTGTGAGCAACAGCTTTGGTGATTGTGCAATGGCCTGTTCCAGACAGGCCTTCCCTCCATTGGCCTGCGACTTTCAATCGATAGGCTGATTTTCGTGCTTCTGCCTTGATAAAAATACCCAAGGGCAGTAAGCCAAGAGCAACTTCAAGAGTTGCTGATGGGCTGCTCGTGAAAGCTCCAGTGACTAGGAGTGTGCCCATCCCATAATAACAATAGTTATAGTGCATCTTTTTATTAGAAAATCCAATCAATTCACAAATAATGATAGCTTCTCTGAAAGCATCTATTCCTACAGTTTTTTATTATTCAAGCCAGGGGTGCCCACAGGGGGGGGCTATGACGTAGACTACGTCATTGAAATTCTTGAGGGGGGGTTCTAAAAAAAGTTTGGGGGGGGGGGGTAAAGTTGAATGAAACCGTGTTTAACCGTGGCCTACGGTCAACGTGACGACATTCAAAAATATATTATGAAGTCACCAGATAGAATGTTAATTAATGATAATAGATTTATAATTATTATTATACTATTGAATATGAATCAGCTATGTTATGTTTAGTTATGTTTATAATTTGTGCAGGAAGTTATTAAGCTAATTCCTTTTTACCTTTACAAAAAAAAAATGTTATTTATGTAAAGAATCCAGGGCTTAATTTCAGCCGGAGCACACCGGAGCAGAGCTCCGGCTATCTAAATCAATAATAAAATCATTTATTCCAATCCAGATCTGAACTAGCTTGTTATTTTGTATATTATGTGATATTATAGTCTAAGTACATTACTATTATTACTAACCATGATCAAATGCGTTTAAAATGCACCAATTCAAGTGTAATTTTCAAACATTTTCCGGGGCCCCCAGTAAGTAACAGCTCCGGTATTTCTCAATTTAGAAATTAGGCCCTGAATGAATCTCAAAAAATATACATACATTTTGTATATTATCGACTGGGTTTGAATTTTTTCAATACCTATATAAAGCTTCTTTTAGTTTTAGAAAGAATACGGGGACTTATTTTTCGAATATTTACTGTGGGGTGCCTATAATTTATAGGGGGTGCTGGTGCTAAATTAAGGGGGTGTGCGTCATGATACTTGGGGGGGGGGGGATGGTCACCCCTGTTCAAACTATCAATGATATTTGACAATACTCGTCTTTGGATACTGGATGGAATTTTAATTCATTCATTCAATATCTAATGAAGATGGAAAATGAACTTTAAACACAATGCAATCGTATAAAGAAACGTAGAGAAACATATCAAAACAAATTATTGACTGCAAGTCGTTGAATTCACTTGAAAAGTTAATATTAACAACGCAGTTCGTCATGGAACAAGAAATCCAGGAATTCAAAACAAATCTTTATTCTTATTAACTCCCAAGTACATTAAAATCACATTAATCTATTAAAATATGTCAAATATTATTATAATCTAAAGGGTTAATACAAACATAATATTAATAAAGTTAATTGTTAATATTAAAAAATTCAAAGATCATTTCAAAATTTAAAATAGATTTTCTATTCCAGAATATGAATATGATACAGTTAGCATCCATATATGTTATAAAATAAATATACCGTACCTTTATTATAATTTATTGATTTTTTTAAATTTTGACTAATTTTTCCTAATGAGTATTACTCTCATATGCCTGCAACTTGTGCATAGGTGATGCCTTAAGGTAGGTTAAGCTGTTTTATAACAACTTATATTACAGTTATTATAATTATAGGTTGTAGGCTACGCCTTAATCATTTTTGTGGGATAAGTCAAAGGGCCAAGTCAACATCATCTGAAAAATTATGTTTATCCTTCTAAATAATATAATCATTTATTAATATCATGAAGAACAGGTGCAAGAATGTAGAAGAAGAATATTGGCAATATAGTTCAATTTTCACTAATGAAAGGTTTTCTAGTATATGGAAGATTTATAGTTCATGCCATATAATCTGCTGCTAAAGCTACCATGCACAGCCTATGCTTATTTAGTCATATAACATTCCTTTTTTTTGAGATCTTAACATTTGTCTGACTTTTGCGAAATTGTAAGTTATAGGAAGGCTCTATGATGAATTCAATCCAATATTCTAAAAACCATTACAAAACAAAGTGAGACCTATGGTAAATTCTGTCAAAACTATGTTCATCTTTTTGAAAGTTAAAATATTAATTCTGAATTAATTTTCTATGAATACTTTTGAATATATTTTTCTAGGACTCGTATATGTGAATGTATTCTTATTTAGGTAATGTGTCAGAATCAGTTGTAGCAATTTGAAACATCTAAAACGGAGGGGTAATTTTTGGTCTGATATAAAATTAAATTTATAGGTTGATTTTAAAAATTGATTTGATGTTGTTTTTTAACATAGATTGTTTTTTTTTTTTGTCGATTGTTTATTGCTTTGAATATTTTATGACACTCTAAGGCATTAAAGGATATGATAGGTATTCCCAGTATCGCAATTTGAAATTTTCATTTGGAGCGTGTGCTCTCAAATTAATATTTATTAACTTTTCATGTGAAATTTAACGACATGCAGTCAAATATTTGTTAAGAATAAGTATATTAACTCACTTAAACTGGCCGAGTACTTTCGAATCTATGAGATCCATCATCAGAGGCTCCTAGATCATCATGTCAGTTTTTTGGTTAGAAGTGTTGTGGTTTTTGTAAAATATGATCAAAAAGTTTGTGAGATTTAAAATTTAGTTGTTCATTGAGAATGTTTTGTTTATTGTGTGTGGTGTGTTTGTATATTTCAAATTGTTCCAAGGTGTTGAGTTCGTGTCCTTTAGATTTTATGTGTAGAATGTGTAGGTTGGTACTGATGTCGGTAAAAGTGTGTCCAGTTTGAATGATATGGTCGGCAAAATTCGATTCAGCTTTGGATGTGAGGGCCTGAAAGTGTTCCTTGTAACGTTGTTTGAATGTGCGGCCTGTTTGTGCGGCCTGAATGTGCGGCCTGTTTGTGCGGCCTGAATGTGCGGCCTGTTTGTGCGGCCTGAATGTGCGGCACATTCAAACAACGTTACAAGGAACACTTTCAGGCCCTCACATCCAAAGCTGAATCGAATTTTGCCGACCATATCATTCAAACTGGACACACTTTTACCGACATCAGTACCAACCTACACATTCTACACATAAAATCTAAAGGACACGAACTCAACACCTTGGAACAATTTGAAATATACAAACACACCACACACAATAAACAAAACATTCTCAATGAACAACTAAATTTTAAATCTCACAAACTTTTTGATCATATTTTACAAAAACCACAACACTTCTAACCAAAAAACTGACATGATGATCTAGGAGCCTCTGATGATGGATCTCATAGATTCGAAAGTACTCGGCCAGTTTAAGTGAGTTATTATACTTATTCTTAACAAATATTTGACTGCATGTCGTTAAATTTCACATGAAAAGTTAATATTAACACGCAGTTCGTCATGGAACAAGAAATCCAGGAATTTAATATTTATTATCATAAATATATGCTATAAACTTATTGATCTTCAAGGAATTTATTGCATAATTATAAAGAAGTATTTTACCGTATCAATAATTTTCACGTGCACTGCAACATATATTTTGACACGTTTTTCACGTGCAATTACATATTTTGATATGCACAGTATAAAATAGCCAAATGAGGAAAATTGTAAAGCCAACACAAAAATCTTGTTTTGAAAATTCCTTGGTACAAAGATACAAACCCGTTTTTCTGGATTTTTTAATAAATCAGATTTCAGGAGAATTTATTTTTAAAAATTATAAAAGTACATGAATACTATTAGTTGGTAACTAAGTGCCTCATGGGTTGAAAGCCCCATGACACTGATTAAATAGCCTGTAGGCTACTACTTTGTACTTTATGTTTTAGGTTAATACTATTTGGGTGTATACTACTTTCTTAATTTAAACAATACAGTGTGTATTTATTATATTGCAGTCGATGTGATAGAAATATGATATTTTTGAAGCGTTATACTAAATTTTAATGAAATAAATGTGATATAGAACAGTTCAAACCTCAGATTCAAAATATGAATGATTGGATTTAATTATAACTAATCTTCCAATCTAATGCCTACCATATTTTTTTATTAGTGTTTACATATGGTTTAGGAACCTGATGCAGCCTGGATAAGTAATCAATTCAGGACAATAACATTTTTAAAAAGTCATTAATACCTCAAAATTAACAATAATTTTGATAAAATGGATTTTATGTAATATATTAGTCAAGATAGCCATGAAAAACATGTTATGAGACTTCTTAGAACTTCTAGGTTCTATTGAACAGTCATATCTATGTTGTATCAATGTTGTACAGTATTGAGTTTGTAAGTAGCCTACATTGACAATTTTATACAGTGGATTAGAATATTATGCTATAACAATGGATTTCAACTGACTGAAATGCAGAACAATTTCAGTTAGAGTTGATAAGAAATAAAATGTTGTTACATGAGGCATAACATGTTTTCGGGCTGGAGGCCATCATCAGTGCTTGGTGCCATGAGGTCAGTCAAAAAGTGAACAAAATTGTTTAACTATTCTAATCGCAGATGGTCATGAATCATCAAATAACAAGGATTTTAATTGTTACATCTGAAAGTAAGATTTGAACTATTTTTTTTTAACACATATTTCTAAAGCTACATTTTTCCATTTGTTGACATTTTTCAAAGTTTCAATATTGAATGTTGTGTAATAAAGGTTTAAAAAGGACTCCCCACTAATAAAAGCCATAAGCTTATTTTATTATTAGGCTACCTCAATCATTAAATTTCACTTCTTGGTTATTGATTGTGGTTTGCTGAAGACAATAATGTGCTTAATGGAGGGGATTAAAACGGTATTTTTGGCCTGTGTTTGGAATAATCCTGTTTTATGAGCTCGACTCACCATCTTTACCACCCTCGCCTGATTGTTTTTTTTTCTTTCTGTATTATCATGATTCTCCTATGCGTGGAGTGAATTGCTTATTAATATTCCCCTTCTGATAATAAGTTTAGGGGATACTCGCTCACTGGGTTATTTTGGACTCCTGTTTCATTTTAATTTTTTTTTACAGTAGAAGACTTAGCAAAACGTTAATATAATACCTGTTATAATATTCTATTAAACTTTGACTTAGCATGCTATTCAGAGTATTCAGATAAAAATAGTACCTGATTAGCCTTTAGGGAAATAAATTATTTTTTCTCAATAGATTCAATTCACTTCAATAATAATGTTTACAATAATAAAATCATTTGATGACTCAAAGCTTCAACAATTTTTGAGTCAATTTTAAGAAAAATCTGGCATTTAGTCAAAATTTGACATAGGCCTACAGACCAAAATTTGAAATACAGTAAAACCTCGATTAACCGCAACTTTTTTAACCACCACTTTCAGTTATCCGTCATCGTAAAAGTGAAAATGTTAAGAACATATTTATGAGCATTAAGCATAGGCTACAATTTTTTGCATATTATACAACAGCTCTATACTCTGTAACTCTGTATCTTATTTCTGATGACATAAACATATATTTTTAAATTGAGTTATCCTTTTGTACACTGCCTTTTGTCTTATTTTCCAAACTTTCTCAATATGAATACAGCTAAAATTCAATACTTTGCATAGTTATGCGTAATTTTACGAGTTTATCAAATAAATACCGGTAGATAAACAATAAGAGGAGAAACAAATAAGTGCAAATACATGATTGTATTAATGGATTTTTTAAACTTTGGCTAAAAAATTACATGAAAAATTAAATTTTTAAAAATTAAGTGAGAAAAATAAACAATTTATCATTTAATACTGAATTTAGTTAAACCTTGGGTATATCCCCAAAACGTTGATATAGTTATTGATTTAGTCATTAACTTTTTTAACTGCATTATTTATTTGAATAAGTCCCTGACTTTTAATAAAAATGAATTTTTATCAACTTATTATTTGGAATGAATTAATTTATGTTTAATAAGAAAAATTGATTTTGATTATTACTGGAAGCACAAAAAAGGTATAAACTGCCTACTCATTGCTCGGATATAAACAGGGATAGAGCATTGAATTTGTAAGATGTTAGATGTATTTAAGGATGTTTTGCATGTGGTTTATCCAGGCAGACTCACAGACTGAGGTCTCCAACAACACACTTTTCCCGAATAGTTGGTTTTTGTAGTAGGTCTTCATATCAATAAGGTGTATTAGGTAAGTGGCTGTTGGAGGGTTGCTTGCCAACAAGGTACGCTTTTGTATGTGAATAAATATTTTGAGATGACGAGACGAAGACATATTTATTATGTATGGTACAGAGGCAGAGGGGGAACAACCTGCCATATGGACTCGCTTTGTCGTGGAGTGGTCGAGGCCGTTGGTCTGGCTATCGACTAGTTGTCAGCTGCAGAAATCACACATCTCGCTTATTTCCTTTCCACGTGCATTTTCCATATTTCACCCTCCATTCTTTTCTTCCTTTCTCATCGTATCTTCAAGATTTCAGAGCCTTTCCGGTTTTTGTCAACAGAAAAAAAAACTGACAACAGAATTTATGATAAGACTTATTACCGTATTCAAATATGATTTTTCCATCTAGAAAATTCTTTAAGAACTCAGATTATCATAGTTTCCTATTTATCAATACTTATTTTTAAAACCAAGTATATTTCGAATTCATTTTGAACATTTTTTTGGACTTTTTTATTGCTAAACATAAAAACATACATAGGTCTAGAAATTAAATTATTCAACACAAATTATTATTATGAAATACTGACCATTGTAGGAATACATAAAGTATTTACTAATTTCGCAATACATATAGAGAACAATAGTGAATAGTATATCTTTACCTACATTCAATACAACGCAGTCATCATAGTAAAACATGAATGTAAGTCCCACTAAAGCAGAGCTAGTGTGTGCGAATTTTAATTCACAAAATTTCATATTTAATAAAAAGTTTAAAAAGAGTGAAAAAGTTCAAGATGAAAAATTTTTAGTACTTCCCAGTTTATTCGAGTTTTTTTTTATTGAGCATGATTAAGTTAAGGATGTTCATAAAATATAATTTCACAATTTTTAAAAAATGAGTAATGTATTTAGGGGCTTTTTTTAATTTGTGAGACATTTCAGTAAAAGAGTTCATGAATGGGAAATAAAGACAAATGAGAAAAAAATAATTGTGGAAATATTTATTTATTTATTGCTGTCTTACATTCATGTGCAGTTTTGAATAAATACATAATTATCAATGCATGACAAATTGAACAGATATATCAATTACATACAATACTGACCATTATGAGAATACATAAAATATTGACTATTTTAGCAGCACATATAGAGAACAAGTAGGTATATCTATACTTACATTCAATACAACACAGTCATCATAGTAAAACATGGAATGTAAGCCCCATTAAAGCAGTGCTTGTGTGTGGGAATTTTAGTTTACAAAATTTCATATTTGATAATGGCTTAAATTAATTGATTGATAGCACCAAAAATGAGAATATTTAACTTAATCATTTACTGACACTTAATAATAATTATTAAAATTAATTCTAAATAAATTGTTACATCGGTATTCAGTTTTTTTCTCTCTTGTGAAACAAGAAATTTTGGCACGCTCTCTTTCTCCTCAGGTCGTTTTATTGTTTTCAATTACAGTAATATGTTCGCAAACCGGGAAATATTTATTATTACCATCCAGTTTATAATAATTATATAGACCTACAGCGTTTATCCAACAATTCTGGTTAAATTAATTATAGGTAAATTATGCTACCGTATATTCAAACAATATCAAACTGTGTAGTCTACCCCTACATTTACTCAAAAACGCTGGCTAAATAAAGCAAGTTAGTTTGAAGTAACAAACAATTTAACAAACTGACGAATATACAGAAACATAATAGATTAATTTCGAATTCCTTCAAGTGTTATTAATTTATTCTCCGCAATTAATTTAATCGGCGGATATTGACAACAGCATTGAATAGCGGTTGGAAATCGATGAATGCTACTGTGCAAAAATATTAGTCACCACCGGAAATCAAACCAAGGACCTCCCAGTTGCCGGTCGGGCACCTTAACAACTAGACTATAGTAACCGTTCTGCACAACAGCACTCATTTTAAACTTGGCCATATCGGCTCGTATCTCACAAATTAGTCTGAAGTAATTGGCAATTTAACAAACTGCCGAATATACAGAGACAGAATATATTAATTTCGAATTCCCGCAAGTGCTATTAATTAATTTGTACTGAAGTCTTCCGTAATGACGGATATTGACAATAGCATTCATCGATTTCCATCAGCGATTCAATGCTGTTGTCAATATCCGTCATTGCGGAAGTCTTCAGTATAAATTAATACTTGAAGGAAATTAGCACTTGAAGGAATTCGAAATAAATAAATTCTGTTTCTGTATATTCGTCAGTTTGTTAAATTGCTAGTTACTTCAAACTAACTTGTGAGATACGAACCGATATGGCCAAGTTTAAAATGAGTGCTGCTGTGCAGAAAGGTCACTATAGTCTAGTGGTTAAGGCGCCCGACCGGCCATTGGAAGACCCGTGGTTCGATTCCCGGTGTTGACTGACATTTTTGTACAGTAGGATTCATCGATTACCAGCTAAACTTAAAGGAATTCGAAATTAATAAATAAAGCAATTAGATATTAAGTTAAGCAATTAATAAATATGTTATATTTTCTAAAAATTATACTGTATATTGGATGAAAATGTTATCATCTTATTACCAGAGCATCTTATTACCAATTTTTTGAAGGTATTAATCGTTTTCAAAATTACATTTAACTTATATTTTGAAATTTAGCATAAATAAAAATTTGATATGAAATTTATGGATCATCTATGAAACGGAAAAAAATGTATTTTTGGCAGATTCGTTTCTACTTATGCGGTGATTGACTGCGGTGACAAACCAACTGACTGCTAGCGACAGACTTGTAGACCAGGTAGCCTATGGCTAGTGTTGCCAATTCGTGAGTTGAGGTTGGTAATTTTCGACGATCCGGCGCTGGCATGGCCCCATTCCGGCAATACCACAATTTGTTTCTGTCACCTAATATGATGGCGTTAAGTATACTGAGATCGTACTCACCGATTCAAAGTGTAATTGAAATAAATTTCTGAAGAGCAAAATATAGCTTAGACGCATCCTCTAACGTCACCAAATTAGGCGTAGAATTACATAAGAGAGCGGGAGCAGGCCCTTCGGGGGCGATGGGACATTTTTATTTACGGTAGCAATAGAAATATTAAAATGATTTTTCCAAACAGATGAAAACCAAATTTTTTATTAAGAATATCTTTTAAATAGGACTGTACTTCACACAAGTGCATGATTGTTCTATTATTCACACAGATATAGCTAGCCAGGCAGAAGCCAGCGCCCTTAGTCGTACATGCTTAGAGGACCCATTTCCAAAATAAAACACACTATGCCTGTGCTATTTGGCGGTAGCAAAACATCTTATTTTTGGTTTTAAATTAAGTAACATTCATAATTACCGTACCCTGGATGAGACGTGACTTGCCAAGCTGTTACCAAAGAAAACTTTGGGTTCATCCTTAAAATATGGAACAATAAAACATTATAATATCATATATTATTTGAAACACTTTCATTCATAAAAGAAACAGAGTTCTAGAGTATAAACCAGGTAATTTGGGACACTAGTTACCCAACTCAGATCAGCTGTGGGAGTTTTCCTCATTGAAAAAGTCAAGTTGGTGACAGTGACAAAAGTAGTACTTGAATATACTACTTGAATGATGTGAACAATTTATCAGAATATGTTTTGTAGAAAATGGAAGCTTCATTTTAATAATGAAAGAGTATTCATGATTAAAGTTATTAATATCTCAATTTTCAGGTTAAAAATATTAAATTTTATTAATGTTAGAAAACGACTCTTATCTGTTAATCAGATGCTTGAAACTTCATTAAATATATTAATTGATGTGTTTGAAGCAAATTAACAATGGTAGAAGTCAAATTTAATCGCAGAGTCAACTGAGAAATTAATGAACCTTAATTATTGTTGGAAAGGTAGAATTGTCCCAAGTTATCTTACTTGATGGTACTTGGAGAAATACAGAAAATGTTGCTTTTGTTGCTAATGTTGAATGGGAAATTCTTCTAGAAACACCATCCTCAATGAGCACAGAGGGATCAAGCACTTTTCAATGTCTCAATGGGCTCAGTCCACAAAACAATTCTATTAGAAGCCTGGTAGCTGTTAACTTTTTCTTGGTTCAGTTACCTGAAGTTTTTCTGCAGGGCTATTGCAAGTATATTAGTCAATTCATCAAGCATATTTCATTTCTCAATTTTTTAGAATTATTTATTTATTTTAGTAATCTTCATTTTCTAGTTTGTTGATCAAACACAAAAATATCTGAAAAACTTGGATGCTTGAACAATGTAATTTTTAACAATTAAAAATAATTTAGAAATTGTCAACATATTGATTCTACAGAATTAATTTATTAATTTAATTCATTCAGACACTTAGGAACACAGAATGCTTGTTTATCCGTCCCATCTTATCGTGATTGGCATTATATGATCTCACAATCTACAGAGCTGCGACGGTTTGTAGTAGCTTATCGAGCATACCAGCTAGGATTTGTGGTGGGGGGGGGGGGTCAAAGATGTGTTTTGTTGAACTTTTTTGCGAGATTGCCCCTCCTTCCTATACCCCCCCAACAGAGAATTTCTGATTGGTGGTGGGGGTGGGGTGGGGGTTTAGGAGCGCCCTTGTGTCGTACAACAGTATAACTACCCAAAAAATTATAACTGTACAATAGCATCACTAATTATTATCTTGAACAAAAACTATTCAAATCATCCGACAAAATTAAGAGAAGAAAACAAGAGAATTGAAAAGAAAGATACTTTGTCAAGTTTAATATGAATATGTTGTTTAAAAAGTTCTATGATCCTATCTCAACTCATTGCTAACGCGCAAACATTGTAGAAGCTAGCAATGCAATTATTTCTATACAAGTCTGCAGTTCCATGTCCTTCCCACGAAACAATCTTCCAAGAGGATCGATAGTCGACTAGTAAGGAACATTAGGTTTAGCTTTGGGTTTGGTACAGATAGTCTAACGATTATCGAAATATTCATTTGTTTCGTGGGGGAGATACGGAACTGAAGCCGAACTGAATATAATAAAATAAAAATACAGTACCTGTATTTTGTTTGGAAAAATCCTATAGTTCACTTCATTCTTTGTTTCCGAAAATTGTTTTTATAGAAATGTTGTTTCTAATCTAGCTTATAACGTATTTGTATTTATAGGCCTAGGTGTGTAAAAATAAAAATGAATGACTATAGCTTAGGCTATCGCACACAATTATTTCACAAATTAAAACTTCAAAATCATTATCACATAAATATAAACCAGCAAACTCCCGATAAAAATTTGAAAATTCGTTTCGATCTGAAGTCCAGACTTGCCAATCGATTCAAGGCGAATCGATTTTGATAATGTTTATCAATATTTCAATCACATATTCTCTATATTGAAACCAGAAAAATATTTCAAATTTAGTAATGACGTGAGTGAACTGCACTTTTGATATTAATATAAAGTTTATTGATTTTCCATTATTATTGAATTTGGTGGCGGAGACATCCAAACATACAGCAAACAGCTGCTTGTGACGTCATTCCATGTTGAGTTGCTAGTTGCTAAACATTTCTGGTCTGGTAGGGTGACTGACATTTTTGTTTTCAGAGAATTATTGCTGAGTAAAACTGGAAGTTTGTGTTCATGAATATTTGTGTTTGTTATATTGTATATTAAATCGCTGTATGGATAGAGAATCGGCTAATCAGTTTATTTTGGTTTTGGAGAGTTTTTATTTTTGAAAGAATATTTAGCGAAAGTTGAACAATGAGTGAACTGACTCAGGAAGAGGTAGTGACATAGCCTTTGTATCATTTTATTTGTTACGTGAAAGGTTAAACTAATCTCATGAAATCTGTGTACAAGAATTTTTCAAAATTTTGATTAGTCTAACCTTCCAAAATTCATATTCAACATACTTCTTTACAAATATTTTGTCTTTGTTTTCATTTTTATTCAATATTGCAGTGATTATTATTAATGACATGGCTTAATTTCTCAAATCTTTTAAATATTTCATACACCCTTGGGTCTGATTATCTGGTTCTTGATTTTTTTATTTGACGCGAATCCTCTGTAGATTATCATATTTCTAATACGCAATTCTTAGGCCTAGTTACACATACTGAAAAATTGCTTTGTTTCCATGTAGATCTAGTCAACAAAATATAGCATTATTTGCTTATAACTAATAGTATTTCTACTTTTACTTCAGTACTCTTGCCTTTCAAATAGTTTGTCGAAATAGGTTGTATAAAAGTTGGGTGCACTTCCGTATGTAGTCCAATGAAATAATCGACTGAGAGAACTGATAGTCGATATCTGCACCAAACCGAAAGCTAAACCTAACCTATCGACTCAGTCGAATATTTCTGGGGACTGCATATAGAAGTGCAGCCCAAAGTTGTATCTTGGACAAGAAAGATCGTTTTAATTTTCTGTGAATCACTAGTCTTTGAAAGAAGCTCTTTCGGTAACTACTGAACTCTCATGCTCAATGCTTTTTACATTCCATTCTATATTGTATATGCATGTTCACTTGGACAAAGTCTACTGGTAGTAGTCAAGTAAAGTTAAAATACTCCTGCTTCGGAGACAGCAGACACTGTCAAGTTTTAGTTTTACTTGTTGGTTCACTCAGTCTATAAGTTTACTTTGTTTTTATTAATGTTTTCTATTGATGTTATCATGAAATATTTAAAATAATTGTTGCTATTAGTGAATATTGAAATTGACTTTGATCATGACTTAGCCTGCATTACTTATTGTATATTGGCTGCAAATAAATGAATTATGAGTTTGTAATATCCAGTTGATATAGTCTTCGTAGGTACAGTACCCTGAAGCTTTAGTGACTAGTTAAATTAAATAATTCTTGACTCAGAGACTGCAGACACTGCCAAGTTTTAGCCAATGTAATATTTGATTAAATTAATTGAGTTTGTCTCTTGTATGTACAAAATCCTGAAGCTGTTCTCATTAAGTTTAGTCATGTCACAAATTGCCGCGCACCGACGCAGCTTAAATTGAGAAGGGCTTCGCTTCCAAGTCTATTTATAGCCTAACCTACTCTAGGTCAATTCTGTATTCAGGTTCCTCATGGAAAATATACATAAGTTGTATCATCAGTGTTAAGCTTGTAAGATTAATTATCAATTAGGCTATTTAATGGCAAAGAAGTTCAACGAATTGTTTTGAAATGCACTTTTTTTAAGTAATCATTCCCAATTTTGTAATTTACTTCTGTACTGCCCCATTGGTCTATTGGATTTTTAAATTTCAATAAGTCTACTTTAAAATAAGTGAATGTTTGTGGTAGCCTATAGAGATAATATACTTGTTGAATTTATTTGATGATTTAATGTATTGTCGCAGATCCGAAAGCGGCGTTTAGCTCACTTGGCAGCTTTGGAGACGAGTCCAGTGCCTTCCACATCAGGTGCTGCTGCTCTGTCGCCTTCTGCATCCACTTCATCTGTGATAACTCCTTCTTCGCCGTGTAGTCTTACTACTAGTATTAGCAATGCGTCAAGTAGAGGTGAGTTGAAGCTCTTCAAACCTTCTTCTTTAAGCATCTGAGTTCATTTGTAAATTATATGGGTTTTTTTAAATACGAGGGTTATTTTTCAACTCCGATGGGTCATAAATAAAAACGAAGTTAATAACTTAGAAGAAAATTATTTTATTACCAAAATGTATACGTACTCTTATGCCTTATCCCGTATGGTAATTTTCAACTCCGACGGGGTCATAAATAAAAAATAAGTGAATAGAAGAAAATTATTTTATTACCAAAATGTATAAGTGCCTCAACATCAACCTTGAAGACTGGGATATTAGTCATACCTGTAGACACGATTTAAATACCTTCATGAAATGTTGCCGCTAGTGAATTTTAATTAGCCTTGAAGTCCCTCAGTAGTTAAAAATTGTTGACCTTCAAGTCATTCTTCAGTTCAGGAAAAAATGAAGTTGTTTGGTGCTAGATGGGGACAATATGGTGGTTGGTCAACATTTTCCTACTGACATTGTTGAAAATATTGTTGGGTTACACCGGCACTGTGAGGGCGGGCGTTACCATGCAGCAAAACAGTTCCAGTCGACCTCTTCTATTAATCTGAATCGATCGGCGCAAGTGGTGTCAGGTTAATCAAAAAACAGTGGCATTGAATGTGCAAGAAATGGCTTGGAGGTCAGCACTTTGAGGAACTCCATGAGAATGTCAAGATTCATTCACTGGCGGCAACATACCATGAAGAGGGTATTTAAAAGCTTGTCCACAGGTATGACAAATTCCTCAATCTTCAAGGTGATTATGTTGAGATGGTGTACGTACATTTTGGTAAAAAAAAAATTCTTCCTTTTCACTGCTTTTCGTTTTGGCAAATTGGAGGTTGAAAAAATCACTCGTAATAGTACCTATATTTATATTACCTAATAATTTGAATTTGAATAAAAAGTATGCCATTGAAATTGAACTCTGAAGGTAGAAGAAAAAAATATGAAAATTAGGGCGGCTGTCGACAACAAAGTGATAATAATTTGGGTTGTCCGGTGTCTTTCAAACATCTAATGAACACTAGCTCGCCTAAGTATGTTTTCATTAAACTTTATAATTTATGTTGAGTAAAAATCTTGTTTTGGATCTTTTATCATTTGACCCTATCACTTATGAAGTGCTACCTACTTCTACCGGTTACGGATAAGGCAGTGCACCTGTTCCAGCTTCACTCCTCCTCTTTCTTGGTCTCTCCAAACTTCTTTCACCGACTGGACGATAATTCAGGGCTTGCTTGCATTATTATTATCATCATCTTGAATGCAGTTGTATTCTAAAATGTATAATCTAAATTGACGTTGAAGTTTCAGGTCCTGAATGCTCCGTTAGAAGAACACCGCCTCCTCAAAAGAGTGACTCGCAAAGCACTGACACTTCCTCGCAAATGGAGGTTGAGGAAACTCCTCAGGAAAAGTCAGGCTCTCTGTCACAGGTCGATGTTGATTCTGGAATTGAGAATATGGAGGTAGAAGAAACTCAGAAAGAGCCACATAGGCATAGGGTAATGTGCAAAAATTTTACTACACTAGTCAAAAAATAATTATCCAAAATTTCATACAGTAAAGTGAGAACACCATTTGTTTAATGTAAAGAGGAAATGTTAGTTTTTTAAGCATTCAGAGGCTTCATTCTTTCCATAATTGTTTCATATTGATTTTGTCTTCTAGTCTTACTCATGGCATTGTTACTTAGTATAGCTTGTCAACCCATTCTGACTTGTCTTATACTCCTTAACTGGAGTCTCCAAGACGTAATCTACAAAAAAAAAAAAAAAATTCTTGGCAGCTGTATGAATTTGCCTTGCGCATGTCGGCTCATGATCACTTCTCCATGCTGTGAGCTGTTCTCACATACTGCGCAATAAAGAATGACTAGCTCTTAGAATAATCTCTTGGAACGCTGATAACGTCGTCTAGGCAAAACGAAATTCGCTTCTGTGTACTGCCAAGAATGAGTTGACAGACTATCACCATAAAAGTCATTTATGTCAAAAAGTCATAAAGTCAAAAATATTCATTTCATTTCTTATCTCTAACAATTCCAGGTGGCTAGAAAGAAATATTTGATTTATTCAAAAAATTCAAACCTGTAAATAATGATCCTGTAACTTACCTCTTCTTTAGTGCAGTTGTCCAGCTAATGATTGAAAACAAGTTATGAAAAATCTAGATTTTCAAGGGATATAAGCTCAAGTAATCTTGAAATATGACAAAATAAATCCATGGTAGACTTCTTGAATCCAGATATATTTGTGAATTTCTTTAGGAACAGTACCAGTATAATATTCTCCACAAATCTTACAAATAATGCTACCTCATACATTTTGGTGAAGTAGCCTAACAAAAACAATGGTTTAGTTAGCTATTTTTTTGTAAGATAGTTGAATCAACTTGTCTTCATAACATCTTAATAAAGATCGATTGTGAATTTGATTGTTTAACATAGGTAATAAATATTGTGATGTTCAACTTTAACTTTTAGTTAAATTGAAGACTACACAATTGAAAATTCACCTCGAAAAACTACCTAATTAAATTGAACTGATAGCAGGCTGTGGAAAGAAAATCGAAATATAGCAATTGATAACTAGAGGTTTGAAAATCCTATAAAAAATTCCTAAAAAAAACAACTATCATTATTACCCTAACGAATGAAAACTTGTAATCTTTTATGTGATTATTTTATTTTTTTTCAGACTCTCAGCTCCAGTGCAGAAGTTTCAGAAGAGCAAATGTACAGTGTTGTTTCAAGAGTTTTGTGTGTCTCATGGACTCAGCAGTCTGAATCCTTAATTTATCTGCCAGAAACTGCGGCTGCCATTAACCAAAGGGCCCAGGATGAACTGCCACCTGTTGAAATGCAGGTAAGGTTTGCTCTTGCATTAACAATGCATTTATAAAATTCAGGTCCATGTATTTTTTACAAGGGTTGTTCATGAAAATGAATGAATTGATTTTTCAATTGTGGACACGTTTTCCCTTCTTAAGTCTCATCCACCTGGGTAGACTTACAGCACTAGATGGCTATTTTAGAGCAATTTAGTCTCTTGCTACACCAGATGAAAGTTAAATTACGTTATTTGTGCTTACAGAAAAAGTTCTGTAAGTGAAGTTGATGAAAACATTCTCACCATCTCACAAATAGACCCAGAGGTAGTCGAATCTAGCACAATTAGTCTAGGTTCATGTAGCAATAGTAAGTAGTAGATTGCCCTATAACAGCGCTCCAATACAAAAAAATTGTCAGTTTGGATTTAACTTG
This sequence comes from Conomelus anceps, assembly GCA_948455865.1. Classification (NCBI taxonomy): domain Eukaryota; kingdom Metazoa; phylum Arthropoda; class Insecta; order Hemiptera; family Delphacidae; genus Conomelus; species Conomelus anceps. Next base: position 33,040,889 of record OX418217.1, read on the forward strand.
GCTATTTGAGAGAGAAGCGACAGTTTGATAGAGAGCAAGGACAAGAGAAGGAAAGGAGAGTACAGAGATTAGAGTTAGTTTACAGAACTAGCTTTTGTTCCAAAACACAGCTCATGAACAATTCATATACTGAGTGTTGTAATTCCAAATAGTTTTGCTGTAATTTCACGTGAGTCATATAGCCACTGTCGTTTTGATGTATGTTATAAAATTATTTAGTGTCGAATATACACCAACTGAGCTTAGTTTATTCTAATAGTAAGTTGTTAATAGAAGAGATTGATGTAATCATACAGTCTCAAATTGAAAATTAAAATTATGCAGTAGCTCTGTGCGTGTTTTGGTCTATCTGACAGCTTCGCAATCAGTGCATTGTATATTGAATCCCAGATGTGAACTAACCTTTTGATTCACAATACATGGACAATCCAGTGTCGTAATTATACTTTGCTAACAATGTTTTTCATTGATAAAAACTACCAGATTAGTTGAGTGATGGCTAAACAGCTTTAATTTATCAATAAAAGCTGCTTAAATGAACGACGCCAGATGATTTATGGCTCTGACCCTTTCAAGAGTAGCCGTAAGTTCCGTCCAGGCATGCAACATTGCATTGTAATAGCTCTATCCCATAACATCTCTCTGTGACAAATTGTGCAAAAAATACGCCATTGTGTAACATCATACCATTATCACTATGTTTATGGTGTGCTGTTGCAGGACAATCTTACAATGATACAATGCTGTGCTACGGAATGATGTTACGAGACAGAGATACGTTACTAATTTACGATGTGATGTTGCATGTCTGGGCAAACCTTGATGATGATGATGATTATTCTTATTATGTTGGAGTGTTCCTCTCGCATAATTTTCACCAACTTTGAATTACACAATTTCCATCATTGAAAAGATTTAATTGAGTACAAAAAGTATAAAATAATATAAAATATTTTAAATTGATTGTAATGCAGGACCTGATCAGCCAGTGCCTGATGGAAGTGGTGTGTCAGATAGCGTCTGGAGAGAACCCACTGCCGTCGCCTCTCACTTGCTCAATGCCTGAAGCAATGAACCACAGCGGCAGCCAAGTGGCGGTGGCGGCGGCAGTGGCTGAAGAGGTGGTGGCGTCACCGCAACAGCAGCAACCTGCCACCGCGTCCTCGTCTTCCGCGCCCACTAGAGCCGAGCGCTGGTTGCCAGAGGAAGGACTCGCCTTTCTGTCAGAGTGCTACTCTCGTGTTGCCGTCGAAGAGAGAAATCATCCCAAGGTAAACTCATCTTTCATCCATGTCTATGGTTTTTGAGACAATTGCAAAAAATTGGAAAACGCTCTAATTGTCCTAAAGGAAATTGGGGGTTTCTTGATTTTTGAGGGGAAGCGACCGTTCCACGAGGTGGGGATGTGATATTCGGATTCAGTGTTTCAAAATACATACAGAATCGTTGAGAAAAAATGTTCATGGATAACTGTAGAAATATGCAAGGTGATTTTTAAGTATGGAAACGGCTTAATATTGCGAAACTGAGACGTTCTTCGCGAAAGAAGCTTATGTGAATCTGCATAGTTTTAAAAATCCAACTTTTTGCTGGTTTCGAAATTTTTGTCCGCCATATTGGATTCAACTTGTTTTTTTTTTTTAATAGGTTGGTGGTCATATGACACATCATTTCAGTGTGAAATTTCAAGAAAAAACAATGGCGTAAACCGTTTTTCAATAAATGTATTTGTTTTCGATTTATAAGCATTTAAATTAGCAATTTTGGGAAAATTGTGTTAGCAATGAAAAAGGTAGAATGCGCTGCATAAAACATTTTATTGAATTTTTCAATCATGAATAATTATCTAATAACTAAGTTGGAACGGTGGTAAGACTGGATAATTAATAAGTAAACAATACAACAAAATAAATGGTTATGTTTATTATTCACCAATCACAATCCAGCTACCGTATTAATATCAGCCAGTAGGTATCATTAACAAAAAGGAAAAAAATGTTTCATGATGTTGGTATTATTAAAAATGAATTGAATTCTAGTTATTAAATAATTTATGAATGAAAAATTTAATAAAATGTTTTATGCAGTGCGTTCTACCATTTCCATTGCTAACACAATTTTCCCAAAATTGGAAATTTAAATGCTTATAAATCGAAAACAAATACATTTATTGAAAAACGGTTTACGCCATTGTTTTTTTCTTGAAATTTCACACTGAAATGATGTCTCATATGACCACCAACCTATTAAAAAAAATAAAGTTGAATCCAATGTGGCGGATCCAAGATGACGGACAAAAATTCAAAACCAGCAAAAAGTTGGATTTTTAAAACTACGCAGATTCGCATAAGCTTCTTTTGCGAAGAACGTCTCAGTTACGCAATATAAAGCCGTTTCCATACTTGGAATTCACCCTGTATATGAGGTTTCTTGATTAAGCGGCCGCCATCTTTGATTTCGTTATTGCGGGATCTTGTTATTGAAATATTCTTTGCCATTTTTAGTTTATTTTACTGTTTGTTCTATTGATTTCTTGTATAATTACTTTCTAGTGTCTGCTGTCAATTGATTGTGTAAATAAAGTTCGTTTGTTACTTTCAAGTGTTGCCAGCATTATTTTAGGAACCTGTAACAGTATGTAACTCGCCCAGAAATTTTTGTTGGATTATTTTATTTTTTTTCTTATAGTATCCATTGACCTCCTGTTGAAAAAATCCCGCTTTTGGCTACGCATCACGCGCGAACTATCATGCTCGCCAAGCAAAATGGTACTTTCCGGGCTAGTAACGTAATATACTTTTCCTACAGCTGATCGTAAAGTAGTTCTTTACGTACTGAAATCTAATTGTAAAATACCTCTTTACTGCTCCGCAAGCGGTAAAGTACTTTACGCTCGCCAGCTGTTTTCTTTACGCTTCTGTTTTGATTTTGATGTCTTCTCATTGGTGGATCATGGAATCCGTGAGATTCACATAACCTCAAAAAAGTCGAACGCTAACCAAATCCGCGCACGGTCTGTGATGTTACAAACTACAAACTTTTATTGTGTTTGAATCCACAACTGCAGTTGTAGGAAAAATATTGTATGTATTTCGCGCGTGAAGCTTCTTTATCGCTCTCGCAAAATTACTGCGCTCCGCTGTGCGTCGCGCAGTAAATGTTTTGGCTCGAGCGATAAAGTCGCGCTTCACGCTCTTAATACATAGATAACTATTTCCATATAGGCTGTTTTAAACGTTCACTAAATTGACTGTGTTCAATTGTAGAGGATTAGCTGTTCTGTTGCACCAAATATCCCTAAATTTAATGTCCATGTCCAATTCTTTAGCTTATGGCACTAAATCACTGTCAAAATCAGTCTTATTTGTATATTATAAAGTTAATAGAGCCTTTGGTCTGTTTGACTACCATTGAAATTGAAATAATACAATATAAATTTTATGTTTGTATAATTATTTTTTGTGAACTTTGATTTAATTTTTTTAAATTGATTATTTGTGAACAGAGAAGCAGTGTTCCTCCTCTGAGAGACTTGTTGGCCGAGATACGCGCCCAGTGTGTTCAATTCACTTCTCTGATGCTGCAAGATGTTCTACTAGAGGACATTGACTTCACTGCTCGCCTTGGTCCTCTCTCTTCCCCTCTGCTGCAGCCGTTGCTGTCACAGTCGCTTCCAAGGGGATTTCTGCCTGAGCTCATTTTTCGCACTCAGGCCAACCCGGATGCTGTAAATAAGGTACCATCACTCAAGCATTAATAAATATTGCTTATTCACTGTAAAAAAAAAAATTAATTTCAATAAAAAACTTTCTGCTGATGATGATGATGATGGGTCGAAACCGAGACTTATTGGCATTTCCTTCTCATAGGCATGCAACTTTTGAAAAATCTCCATCCTACTCTGGAATGCGTTTATTTAATAAACTCCCATTAGCTATCCGTACAATTGAACCCCTTGGTTCGTTCAAAAGAGTGGTAAAAAACATATTAATTGAGAGGAGCTGCTATGCTGTTTCAGAATTTCAATAACTTTATTTTCAAACCTTAATTTTTTCTCATAATAATTTCGCATCTGCACCTGTCGTTTCATTTTGTGTACTAATTGTGTGAAGTTGATGTTACAATGTAGAGCATTGTAGATATGTGTTTTTTATTGTGATAATTTGACTTTAGCTATCAATTTATAGCTTCAATTCAATCGTTTAATTTATATACTTTATGTTTAAATTTAAATTTTAGAAATAGAACTTTGACAAATCACATGTCAAATGGGAGACATCCCAGATTATGATGTGCTGTGACGATTTCTGAATAAATAAATAAATTACTATTTAATTAATAATTTATGTAACATATAACGCATAACTTGTACATGTCTTCGAGCTTTAGATATTCGTTGAAAATTTATGGAAAGCTTTTAGGCTTTTGTTGTTGTTGTTTTTGTTGTTGAAACAAGAAGTAATGATAAGTTTAGTGCATTTTATGTCAAAGTTGTTCAATCAGTACATGTTATGTAAAAAGTTAGTAATTCTTGATTTTAGTTCTACATTTAGATCAGAATAGAGTTTATTGTTATGAAACTTCTTCGCAATCACATTTGGATTTGGAATAAAAAGAATTTTGAATTTGACAATAAAAACAATGAAGACATTTCAAAAATGAAGCAGGAGGAAAATTAATCACGATCATTTTTCCTCTTCACCACATAGTCAAAACTACGCACTAAGTTGGATATGAACAATAATTCATTCATAATAACCTATCGTCCCGTCTTACTTTCGCCTACGCCATACTTGTGTAATGATAATTATTGTAACAAAGATTGATTGTTTGTTGACAATTGTTGCCAGGCTAAAGCCTATTGCATCAAAAAAATTCAGTACAACGGAATCTTTTACAAAGTCAGACGGCACATAATATCATCTATTTTATTATAAATAAGATACGTTTCTGAATACATAATAATTGAGAAGGCTTATGAAAGAAGAAAAAATGTAATAACAATATGATAAGAGAAAGGATAATAAAAGGTATGTAAAGATAATAAAATAGAGTGGGCGAGGGAACTTTGAAAATTCAAGACAAACAACACAAATAGGCTCCGACTAAGCTCAGCAATAAATACATCAACAGAAAAGTCTAAAACTGCATCAAACGCAATTATTTATAAAGAACGCTCATACAGTCAAGATTTAAAGGAAGGAGGCCGATTATGTATGGGGATAATGCGTTCCACAGCTGTGAAGTCACAACCGCGAACGACGTATTAAACATAACTTTTCTGTTCTGAGGTATTTGAAGAGTAAAAATGTGAGTGCATGTGTTTCTTGAATGAACAGATGAAAAAAGAGTTAGTCTGTTTCTCTCATTAAGGGTGTGCGCAGGGTTTTTGGTCTTAATTTTTTTCGAAGTTGCTTGTATTAAATATTATTAGGTCTTTGAAATGTAATCTACAATAAATATGAGGGCCCCTATGAGGGATTTTTTTTTCAACTGTATTATTCTGAAATATAGGGGTGCAAAGTTGAAGTTTTCGGTTTTGGGGGGCAATTGAACTCACCTGCGAGTGAAACTTTTGATAAATTTTTCATAACTAAAAGACATCTCGAGGAATAAAATGGTATATTTTTTATTTCAATCTAGCAAATAATTTTTTGAAAAATTGACATTTTTTAAAATGTGTTTTGAAAAACTAATTGCTTGATTGGTGTAAAAATTCATTTTATTCCTCAAGAAGTCTTTCAGTTACAGAAAATTTATCAAAAGTTTAAAATCACTCATAGGTGTGATCAATTGCCCCCAAAAACAAAAAAATCAACTTTGAACCCCCATATTTCACAAAATAATTGAAGAAGAAAAATGTTCTCACAGCAACAGATAACATTTCAAAGCCCTAACAATATTCAATACAAGAAACTTCGAATAAATATTTTCGCACAGCCTTAAGACAGATATTTGCAAAGGAATTAATCATAACTTTTCAGTTTATCCTTTATAATGAAATGTTAACTTGTACTACAAGATTATGCATTATTCTGAATTGATTGATTCAGACATGAGAAGTCATTGTCATTTTGAGAAAAAAAATGGCACACTTGAGTGATATGAAATTTATTGCTAGTCTTATATCGTGTTTTATAAAATCTATTGTTAATCGTATAGAACTGTTTAAAAACAATATTGACAACAAAAGATTAATTATTAATAGATTAGTAATTTAAATTTGATATTTTTAATTTGCGATATTACATTCACATTATATTGTGATTTGAGTTGAAATTGACCCTTGCTTATTTCAACTTCTATTATTTTTTACATAGCAAACACAATTTTTCCAATCTTTCGACATTTTTTCTTTGTCGAAATCAAGTTGTATTGAAAATTTACTGGTTAAAATATCAATTGAAAATAGAAAGAATATAAAATTGGGATTGTATAAAATTGCGGTTACATGACAACCAACGTCCTAATCATTGATTTATCTATTCTATAATTGATATCGTTTAAATTTACCCAAACCACAAATTAAACTGAAATTATATTACCCAATCATTATATAATTCAATCTAAATTAGAATAAATAACAATTAAAGCCAGTCCTAAAGCTGTAAGTTCGAAAAATAAGTTGTTTTTTTTTTTTTAATTTTAGAGTACAATACTTCTAGATACGGTTTTGTTCCAGTTTCTAGTGTATCGGTAGCACGTTACGGGTTTCCTCCAAGAGTTTCACCTAGTGTTTGGTCAGGCTATGAATAAATGACATTCATTCGATTTGTTCGTGGTTGTGGCATTGCGGAGCATGCATTTCAATAATATAAATGCGTATGTTCATCATCTGCCATTGTAAACTAACCTTTATATCTAGAACTCTAACCTCGAATGAATGCCTAAACAGCAAGAAAAGGGAAAACGATAGTGAAACTTATGCATTTACGAAATAGGGTGAATTTCCACTGAATCGAATTATGTATATTTTCTTTTATGTAAAAATTCAGAAAATTTAGTTTTGAAATTCTAACGCTATCGACATTGCTTCTTTTTCAGGTTTTTGGTCCTCTCCTTCAAGGACTTTATCGCGAAATGCATGGTGCATCAGTTGTTGGAGATGGACACAGAAAGCCACTTGCCGCTCTTTCCGAATTAATAGATCTACGTAGCGGCCCTGTACTCAATAACGAACGTCCAATATGCAATCTTGTTCCCGCCCAGGTATTAATGCTTCCATTTTTTTATGTTTACAAACATCAGTGAGCTGTCAAACTTTTATAATCCATAGCCAAATCAATTGTACAAATAGTTTAGCATTATTTATTCATGAAAAATAATTGAGAATTTTTGAAATATGGAAATATTGATTACCAATTTCCAATTTCTAGATAATGAATGTATTGTATGTTTGAATAACGGGGATATTGCATTTATTTCCCTGAATCTATCAATTAATAAACGATATTATATTCATGCTACCAATGGGAAATTGATGCATTTATAATAGGTTGTAGTATGTGTGTTGAACAAAGCATATTTATTGATCTTTGGTTGTTAATTGAATTGATTACAAATGTCATTGTTATTAGAAATTGGAAAAATGATATCAAAGCTAGACTATCCTAACTGCTATGAATGGAACGGAAATTGAAATTTGAAGTCCAACTACACGAAAGCTCGTAACACAAGTCAACAATGTCTTTCATTGATGTGTCCAGCTGGACCTCAAATTTCAGTTCCCGTTCCGTTTACGGCGACCAAAAAAGCGTAGTTTAACAGTTTTTAATGAGTAAGGAAAAAAATCATTGATGTCATGAAGTTATTTGTGGCAGAATTTTGAAAGTATTCTCCCAAATTTCAGGTGCAGTTTTTGCCCGACATTGTAACAGCTGCTGCTGGCAGAGAGGTTGCACAAATGTCTTTCTTTGGTCCATTTCTGTCAGTTTCTGTTTTCGCCGAAGACGACCCAAAGGTTGCTGAGCGTTTTTTCAGCGGAAACACAATTGCCGATAAGTCTTTACATACAACACTGCAACAAGAGCTTGAGAACACTAGGGTAGGTATGAGGTTGTATAACAATATAATAAGTAGGATTTTTGCTTGAATTAATGCTTTTTAATGCAATCAATTTTTCAATTGCAATGTAGGCATTATTATTTTTGGTATCATGATGAGTTGGAATTTAGATTTTTACATTCTACTCCATAAACTGTATATATGAGTAAATGGAATGCAAGATCGCATAACTCATACAGCGCTTGAAATGAAATGAGTCTTTTATAACATTCGCAAACTCCGCAATTTTTTGCAATTATAGAAATTTCGTCAATGCTAACATAGTTCCACGAAATCTATGTGTAAACATCGATTTCAAGCTTAAGGAACTAATAGAGATCTCAAAATGGGGCGAAAAGATCATATATGCATAGTGTACTAGTAGTAGGTCCAAAAACTACAAATGCAAATCATGAAAATATGTATATGATGGAAGATTCTAGTTATTTATATGTTGTTAGCCATTCAGGGGCCGAAAGGTGAATTTACTTGACTGCTCGATTAACCAGTAAAAGTTTTAAAAGCTTTTAGAGATTTTAAGAACTTCAATCAATTCCTAAATTCTGATCTGGACGTTCTTTATAAAAACATATTCTTTCCCATGGCTTTATCGGCTTCAATCTATATCCCAACATTTTATTCTGTAACAAATTTATATTCTTATGTAGAAAAAATCAATATTTTTCTAATTTTTTGAGCTAGATAAAAAATTTTAAAATTTTAATATTTCAATATTTTTTCTAGATTATTCTGCACAAAATATTCCATGGTGTACTGGTGAATTCAAGTTCTCGTGAACCAATGTTGTCGTACATAGCTGCCCTGCTCCATCACAATGAGAAACGAGCTCAGATCCATGCCGAAGAAAGAGCGCTTGCTGGAGATGGATTCATGTTGAATTTACTTTCTGTAATGCAGATGCTTGCCTTCAAGGTAATTAATTTTTATATTTGCGTTAGTGTTAATTTTGGCTTTATAGATTAAAATAATGGGCGTATGATGATTAGAAATGGGGGAAATGGAAAACTCTATTGCAATTGAACTATCTTTGGTAATTACATCTTTGTATTGTCAGTCCATCATAAAAGGATACACAATTGTGATCATGATTACTCAAGGCTGATCATGTTGATAATTTTAACCAGTAAGATATTGTCACCCTCTATCTGGAGAGATAGTACGAATACAAGTGTGAAATATTGTAATGTGTAATAAATCTAGTAGTAAGCGTAAATTTGCGTTCCATATTAATCTGTTTACGCGTTGTTACTTGATACTTTATCATTGCAATACATTATAAAGAATATATCATGCAATAGTATTTTATAGTTTTAGTGTAGTGTTGTAAACAAACATGTAATGGTACTCCTTTCATCACCCACTTATGCACGTTGTGTGTTGAAATTTTTGAAATTTACTTTTTAGGGTTAACTATTTATTTAGACACATAATTCATCACCCAGTTATCCTAATGGAAAGTTATTGAATAAATCCGTTTTCGAAACAAACTGATGTATTTCCAGGTACTAACTTGTATGATAAACCATGATATTAACTTGTATATTCCAGGTAAAACTGAACAAAGTCGATCCTCTTTATCCGTTCCATCCGTCAAGTCTAGTAGATATCAAGAATGATACCAAACTGAAATTCACTTCTCAGGAATCAGCCGATTGGTTAGATCAGCTCAGTAAGTGTTTCTTCTTTTATTCTACAGCTTTGCCCTTACAAGCTTAATAATATTTATAAACATTTATTTTATTAATCAGTTGAATATTACAATATGAGTAATATAAATAATGATATTTTATAGTTTAGCTGCTAAATTAACTGTACATGGTTCTGTTGAAAGATGACTCAATCTCGACATCACCGCTTTACATTCCTATGTGGAAAATCCTACCTATAATTTGGTTTATGCTCTAATTCTGTAATGTTTCCAAATAATGCTTGGAACGGAAAGCACATCTGAGAACTACCAGAATCGATTTCTATGTAATCGGGTCCGTAAAGGCAAAATTCTACAACTAAAATTGGTTGACAAGAAAATAGACTTGTCTTCCCGCTCATTGCGGGTTGTAAGTAAAAAAATAATGTGAAATGCTTCCTTTTTTTCACCCTGGTTTGAATAACAATGCAAAGCCCGCTTGTGCAATTTCATTAATACCTATTGATATGTGAAAAAGTAGGATATGTTGAGCAGTTTAAGTGTAAGAATGGTCTCAATGGCCAAGACATCGCTTTTTTGTGTAATTCATCTCTCAGATCCAAGCTCTCATTCTTTTTTACCAATCACATCAATAATTTCTGCTGTACAATACCTTAAAATATAATGTTCTATTTATAATCTTTTCTATTCAAATCATCTTTTCCAAAATCATTTACATCACTTCAACTAGGGGATCTGAGTGTTGCTGATCTTAATAATACTGTTATCATTAAAGTACATTGTAAATTTGCACAAATAAAGTCATCTTAATCTGAATCTTTTTTATTTAATATTTTAAACAATTTTCTGGGCTCTAATATTTAATAGTATTGAACAAATTTTGTTATGGTTAACCGAAATATAGATATTGTATTTCTTCTTCTACTTCCTATTATTTAATGAAGCCATATTTATTTGAGCAAAATAAAATTATAGATGGGCATGATTGTTTTGCAAAATAAAAAGTAATTAATTCGTTTCAGGTAAAAGTCAAAAGGGTTGGAAGGAGCCGAAATTTCCCACCCAGTGCTGGTTTTTGACATTGCATTGTCATCACCTGGCTCTCATTCCAGCCTTCCAGAAATATAAACGCCGTGTTCGTGCCCTGCGCGATCTTCAAAAACTGGTAAACTTGATTAGTTCTCCGTTTTAAATCATCTTTCAGTAAAAATTTCACATAGATTTTTTTCTCCGTCAACAGTAATTAAAAATTTTGAGACCATAAATTGCACGACATGAATTTTCATCAAAATTTCCTTTGTTAATTGAATTTGACCCTAGATTGATTGATAGTCATAAATTGTTTCAAAGGTATTGATTTATTTGTGAATTTTTACTTGACTAGAAACTAAATTATCGTATTAATTCAAATTATGTGGGTAATTTTAATAAGGGTTGTTAATAAAGTTCTATAGAAATTTTCGCATGTATTTTTTATTATTTGCTTGGAGATATTTTCATTCTATCTCTGCAACAATTGAATTTAGAAGTAAATTTCAGGGCTAATAGTGAAACTTGGAATCTTACAGATACAATATATTAAATTCGCCGCAGTCATTTACTAACTGATATATTAAAATCTATTTTTTTATCAAATCAAATCCAATTCTTATTTTCTATTTTAGCTATCTAATAGATTGATGTATTTTAATTTTAACTCAGGCTTTGTTAAATGTTGTTTGCATCAATATTTTATCATAGGCATTTAATATCTGCCCATGTAATGTATTTCAACTTGTGTCTCCAAATTTTTTTTTTTTTCCTATTCTTCAAGATTGATGAAATGCAAAGCACAGAATCGCAATGGAAGTCACTGCCATTTGCTGCTAGAAACAAAGAGCTAATACGGAGATGGAAACAGCAGATCAAGGTAAATATAGTTTCAATTTCTACATTTTCTCATTCATCTCCTTTACATATTCTAGTCTAGAATTTCCTGCTATATTGCATCCATGAGAGCTACAACACACTGGAACTTTCTCAACAATCTATAAAATCGTCTTTCATCTGTAATGTATCATATAATTTGAATTACTGAGATGTATGTATGTTTAGTCTTCAGTCAGCAGTAACGCTGGTTGAAACTCATAATATAATACCTCAACTAATTTTCTCATTTATTGTGAAAAGTTACATTGCAAAGCAAAAGAAGGTTGGTAAGTTGCTATTTTTCCTCACTGAGCTGACAGAAAAATATCAGTATGCCAAGCCCAATGAAACAATGCTGTAGATCTTTGATTGAGAATTTCCTCTCACCTCAGAGTGATGTATTTTATCGACACAAAAATACAGAAACATAGAATATTAGAATAATAACATAATGTTGTAAGTCACAAGTACAAATAAGACTACAGATACAGACAGTGTAGAATGAATATTTAATTATAATAAATTAGAACTGCGAAACTGTATTACATTATCTGAGAGAATTCAAGAAATAATTCCTTTCATTTTGTATTCAATCATGGTGTAACACGTGTTTTGTTTGTACTGAATCACTTTATACTTTATCTAATTCTGCACTCTTTATATTTAGAAAAATTGATGTATGTACTCTTTCTTTTATTTGTATGTTTGTTTTTTCTTTATTTGTCTGTACCTTGAATGAATTATTTGTATGTTTTCTTAATTATTTGAGTTTGTAATTATTGTTTGTTTTGCTTTGGAAATAAAATTGAAACTTTTCTTCTGGTAACTCCCAAAAAGAATTATCTCGGGAGTACCTAATTTCTCTTGAAAGAATTAAGTTTAGTATTTGAATAGTACTTTATTTTTAGAAGAGAAATAAAACATTTATTTATTATTATTTATATCAATGGTATATTTCGACAACGTGCACTTTCTTTTTTCTTTCCAAATAGATTGTTTTTTCTTTTTTTTTTTCTTTTTAAATTTTCAAATTGTAAGTGAAATGGCTTAGACTCGTCTGGCCAAACAGATAAGGTTGAGTGGTAGAGAAGACTTTATAGTCTTAACTCCGGCTAATAAAGGGTTTTTTCCTTTCATATCATAAGTGAATTTAGTTTCCACACAATTTAATGGTTGTAATTTAATATTCACTCTGCTTTTTCTGTAACTGTAGTCTTATTTGTACTTGTGACAAAATTTTTATATATACCGTATTTTTTCTATTTAGATGAATTTGAATGTAATACCCTATTTATTTTATATCGATAAAAATATAAAATAGGACTATGGTTAAATCGAATTTGTTAAATGTATGAGTAATTGATTTTTGTTTAGAAACTGACGCGCAGCAAGGCGTGCGCAGATGCAGGTCTGCTGGACCAGTCTTTGATGCGCAGAGCTCTGCAGTTCTACACGACGGTCGCCGAATTCCTGCTTGGCGTTCTGACCAACACGCCACTGGGCACCGTGTCCCATTCCGTCACACTGCCACTGCCAAACGAGCCGCCCATGTTCGCCGCTCTACCCGAGTGGTACGTTGAGGACATTGCCGAGTTCCTGCTATTCGCATTGCAGTAAGTATTCTATTTTTTTTCAATTATTTATTAATTTAGTTCAATGCTACAAATTATATATTCCTCGAGGTAGTCACTATTTTTGTATTTTCAATTTAGAATTGATGAGAATTCGTTGAGATTTTCCTCAAAGTATCTGTTTTCGGAGAAAGAAGACCGCATCGCTCTAAAACATGTGCGTGGGTAGATGATAATGATTTATTTATTTCAAATACATTCATAAAAATTACAAATAATAGAGGCTTACAGCAAATGCCAAAACCTCATTGAATACATTATATTGTCACAACACAAACAATGAAATCACAGAACAAAAATTGAAAAGTTAAGCTAACAAAGAAGTAAAGTCAAAATACATAAAATAAGGGAACAGCATGAAATAACAGCATAATGAAAAAAATAATCCTAAACATTATTTAACTTTAAACAATGAAATATCAAAAAAGCTAAAAATCGCATGAAACAACCATATAAAGAAAAATAACCCTAAACATTAGTTAACTCTAAATAATGAAATAATAAATAGCTAGAAACAAAATAGAAGGTAGATATAGAAGAAGAGGAAAGAAGAAAGCATATAATTTATGGTCTGCAAAACGATGTTAACATCTAAACTAATCATTTATGAGTTTTAGGTGAGTTCCGAACCATCAGGAAGATATTTTACAGCAGAAAATTATTTTTTGCTGGCCAAACTAAACGTTATCATTGACTATTTTATTTTAGAGAGTTTGGGCAAAACTGCGTTAGTGATAACACTGATTTTAACCTGACCACTCTATGCCTTCCCTATTATAAATGCCAGATGCTATCTTCATCGTAGTTTTGCACTAACTCCTTATTATTTGTATTCAATTCAATTTACTGTCAATAAAAACATATTTTTTCACAAGTTAGTTCGAAGTTACTGACAATTGAACAAACTGACAAATTTACTTAAACAGAATTTTTTTTTATTTCGAATTCCTTTAATTGCTATCAGTTTATACTGAAGACTTCCGCAATGGCTGATATTGACACCCATTCATCGATTTCCATCAGCTATTAAATACTGTTGTCAATATCCGCCATTGCGGAAGTCTTCAGTATAAACTGATAGCAATTAAAGGAATTCGAAATTTAAAAAAAAAAAAACATTTTTTTTGGAGAATGAAGCCCACATAGGTCTGAGACCTGTGCGTGGGTAATGAATTGGATTATGTGATTGATGAGTTGGACCTACAGTTTTAGGTGGGTTCCGAACCACCGGGAAGTGATTTTACAGCAGAGAACAGTCTGTTTTGTTTGCCAATTCAATCAGTCACCCTTACAAAGGGCGCCCAGGAGTTTTATAGCTTATCTCTGATTCTCTGATTGAACAGATACCTGCTACAGCACTTGGCAAAAATTCATACATAAGATTATATAATCATAAAACAAAAATCACATCTTTCCTTAATATAATAATTGCTATTAACTACTTAAAAATTATGAATATTTACATAATAACGTAAAAATATTTGTTGCATCCCTCTTTAAGCAAATCTTGTGCTGAGGGATGGTGCTTCTCTAAAAATAATGTAATATAACAAAAATACAAAAACAAAATTCATACACAAACATTTACAATAACAAAATTTACCTATCTACTAAGAAACATACAAATAAATTTTGGAACACCCATTTGTAGGCTACTTGATTGGTTATAAATTTGCATGAAAAATACAATTTTATATTTACAGCAAAATAATATACCGTACATAAAATATAATATAGTCTATTTTAGCTTAACTAATTTGATTATATAGTTGGAGAACTCTTCTAAATAACCTATAAGTGGACGTCCAGAAATGTTTTACAGCAGACGATTAAAACGTCTGCAGTGTGGCCGCTGTCGTTCCACAGCGTGGTTCAAATAGCATTCGTCTAGTTTGCCTACGGGTCTTATAACCAAGATGAGGGTCCATGGGGAACTCATTTGGTCGTCTATAAACAAAAAGAGCCAAATCAAAATCACATAACTGTTCAACACTAAGGACATTAAATTCTGTATCTGACAATTCTGTAGGATATGTGACTGGTTTCTTCAAGCAGATTTTCATTTTTTTTTTTTTTTTTTTGTGTAGCATTATAAATTATTATTAAAGGCTTAAGAATAGAAATTCCGCAACCACCCCAGCTAACAATCCCATATCGTACAATTGACTGTACAAGTTCCAAAAACACCATTCTCACGTGTTCAATAGTGAGTATATTCCTGAATTGAACAAACTTGTATAAAGATATTCCTTAGCCTGGACCATAAATACGAAATTTGATCCTCCCACCTCAAATGCTTATCTATTATCATTCCTAAATATTTTTTCTTGTCTTTAAACACATGGCTGGTACTGCCGTACTGGTATTGGAGATACTGTGTTTCTTATTTATCTAGTTATAACTTATTCATGTCTTCAGTTAGGGGGCTTATCTCGTACTGACTGCTAGTTTAGGTCATAGTTGTAATTGGTTAGAGCGTTAGATCTGATAAGTCTCAGACTGTAAGCTACTCCCACAATCACGGGTTCGTTTCCCTTTCAGCCCGGCATATTTTCTGCTATCCTTCACCCCATTATGTTTGACTCATGTGGTCATCAGAAAAAAAATTTATATTATTTTGAATAAAATCGATTTTATTCAAATTTTGTTTTACATTGACTGGCTGGTCTTTCAATGTTAGCATTCCTACTTTGTGACTATTGAGGCATGGGTTCCCAATAGACAATAGAAGTTCGTTGTAAAGTGTTGTACAGTAAATGAAAAATCTCATTGATTTTGAATTATTAACATTTTGTTTTGATGAATATTTCAGGTCGACTCCTGGTGTTCTTGTTGATGGTATGGAAGATAGCATGATAACATGGCTTTTGGTTGCTGTGTGCTCACCACACTGCATAAAAAATCCGTATCTTGTGGCCAAGATCATTGAAGTGCTGTACGTTCTCAATCCTGGTATCCAAACACGAACTGAAGCGCTGCACTACAGGATCATGGCTCATCCCATTTGTGAGCAGTACCTGCCATCGTTTCTGATGAAATTTTACACAGGTCTGTGTGAAATTGGTAACCTTTTCTATAAAGTTATTCTAAATAATATTTAGAACCCGTCTAATCCGTCAACTTGGGGACTAGAAATAAGGGCGGAACGCAAAAAAGGTTGGATTATGAGAAAAAAATAATTATCTATTGCATAACAAAAAATTCATTTTTACATTGATATATGCAATGTTTGAACTTAAAAAACGGCTGGATTATTCTCTAAATTGATATCATAATTAATTATTATCCAATAAAATGCGAGGAAGATATTGTTTGTATTGAAAAAGCGAGCTGGGATCGTTGGGATCGTCCGAGAATGAGCGATCGTTGGGATCGTCCGAGAATGAGCGAGAGGGTTTCTACTGTACAACTATTTATCAGAGTAAAACAATCCTATATCGATATCTCAAAAATTTCAGATTAGAAGTAAGTATAGGGAGCGCTGCTCATAAAAACCGTTGATAGCGTCACATTATTTTGAGAAAGGAAGAGAATCTGTCTGTTAAAGCTTGTTTGACCCGAAGTCATGAGGCAAGAGAGTAAAGGAAGAATAGGAATAATCTAGGTTTTTGGCCTGTGTATTCTACTTATCGTATTTATCTACCATCATATCAAATTTCTGCTGAAAAAACGATCTTAGAGTATAATTTAGCATCAAACTCATTTTGTAGGCTAATTGTCGTTAATACTTTTCACAGATGTTGAAACCACTGGATCAAGTTCTGAATTTTTCGACAAATTCACCATTCGTTTCAACATCAGCATCATTTTGAAGGGGATGTGGGAGAATCCTGTACATAGACAAGCCATTGTCAATGAATCCAGGTAAAAAAATAAATAGTTTTTTATTACAATATGATTTTTTTCTGTAGCTTGTTTAGTAGTTTAGCAATTTCCAAAATTTAATGTAAATTTGAAGAATGAGCTGCAATTCGTACGCGCTTAGGAGCTTTAAACATGAAGAAAGTCAGCTTCAGTATTCTCGTGCAGGACTGACTTACCTGATATTAAATTGTTTCTTTTAATAAAATGTATCAACTAGTGTTTGTAATATGTATTTGTTGAATGTTGATTACATCTTTTTCATAAGTTCTGAATATTACTCAAGTAATTTACTACGTTGATATTTTATTCATTTATTTATAATTGTTAGGAAAGAGTTGATTTTATTGTGTGGAAATTACTTTCATTGTAATAATGAAGGAGATTTAGTTAATTCAATTTCTGCATTCAATGTGAATAAAATATTTTCCTTGATTAAATACATTGTTTTTCGTTGTTATTGTAGATGTGAGTTATTGCGAATGTAAGTAATTTTATTGTATTTCCATTCAAATACGTTAATATATTTGAAGTAAGACTGTAATAACTCAATTTTGACTTTAACTTCAATTTTTCATTTAAATAGAGCTTATATGCTAACATTTATTGACATTTTATTCATATTTGGCAATATTTTACTTTGAACTTTCAAACATTCTTCACTTGAAATATTTTACACTTTTGTATATTCCAGATCTGGAAACCAGTTTGTCAAATTTATCAATATGTTGATGAATGACACAACATTCCTTTTGGATGAAAGTTTGGAATCACTCAAGGTAATATAAGCATTTTCCTTACAAATTATAAGTAATTTAGATAAGTAGAGTAAGCTCATAGATAAAGAATTACTTGAAATAAGGCCGAATTCCAGTCTTAATTGGTTTAAATATTTTGTTCTTGCTATTCAAACTTCCATTTGACACATCACATCTACACTAGAGCTTTTAAAGGCGCTCTTAATAATTGTGTACAATACGTATTATAGGATGCATGAAGCTTGGAAGTATACGGTTTTGCAAAATAGTGGCTGAAGGATACGAAAAAAATACAGTACGATGTACACAATATTTTAATAAAGTACATTATATTGAATAAAAACATGTGCACTATTATGGGACAACCTTCGACTACCTCCCACCTTCTATTTGCTCTCACATCCGATCCGAAATTGCGATGCTCCGGATTTTGACGTCCGTTTTAACGAAGCTCTACTTTGTTATCATTATTTTATTCAGTAATAATCTATATTTATCTAACATGATAATTCAAAACATGAGAACCAATTATTTTCCTATATGATATTGAGAAAGTTTATAGTGAAGAGTTTATTCAAACTAGTTTTTAGAGTTGCTTTCTCATGGTTCATAGAAACTGTTCTTCATATTTTCTTTAAATTATGCTTGTATCAGCTTTGCAGTACAATTATTTTGATGATCTAATTTATGAATTTATTACTAACTATAGAGAATTCATGAAGTTCAAGAGCTGATGAATGATACTGCTGCATGGACTGCGATGCCAACAGATCAGCAGCAGGTGCGCAACAGGCAGTTGAATGCCGATGAACGTCAGTGCAGGTAACGATCATGATTTCCCCCCAACTATTATCATATGTCATGTGAAATTGATGTTATACTTACTAATGGTTCTTCTAGTCTGGATATTTTGTTCTATATCACATACAACTCATTAATATTTTAATATTTATTCATAAGTAAACGATATTTTAATTATTTACATAGTAAAAGGATAACTTCATTCTAGGTTAGTATTGTTTGTTCTTATTTATATCACGCAAATTTCAGCTTTGGAAGCGAAACAATTTTTTATTTTGAAATTTCTGTGTAGAATTTTAAGAGCTTCTTGAAGATACGATACACTATTGTAATTAGTATTGTCAAGTAGAAGATTTAAGATTGAAATTCAGTTCAATTGCGAATGTTCAGTATTCATCTGTAGCATTCCATGAAACTAGCTCAAATAGAAAAGTGATGACCGCAACTTAATCTTTTTGAAGATAATTTATAAATAATTATATTATTTCCATTTCTTGTTCATCATTCTAAAAACCTCGTTCATAGAACTAAGATATCTTAGTTCAAAAATCGATGCATTTTTTTCAAAAATTGATGCATTTTTTTCAAAAATTGATGCATTTTTTTCAAAAATCGATGCATTTTTTTCAAAAATCGATGCATTTCATAAATACAGGTTTTAATGTGTTGAAATTCTTGAGAGAAGTTGTGATAAACAACAAGATTCAACACTGCAAGATTCAGTTGGAAGTACATTCAATGAGTCATTGAGAAAGCTCTAATATTCATATGATTTTATTTATAAGTGAACGATATTTTCTTGTCAGTTATTATTTAATTGAATTATTTTGCAAGAATTTTTTTATTTATAGAATACAAAACATACATATACAAGTCGTACAAAAAATGAAAATTATTAAAATACAATAATAAAAAGCCAATAATATACAAAAATAAAATCCATAAACTAATTTAAAATAATAGTACTGAACTAATATATGTGGAGATGGAAACTCTTTCCATCTATGGTTGCCCACCTACTAGGGAGGTAACCCCGTAATATTACGGTAGGAGGAAGAAGTAGAAGAAAGAAAAGGTTGACGATTTAATGAGCGAAAAAGAAAGGTTTTCCAAAATTACAGAGCAGAAAAGTAGTTGCTCTTGATCCAATTGCTGATGTCATTTTTCATTTTCTTGTTTATTTTACTATTGTTGAGGTATTGATTGGGAATTCTGTTTATGATCTTAGTACTTATATATACTATTAATTTAACACTGTGTTAAATTATCACATTCTTACAGATCCTATTTGACTTTGGCCCGTGAAACAGTCGATATGTTCCACTATTTGACGGTTGACATCAAGGAACCATTTTTGAGACCGGAATTAGTTGGAAGACTATCAGCTATGCTCAACTTTAACTTGCAGCAGCTTTGTGGGCCGAAATGTGAGTAGCCTATTTCAACTAGTTATTACTTGTAGAAATTATAAAAATATATACATATATAATATAGTAATATCAATTATATTGAATTTAAATTGATTTTTTTTCTCAGTAGTCAGGAAAAACTGCTTTCTTTTTCTCGTAACTTGTTTTATGGCTCTTATCAATTGAATGAGTAAAGCATTTCTTGAAATTTCTTATAAATTGTAAATTGTCAAAACATTAAATTGGTTTTCATATAATTCAAAATATTATGTTGTACAGATTACGGAATTTCTTATTTGAAGGTAATTCATCTTCTCTTGAGTAATTCAATTCTCTTTAAAAGATAGATACAGGTTCACATGATACGAAGCAGAAATGCTGCATAGAAAATTGAATTAACACAATAGTGTGCGTTTTCAAAAAATGCTAGATACATTTCTCTCACCCAAATATCCAGACGTTTCCAATTCTTGGCATAATGTCTTCTTTACTGTGATAATTATCATCTTATATAATGAGATAATGGTGTTGCAATAATGATGTTAATATCATATAATGTTATATAAAAATGTTGTAATATAATTATTTGTGAAAATTATTTTCAGGTAAAAACTTGAAGGTTCAGCAGCCAGAAAAGTACGGCTGGGAACCAAGGAGGCTTTTGGGGCAGGTGGTCGATATCTACCTTCATTTAGACTGTGATGAATTTGCTGCTGCTATAGCAGCCGATGAGGTTCGTATTTCACTTATAATATATTTAAATTTCTTTCAACTCTATAACAGAAGTTACAAAAATGTTATTTTTATTGCCTAGTAGATTTTTTTTGTAACTTTACATTTCTATCTAAAATCTAATTTATCAGTAATTTGTTCATAGGTTAGTCGTTTATAATAATCTAATTTCATCTTTAAATCTAATTTAGCATGAATAATCAAACGTTCTTAGTATAAAGTCGCATTCATGGTGTTCATTGAATGACATCTTTCATTTTCGTTACAAGGCGTTAGCTTGAAATCTGAATAGCTCCAGAGCTATGGACCTAGACATGGCCGACTCTAGTGAAGGCCGGAATGCTGAAAACCGGCAACAGCGCATTGAAGGCCGACAATTTGAACATACGGTTCAAAACAAAAATTTCAAATGTATGCATAAATACTTTAAGCTAACCAAAAAGTGGTTTATGGATGTTAGCAGGAGATTGTTGGTTTTCAAAATGTCTTTGAAGTGCTATGTTCCTTTATACAAAAGTAATTATCATAAAACTGAAGATGAATCGTGCTGGTACGTAACGAGTTTCAAGTTCCCCACTAACGAACAATTACGTGAAAAGTGGGTGAAAAATATTTCGCGTGATTACTGAGTGCCTACAAAATACTCTGCAGTTTGTATAAAACATTTTCATGAAAGTTTAATTTCATGAACGGAAAAGTTCCGAGATTCCAAAGGTGATTAGAAGGAGTTTCCAAGAAAAATTCCTGTTTTGAAACCAGAAGCTGTCCCTCAAATATTTTCTTATTTGCCATCGTACAGCAGGGTTGCAGAGGTTAAGAAGAGAAGAGATCCAGAATAACACAGAAAGCAGTCTGAAGAGGCGTATGAAAGAAAAGTGGATGAATGGTTAGACAGTGATTTCAGTTAGAAGATTTCAGTGAATTAGCTGATAAAAGCGATAATAAATTGCAACACTTTGGTTGGATATTTGACAAAGGTGACATTCCAGGTTTGTGATTAAACTTTCCGATGGTTAAACCTCCTCTGTTAAGATAATTATGTAATGAGAGTATCTCCTGAGTATTTTCCTGAGGTGCTCAACTACCTAGTAAAACCCCATTCTACAGCAAGAGTATTATTGAATACCACAAAATTCAATATCTTTTGACTAAAGATTAAATTAATAATGTATTTTCATGTCCTTTTTCATTATTAATAATTCATATTTCATTATCATCATAATTATTATAAGAAAGAATTACAGTTTATTGGAGAATTTTATTTCATTTCAGGCTACGTATGAATGTTTAATAAATAGTTATTGCTTATTAATAAATTAGTTACTGTACCTATCTGCCTCGACTATGTACATTTTGACATATTCATTTCATGGTAATTGTTCTTAGACAAATAACATATTCTATTCTATTGAAAATAGAATATTATAAATGTTATATTCTATTGAAAATATTGTTTTTAATTCTACAATTTTTATAAAAATTATATAAATTACAATGTGTGCAGTACTTTACATTTGTTGGTAGGATAGTTATTTAGTGCGTACCTATTGTAATACATATGTTTTACATTTATTTATATAGTTAAGGTACGGTACGGATTACATAAGTATATATTATTAAAAAAAGGTGTAAAGTATTCGTTATTTCTATACGCTAATGAATAATAAAATGAATGCGAAGACTGAAGAGATCGTTTCAAATCAAAACGATGAAAAAATATCGGCGGTGTCGGCCTTCACTCAGCAGCTGATGCGGCGTTACCATATTGTTTTTTTCCGGCCTTTGACTAGAGTCGGCCATGATCTAGAGAATAATGTTGATTATTAAAATTTACCTATAAGAATTTATTCTGAAATATAAATTAAGCAAGTGATAGCAAGTACTCTTTTCATTGGAAACTATCTTTTTTATCTAGGATTTGTAGAGTGCAAATAAAATAGTTAATGAATGAATAACATATTAAATTAGAATGCTTTATCAGTCATTTGTTCATAGGTTAGTCGTTTATAATGCAAATAGCTCGACCAAAAGCGAATTGGGGTTCACATTGTAAATATTATTAAATTAATTCTCTCAAACGCAAATGTATTTTCTATGAAACACCCTTTTGAAAATTTTATTTTCTGATTGCAGAGATCGTTCCAGAAAGAGCTATTTGACGATGCTGCTCTACGAATGGAACGCGCTCTTATCAAGACAAGCAGTGATATAGAGAAGTTTAGAAATTTGATACAACGAGCTACTGAAATAGCAATACAGAATATTAAACGTGAGGTCGACTACAACGATGCTCCTGATGAATTTAGAGGCAAGTCAAATTTCAACCGCTTGAGTACCAGTCTAGGAACCGCGGTCGTCTCCCTCCTACCAGCCCATACTGGCGAGTGGCAGGCTATAGTAGCGTACGTCCTGGTATTCAAGCGGTTAATAGAGTTAGTCAGAGTAGCCATAGAAACAGCAAAAACAATGCCATGAACTGCCATATCAATCAATCATTTATTGCCATAACTATTGATATCTGCTTTCTTAACATCATCGTTTTTTTTTTCAATATTGTGGGTCAATCGCAGAACATAGAATACAGCAACGGTGGCATCTGAGACGGCTGGTGATGCCAGGGAGGTCAAAAATGTTAAGACATCCCAAATTCCAAGTTAATCAACATGTTATTCACACCACCCACCTTCAATGTCGCTTTATAATATGTTAATGGCTCACAACCAGCCAATTTCACGACTCTTTTTGCTTCACACACAGCTTTGCTTCACAATGCTGTCCCGTTATCACTACTCTTATTTTATTTCATGCTCTTTGGGTTCTATCGGCGGTTTTGCAATCACCTTTATAATCACCTATACTCAGTACTATTAGAAATGCATTCGATAAAGAACCTGCGCAGAAGTCAGTCTTGTATGGCTGCTTGTTCATTGAGGCAGGAAGGAACATGGTGTGGATAATTGTCCGGTAGTATCTGTTCTGCCAAAACAAAAACTTGATTCGCTATCTTGAGTTTTTTTCTAATAACATGACGTACAATATCAACTATCACTGATAGTTTCTATGAATTATGTACGTTCTCTAGTAGAGCTAGCCTAGATTTAGAAAATTCATCATGTTTAATTTAAAGAATACACTACACTTCATGCTTTCTATGTATGTTAGGGCTTTGAATTATTTTATGTAAACTGAATTATTCTATGTTTTGTGTAGCTAGAAAGGATTTTAAGATGTTCGATTACTCAACTCAAATTTCAACTTATATCTCAAATGCGTTTGGATAATTATGAAGAGTTTTATCTTCCGGCCTTGTGTCCGGATCCATGTTGTTGGAAACCGTGTCTCACTTTTTTCAAATTCCCAATAATTTAATTTTATAGTGGATAAGGCTTGTTGATAATAATTATATTTGATAATAGGCTAGCGTCATAAAGCTGATGATTGTTGATTGTTGTTTCATCTAGATCCACTAATGGACACTCTGATGGACGATCCAGTCCTCCTGCCAAGTGGAAAAGTAATGGATCGTTCAGTAATTGTTCGTCATCTGCTCAATTCGTCCACTGATCCGTTCAGCCGTCAGCCTTTGTCTGAAGACATGCTCAAGCCAGGTTAGTGATTCACATCAAATCTAGCAATTTTATACTTGTCAGCAGGTTGACAAAATTCTGAACATTTTTACAAACATCTACTGTGACAGATATGCGTTATTTTCGTCAAAATGAAGTTGTATTCCTTCTGGATGAATGTTATTTAAGTAAATAATGCCCTACAGTAGAACTTCTCCAACTGGTAAAATGAGCTCGATTCATTCCATCTTCTCGCAGGCTGTAGACTTAAACTAGGATCAAAGCACTTTTCTGCAAAGTAAATAAATCATTATTTGATTTGAACCTAATTAAAGTACCAGGACACGATTGAGGTTAAACGATTTCTTTCAAGTTAAGTGATAGTAGATTTAAATTTCAATTGAATTGTTAAGAGCTGTTCTTTAAGTAATTAATAATAAATATACTCATTTTGACAAAACATTTTTGACATTCTTTAATCTATATATGGAGTTATATAAGTAGTGTCCCAACTTTAGTGAATGTGGCATGTTATAAAAATGGTGCAAGAAAAATAAAGAAAATATCGTTGTAAAGATGCTGGAGGTTGTCAATCACTACTACAGATTATCGATTTCCACAATAAACAACTAGGATATTAATTTCTTCTTGTATATCACACACTCATGAAATCATAGTATGAATTTGGTATCCTACTTAAATAGTTCAGAACAGCAATAGTGTATATGTTGAAACTAAATCTGTTATTGTAAACTAAGACTGTTTTATCAAAGAGACTAGTTGAAAGTGGACACAATTTTAATTATAAATAGCAAGATTTATAGTGCAGGCAGGTAATGGGAAAGTACATAGTGTAATAAATTCCTATAATACTCCATAAATAGATTTGCAGAATGTCAAAAATGTTTAGTCAAAATGAGAAATTACTGAAAGAACTTAACAAGCTCTTAACAATCAATTGAAATTTAAATCTATTATTAAAAGTGTTGAATTTTATAATTTTACTATTTTGTATTATAATGAAGATTCATTCATTTAAAATAATAATAGAAAACTAGGCGTGTTTTTTAGGTATCAAACTTGTTATTGTTTTGCTTTAAATGTTCAATTGTATATTTTAAACCAATAGCCTATATACAAACATTTGTATTATGAGCAGAACAGATATGTGTTTTCAGGTTTCTTGTAGTATACATGTTATTTTTTAATTCAATGTCTTATATGATATTGGCATTTTAGAGATGCAATACGCCTAAGCACAAGCTTCGTTTAAAGAGGGATGCAACAATTATTTCATTCATTATGTTTTATGTAGATATTCATTATTATGATAAGAAGTGGTGTAATTTTTGTTTGAATATTTGAATGTTCTGTTCTGTATTTTTGACAATAAATAAAATTGAATAGAATTAAATGACGGTGTGCGAAATCTCTATTATTTGGTATGAGGTGTACCAAATTATCTGGTAATAACGGTATTGTGTACCAATATTTGCTTGATTTGTCGATGATCTCATTCTGTAATTATTGGTTGTTGATTTTAAAAAGTTATCCAAAGCCATTATCTAAATATTGCATTTATAGTTTAGTATTGGGCAACCCATGTTTTTAATTCACTCTTAATTATATGTTTTTCAGCTCCTGAACTGAAGCAACGCATCGAAGCTTGGAAGCAAGAAAAGTGCAAAAAAAGTGATTCTTTGTAACAACAGACGAAGAACATTAGATGTATATTTGATGAAGATTCAACTGAAAAGCATGAACTTGAAAAACGAATTTGATCTCGTTAATTACTGCGACAATACATTGGAAATAATTGCAAGTTTCATTCAAATACTGAACTTCGATGTGAACGTTGTTGCATTATTTTTTGTTAATGCTTTCAATGTTTTGATTGGATAGCACCTGATATTTCTCTTCTATCTATTCGTTTGATTTCGCTGAAAATGCATATTTACGTGGTGTTTGAGCTTCTTTCCAATGAAGCTGCAGAATAAAATACACAAAGTCTTTCAAATATTCTCAAGGCGGCAATGGCAATTGTTAGAAATAGATTACAATTAGATTTTTATTTGAAAGTATGTGAATTAATATCGTTGTGCAAATTCGTAGTTCTTATTTTTTTTTTTTTTTTTTATTAGACATTTCATCAAGACCCCTAAATTTTTGTGTGAATAATACCGTATTTCTAAATATGAATATTTTTTATAAGTTAGATAATATTTTAATTCAACCATAATAAAATTTTCTACTTGTCCTATTGAAAAAATTATTTATATTGAAATATGGATTGAATGGAACGTTACTAACTTTTTCATTTTATTCAATAGACAGTCATCTTCTTAATTTTTATTTCTGGAAGAAAATTAATTCATTTAGTTCACTGCTAGCAGTAGATACATTTTGAGTCAATACTAACCAACAATATATTAAGATGTTTATAAATAGATTATTCTTTATATATGTATCACAAAAGACGTTGTCTTTAAATACTATGTCGATTAAACCACCAATTTCAAATGCAATCACTTCCACCAAAAATCTCATC
Organism: Conomelus anceps; assembly: GCA_948455865.1. Taxonomy (NCBI): domain Eukaryota; kingdom Metazoa; phylum Arthropoda; class Insecta; order Hemiptera; family Delphacidae; genus Conomelus; species Conomelus anceps. The sequence continues at coordinate 33,067,815 of OX418217.1, forward strand.
TCAGTAGTTATTATTACGTGAGTAAATTTTATTTCCACTTCTTCTTTTTACTGTGCTTTTTTATTACTGTAGAGATCACGGATTTAAGAATTAATGACTTTTTACAGTGAGATATCAGATATCGTCTTTGTATAACTCGAATAGAATGTTGATTCTGAAATGTTGAATTTGTCAATATCGTATACAGAAAGACATTCATTTCAGTCTCAAAACACTGATTTACATTCTTTTTGAGTCATACTTGTATTTAGAAAATTATATAGATGAAAGCAGAGGTGTCACTTTATTTTAAAGATGTTAATTATACGATATTTTGATTTACATAATTAATTGTAAATTTCCGTCGAATTTTATCTTAGACGATGAATAATAAATTATTGATTTTCTTATAATGAATTCTTTCCCAATGGTTGTAATGGTTGTTTGCCCAACGTGAAATGTAGGTGGTTACTGATGACAATCCCTTAAGAGTCTGCTCCATCAAGCGATAATTTAGGATTATTCTCATATCTCCTCTGTTACTTTTTTACTATAGAAGTTAGCTATTGAGTATTCCGTAGAACTTGAACGTCAGTAACGTGAAAAAAGATTAAATGCTCTCACTCTTTCTCTCAGCCCTTCTCATAGAAAGTTAATTACTCCATCATTGATTGAATTTCAATTTGATGGCTATAATAAATTTTTAATTGAGATAGTCCTTTTAAAATGTTCCGTAAATGTAACAAGTCTCTAATTCGAGCTCTCAAGCATGATTATATTATTATTGAAATAAATTGAGATTTCTAAATTGAAATATTTGTACAATTTCAACAAGCATCATGAAACACAACAGAGTTCACTATTTGCTTTGAATAATTCACTGGAGTGTTCATCTATAAGTAAGAGGATTGTACTAGGTTCATCTAAAAAAGTCTTTAAAATTGTTTATAGCATTTGTGATGAAAGTTCAAAATACTTTGCATTAGTGGTGGTATAAAATAATCTAGAAACTGGTTAGATTATGGAGAAAAACACTTTTAATTCTTATAACTTATTTTATTTTGCTACCTACTGCCTTGAATAGATAACTATTGTTTCAGTTATTTGAGATGATTTCTTATTTAATTTCTTTTATTTTTGTTGTGTAAACTTTGTACTTTTTTATTCGCAAACCATGGTAAACTATTTGTTTGAGAAATTTCTTGAATATTTGTTTATAACGACGCGGAAGGTGGTTCTATTAGACACTCATCAAATTTTAATAGAATATATAATGCATTGTAATAATATTAAGAGTACGAGTTAGTTGTTGGCTATTACTATGTTTTTTGTAATGTTCAACTACATTTTTTGAAAGCATCTGTTGAAATATTATTCCTAAACTATTATGGCTGTTATCGATTTTACTGAATTTGAATCCACTTGCATGTTAATTTTTGAATCAGTTTTAAATATATCAAATCATTTTTTTTTCTTATCAATATTCGAAATTCACATAACTTTTTCACTTAGCAAGCCTTGATGTTCTGTCTCCAGTTTACCTGGGAATAATTAGGAGTGAATAGACAAGGGAGCGTGCTTCAATTCTCAAATTGTACATAACAGAAAATGGTCTTGTGTACGAAGCAACAATTACAAAAATTTAATAAATGATTTATGAATTGTTTGTATTTACGTTATTTTTATTGCTATTTTTTAACCCTATTTCTCCTCTTTTATTGAAAAGTATTTGTGAAGCTAATATCACTTTTGTTGCATTCTAGGAGACCTTTAAAAATAGAATGTATATAGTATAGTATTTTTTGTTCTCAGATGAACACTTTATAACAATTTTGAGCACTTATTCTCATCTAATTGACTTTCCTAGTTCCAACAACCTTTTTTGTTGGTTCTATGAAATATTTTTATGGCTCTTGAATGAAGTCTTAAGCCGCGTCTCAACCAACCGAACTTGTCTGTCGAACATTGTTGGCGAAAAAACGGACAAACATTAAACATATGGGTCACTGAACATGTTCGTAAGTTCCATTGAAATGTTCGGTCTGTAAGCGAACAGAGACGACCAGCTACAGGTTCCCGCCACTACCCCCACCACACTGACCATAATGTTCGAGAAGGCGTCCACACCAAACAATGTTCGGTGACATCAGATAATTCCAGCGAACACTGTCGACACTGTTTGCCGAGCATGTTCGGTTGGTAGAGACGCGGCTTAGTGTGTGGCAGTAGTATGTGTGAATTCAATCAATGCTGAAGAAACAGGATAACTGTTATAATGGTCAATTACTTTGAATTACCAGTAAAATGCCATATTGCAAAAAATATTATTTTATTTTAAAATTGAATTACAATAAATTTCAGGATTCGGTCATAATCCACAGTTCAGCTACAGTTACTAAAGCTCAGCTACCAAAGAGAAATTTGTTTTAGTTTTATTATTTAACTAGTAAGAACTCAATATAACATTATACTAACCGTAGTTGGAATGAGTGAACCAATTGTGTCAAGATTAAATTAATGTGGATTTTAGTAAGTGTGCTACTGAGAAGTTTGGGAACCGCTGGCCTAGACATTGTTCTAGCTTCAGGCGGCGGTCACATTCACATTTTCAAAAACTTTTAATCATTCGAAAAAAGTTTTTATAATTGTATTTTCTTTCAGTTCTTTATAATTGTGTTTGGCATATGGTGTTGAAATCATTTTGTTTTTCTGTATATTTCTTATATATTGTATAGACCAGTATTTGATGTCAATGAGGATTGTTTTGGCGTTAAGCTGTAAGCCTCAGTTGGTTGTCAATGAATATGTATTCAATAAATAAATGAAAAATTATTTTTCTTTATAGAAGTGTTGAATGAATTTGGTCAGCATAACAAATTACATTAGTACAGGTGCTCCCAGTATATAAGCATTGGTGACGCTAGCAATGAATATTATACTGGAGGGGCACAATTCGGGGATCTGTTCTTGAGGTATAACCCAGCAGTGGGAGTGGCTCTCACCCTGAAAAATTCTTTATACAAAATGCTTTCATGTATTGGCCAAATTTACGTTTTTATAATGATGGAGTTTTTATTAAAATACAAAATTTCATACAGCACAAGATATAAAAAAATTCTTACAAGGTGAAAGCTAAGAAACAAGACATTAAGTACCTAACAATGTAAAACGGACATATATCCTGTCAATTCATTCTTGGCAGTTGTATGAATTTGCCTCGCGCATGTCGGCTCTAATAATACTACAGCTACTGACCTACACTTCTAGAAGGCTCTCATTCTTTGTCCTATAGAGCAGAGGTTCTCAACGTTTCAGACTCGGTGCCCCCCTATCTAAACACTGATGTGAGTTCGCGCCTCCCCTACCACCATATGTGATCAATACAAGTAGTAAAATCGAAATATGAAACAAAAGCTGGTTATTGAATGAAAATATACATATAGATAATTTAGTGAGAAACAGTTCTCACACTCTTGCAGTGTTGTCAGACGTCCGACAATTATCATGTTTTTACTATAGTCATGTGTTTGAGTAGCAATAGAACGTACAAAAAAGTGCCATAATGTCGAAAATATTTACATGTGACCACAAAATTGAGTAAATTTCAGTTAGTTTTATTTATTTTTTTTTTTTGTTCAACAACCCACGCCTCCCTTGAAATTTTAAGAATCCCTGCTATAGAGAATGACTAATTTCCAGTTTTTGCGTTTCCAGTAATGTCCAGCGTGGGATCCGTGGTGGGACAAACAGAGTAATTGTCTGTTTCTGCACACTGTCAAGAATAAGTTGACAAGACTCTACCTGTTGTGAGTATTAATTTAATGCAATTATTATGTATTCCTTATCATGTATGTATCATTATGCATTGTCTTTTCAATAAGATTATCGCATTTTATTTTTTAATAAGGCATCATTCATTTTTTCCGTCATCATAACTATTCATGATAAAAGTATTACCGAGTTTACTCTTTCTTTTCATACTTTTTTCTAAAATCGGGTAGATGAGAAGATGTCCATTTTATAACAATGATTGGCCTGGAAAACGACTCCGACTGCCGGTTATGTGTGAAACTGGCCTATTCGAACCAAAATTTAAATGAAGACATCGATGAATGCTCCTTTTTATTTGATGTTGGGCCGATCCTTGCGAAACTTGAGTGGGACTACCGCAGAACGATGCTCTTTCACTAAAAAAATCCCGAATTGCTCCAGTCGTTTTTGAGTTTTGCACATAGCAACACATTTATAGCGATTCAATTTCATTTTATTTTTTAAAGCCACATTGGACAAAATCAGTTTATCAAATGAGTTATTCTATTTAGATGTCTGGTGCCTTGGTACATTTTTTTCTTAATTTTCTTTCCTTGACCTTTCTCCAGTACTCCTTCAATCTGTTTGACCTCCTTTGGCGGAAATCACTACTGCCCGTCGTTTAATCCGATCTCTGTGTTGAAGTTTAGTGGTTTTCAACTTCTGATCATTTCCAGATTTGGTTTTCAGTTCTTCAAGTAAAATTTGGAGCTTATTCAAATAATCTTCTTTATTTCTTTGATCCAGTGAGGCTGAGATTTTCTGTTCAGAAAGAAATGTATAATTTGATTGATGATTCTGGAATTGTCAGCCCTCGATGATCCCCAAAGAAAGAGACTCCCTTTTTCCTCATCTGGTCCAATATTGGTTCACAGTTTCATTTTTATTTATATAGATAGATATGATAAAACATAAAAATAATACTACAGTTCGATTTGAATTCCCGCTTCAAACCCACCGCGTTAATGACCACCAACAGCCTCTTAAATTTTGTTCTTGAACTTTTGATTTGTAATGTTGGCAGTATCCATTCCTTGCTTCATACAACCGAATTACAATTTCATTGTCAGAATCAAGTACTGAATTATCAATCTCTCATTAATCTTCTAGGATATTTGGGAGAGGTGAGGAATTTATTGATGAATCAGCAAGAACATACTCAATAGATTGCTGATAGAATGACCGTTCACAACGATATAACGGCGAATGCATGTACTATTTTCTCGATTCCGGTAGTGACACACCCCTCCCCCAACTCTACGTCCATTCATCAGGTGTAGGTCTAGGCCCTGATATCGGGGACTTCTGATTGTAGATGCTGTCAAACATCAGTGTTGTGTTGTATCTGTCTGTATCAGTCTCGTTGATGTATTGTGTGTTGGTGGCGCGTTTTTCTGTTAACATCTTATAACTTGTGTTAAATTTTTGTGAAATGTGTTTGTGCTTCAGTCATTACAAGGAAGAGTTTGTTTTACAGCCAACAGTTCATTCATTCTCTGTCTGTAAGCTGCTACCTTGTTGATAAGTTATGGCAGAAGACGAAATTCTTTTTGACGATGTTTATGAACTATGTGAAATAATCGGAAAGTAAGTACAAATTCTCACCGATTTCTTGATAATGTTATTGATATTTCATTATTTTTTCTCTAGATAATAGCTATGTTTCCATAACCTATACTGCACTCCTTTGGGTGAGATAAGTTGCGAGTAGGTTAATAAGGTAACCTAGTATAATTCAGCTTTTCGTAACTTATGGGCTCTGCTTTACCTATTTATTGCTAATGGTATGTCTTAATACAACTTCTACGGTAGGGTTTATGTTATAATTTTGGAATTTTGGGCACTATAGGCATAATCAGGTAATGCCGGTTGCAGAACAGGTCATTTGAACTTGGTGTTTCATACCACTAAATTTCAATTGTATGGTCAGAATTGTGTACTGCATTCTTAATCTATGAATAATACAGGCTAATTATCAATGCAGATAAGAGATTTGTGCTTGAAATTGCATGAACAAATTCGATAAATTGCTGGTAATATGACAGCTCACCACAATAGTTAAAATCAGTCAGAGCATAGATATTATAAAAGGCATAACTGAATGGCTAATTAGAAAACGACAGTCGTTTGAGGAATTGGAGATTTCATGCACTTGTTTAACATTTTATGACCAGCAGCTACAGGGTAAAAAGTTAGGCTAATTATTTGTGTATATGGTTTCAGTATTTTCACCATTGTGGTGTAGTAAGTTAGCTGTTTATATATCTGACTACCATCCCGTTAGTTCTTGGTTCAATTCCCGGGCATCAAGTTTTTAATTTATAGAAAGATATAACTGGGTTTTCAACAGATTAGCAGTTTATAAATTAATCGTTTTGTTCTGCCCTCCCACACAAAAACTTCACTGAAGCTACAACAGTGAAGTAAGACAATGCAGTAACTATTGCAGAGTGAATCGCACATAACCTTAAATAATATGTGTAGGCAATGAGGAGGTTTAACTATAAGAAAAATGCCAGAAGGCTTTTTAATTTAATATAAATTTGGTATTTTATGTTTAAATGGGCTAAGTGAGAAATTGCACATTCGAATTGTTAATGTTGTAATAAAGTAATGTGGATTTGAATGACCTAAAATATCATTGCATGGAAAAATCGACCAGTAAAAAATTATTTATGCAGTTTGTATTATTGATGTGATAAGGATTTTATTAAGTACCTTATTTTAAAAATCGTTTGTCACTAGCTGTCATAGTAATTATTGAATTAATCAACCGGTTTTGTATAAGGCCCTAAATAGTTTTGTCTTTTGATTTCTTGGAATTTCCAATTGCGAAATAGGTTCTAAAATATTTTTATTTTATATTATCTATAGCACAGTTGAAATTAGATCGCAATGAAGACTAATTTCTATTCAGATTGGTTGTGTAGAACATTCTGGCCTATTGTTCAAATAATTCTTATTTTTAAATAAAAATGCCTCCATTATCTCAAGTATTTAAGTAGATAATTTTGAAGTACTGAATAGATACGTATATTGAATTTATGTTATGGTTCTATAATGAATAGAAGAAGCAGACTCACAAATATGATATAAAAGTTCACTAGGATGTATTGTAATGCAGTCAAGAGTTCTCCAATTATTGATGATATTGTAAATAGAATTGTTCAGTGTGCTTTCTGAGGAGAATTAACGAAGATAGACCTACGTGTGCCCTACTTGTAAAGCTGAAAATGATAGGAAAAATTATTTTTCTTTTAATTTCAATTCTCAAAACTCCTTTATGAAAGGAAGAATTGGGTTGTATTTCTTGAAAAACTTTATGCAAAACCTAAGAATGAAAAAATCAATTAGTGTGACATGATTTTATTAGGCTAGTTGGTAAGTCTAAATCAAATTAATTTTAGTTTAAAAAAATTATTGCAGCCTAATTGAATTTTTTATGAATAAATTGTTTTATCTAATTTATTAGAAATCAAGATTTAAAACTAAAATGTTTATAAAATCAAAAAACCGTTTCCAATCTACAGAATTATTGAAAACATTGAGCCACTTTTTAATTCAGTTAAGTATGTTATCTTTCTCACTATCCAATCCAAAGCCCTTGGTTACTTACCACCACTCTCTATGGTACACTATTACTAATCTTATTAGTCACTAATTGAACTTGATTAATAATTCATGTTGAATCATAGGGATAGAAATTGAGTTATATTGATCAGTGTTATATTTTTTACTGATCAGAAATGACAAAATATTTATCTTTTAAAAATTAGCCCATTCCTCATTTTATAGTCCTAAATCAGTAATTCTGTCTATCATCTCTCATTCTACTCTTTGAGAATATTCTTAATGAATATTCTTCTTATAAAGCAATGCATTCTATTTTCGTTTCCTAGAAGATAATGGTAGAACATATTTGGAAGTCTGGTTTTAGAATGATTAAGAGCTTAAAGTACGTCACTAATTTTCACAAAGCATTGTTAATCGACACCAGAAACAGACGTCGCTTACTGGCACTTTAACTGTTATAATTATCTGAAACCATTACACTTGTCTCATGCTTCATTAATATTGCATTTGAAAAGAGGCTTTGTGGAGCAAGATTTGAAATTTGTTTAGTGCTCAGTAAATTTAAAACTTTTTTAATCCTGGATTTCTTGTTCCATGACGAACTGCGTTGTTAATATTAACTTTTTGGGTGAATTTAACGACTTGCAGTCAATTTCAAGGCGATGAGTTTCCATTGCTCGAAAACGTTCGGCCTGAACTAAATTATTATTTAAAATTGACTGCAAGACGTTAAATTCACCAAAAAAAGTTAATAATTAGAACTTTTGTTATGTACCTGTAGATCGGATAGGAATTTACTTTCCCTCAAAATCGTTTTATTCATCAGTAATGTCGTAAGTTCCAGTGATCACTAATGCTATAGTTCCTGCATCGTTACCTTTATTCCATTAAATTAGTAATAGCTTCTAGTGAAATATAAATTTATGATACATGCCGCCCCCTTTCAAATGAATGTCCTGCTCTCCGTGGTATCTTATTAATACACGTCCTGGGTTTAGAACTGAAGAATATGTTATGCTCTTTTGATACAGCAGATTACCTCATATTAGCTCATTAACTAGAGCAGGGATCTCCAAACTACGGCCCGCGTGCCAAATCCGGCATGCCAGTGTGATCAATCCGGCCCGCGACAGCTCATAGGGTTTTGAACTCGATGTTATTAATTTTCGGGGTTTTTCGGGTACTGGTGAATTCAACATCTAATTTAAAAATTGAATTTCCTACAAGTTTAGTTGAAAAACAATATAGTTTATTTAACAAATAACCAAGTTAATTCACTAAAAACTTGAAATCCCCTGTTTTATAGCCATTTTTGTGTATATTTTGAAATATCACAATAATTATGGCAATAATAGACTTGTAATAGGATTTATCCAATTTTTCAGCTCTTTATACATAAATCCTATTTAATTTACCACTTAACAGAAAGTCCTGGAGCTTAATGATTTAATAAATTGATAGGGATAGCTGCCAATTTTAGTCATCTTTATTCTTGTAATCTTTGCTGAGAGGAAAATGTTTTCAAATTCAATATATTTTTTTCCAAAAAAATATGTACGGTACAAATTTCTCTAAAAATTACTCTTCTAAAAAGGAACAAGTCCGTGCTCATAAGTGGAGGAGGTGTTGAATGATGAGGAGGTAGAGGAGGAGGAGGAGGTGTGGGAGGGATAGTAAGAGGCGAGGATGAAGAGGAGAATTCCTCCTAAAATACTCTATAGATGGTAGAAAATTCAAAAGGTTCTGGCCGTCTGAACCTACTGGGGTAATTATTTTGTCCCGAAGGCTAAAACGTTTGGAGACCCCTGAACTAGAGAATTAATAAAAAAGTTACATCACATACCTAGATCGTCGGTAGGTTAATAAATTCGAAATGGACATTTGCTCAACGATGTATTATTCGATTGAAAAGGTTTCATCAATAATTTGTTAATATAGTTAAGGGAAGTGTCGGACTACGTCGGTTGTTCTCTATTGGCCTATGTAGATGGAAGCATTAGAGGATTCGTTTCAACATAAAATTCTACAGTATTTCAAACGATAAAAACTAACCTTTTTATAATTTTGTTGCATTGCTAATCAAATAAGGGATTTGATTTGCATTGCGTAGACACGACTCTGATTTGCTGTCGGTTCAGTTCGGGTACAGAGATCGAAATTGTTAATTGAATAGTAAATTTGGTGTAAAAATCGCTGGTGTTTGGGTTGCAGCCAAAGCCTTTACACCGTTCCCGCTTCGATAAGCGCGAATAATACATTTAATTAAAGCCTTCTGCCGCCGCGTCTGCTTTGGTCCTACATCCAATCACTCTGTCAGCCGTTTCCTCTTTACACCACCCCACTCTTTTACACCCCCCCCCCCCACTCTTTTACACCCCTTATCATCACCCCCTCCCCGCATCTACTTCCATCCATTTGGCAGTGAAAACTTTTGGGCGAGAAATTGAAGTTCTCCAGTGAAAAGTGTCAGTTATTGGGTGGAGACCGTCTTTAATAGGATTTCATTTGTATTCCCGGAAAACTAGTTATTTAATAACCATCTTGCAAAGTTCCAAACTTTTCTGTCTGCTTATTAAGATGTTATTCTACTGCAATCTTAGAACTTTTCCGTTTCCAGAAACTGAAATGTCCTTTGTAACACTCCTGGCCACTTCAGAGTTACAGGTCAGATTACCTTTGACATTTAGAATGTTTTGACAGGTTGAAAAAGCATTTAGAATGCTTTTAGACTGGACAGTGACTTGACAGGTTTAGCGGCCAAGCGAAGGGTTTGAGCATGGTGAATATTGGAATATTTATCTGTATGAACAATGTCCTATATGATATAAAATATAATCAATTTCTTTCTATGATGATCATTAGAATCAATGAGATAGCACTGATCTATTTTGGATAAACACGAATAAATGCGCGCCTTTTCCGAACACCATTCGTATTGAACACCATTAGACTTGTAAAAATGGCTTTAAAATGTTATTAAACATTGCCTTGAACTTCCTTTAGCTTAAAGTGTGGCTATCAATTTCTGATAATCACATTTTTAAGTTGGTGAAGTTTTTTCTAGTTTATGAACTTATACTGCCATTATGAAGTTAAAAAATGGAAATTTGAATGTTGGCGGTAATTTTTTTAGAACTCTGTATACAGAATGTTTCATTTTCATATTTATTGAACGACAAGTATCCGAAACAGTAGAATAAAGTTGTTTCCCTTCCTCCTTCACCACATTGCGCTCCTACCATAGCAGTTGAGCCAAAGCTATAAATGACTCATGTATACCACACTTTGATAATATGCTGGTTATCGTGATTTATTTAGAAGAGATTGCTATTTTGAATTAGAGACAATTATAACTGAAACCAGTTCAGAAGCAATCAAATATCTGCTGCTCAGTGCTAACCTCAAAATGTTGGTACTGTTGAACAGTGAGCAGATTGGGGTTTCTAGCGACCTCTGCTCTACTCTAGAATATTAGGTGTAATGTAAAGTTGTAGTTTGTGACTGAAGTTGTTAACAACGTTACAGTGTGTCGTCTTATCGCCCAGCTTCCTTGAAAATTGATAGCGGTCTGCACAAGCGAAGTTCCCTGGACTCTCCAGTCTTACGCGTCTGTGAAATATTGGTCCGTCGGGGCGTGAACCGACCAATGGCAAACTCCCGTTAATTATGTTTAGCTGTATTTAAAATTCGTCTTCGAAGCTCCCTTGTGCATGTGGTGATCTCTACTGATTATATTGGTACCCTAAATCTCAAACAAACTTCAAAAGCAAATTTGGAATAATAGTGTTCGGTATCACTCATAACAGATCAGGCATACAGTATATTCAATTCCATTCAATTTTTTATTTCCAAAAAAATAGAACAGATATAATACAATGTAATATACTTCTATGGTTCAAGCAGTGTATTTTAGTCACAATATAACTGTCATATTTTGTAGGCAAGATTTTTTTTTAAAGAGTATGGCCTCATTATCAGCTACAATTTCTGTAGCCCTTATAAAAGTTTTGTCAAAGAAAATGATACATTAATGTGGTTCATTGTCTGCTCATCATCACATTCGTAGAGAGGGGAATCAGCCAAGCCCTACCGGTGCATGTTCTTTTGGATCTTCCCTGTATACAAGTATACATAACCTAACATGGCTTTATCTGTTTTATAACTTGCCTGATGGTTATTACTTACTCACTACCCACGCACAAGTCTCGGACATCATCAGCACGAAAAAGTATCAATGAAACTAAATCGCAAATCAGTCAGTACCTTGGTAGTAAAGGAAATAAGTCCTAAATAAGGAAATAATATTCTCATGAGGTGAAGGAAGAGGAAAAAGAGGAAAAATTCTCATGAGGTGAAGGTGAGGTAAAGGAAATAAGTCCTAAATAAGGAAATAATATTCTCATGAGGTGTAACAAAATACAAGATATCTTTATTTTGATCCCGTTCGTATTTTTTGACATCTTCACATTTCGTAGATAGTGACATTCTATTTAGTTGTCAAATGTCTTCAAAACAATGCTGACTTTCAGATTTAAAAATATATTAATTCATAATATTTAATGTAACAACATTTTATATTATTTTTGATGAATTTACATAATATTTATGCTCCCAATTATTTCCATTCGGTTGGAACTAACCAGTGGGGCTATGACGCAGACAGCGTCATTGAAATTCTTGGAGGGGGTTCCAAAAAAAAAATTGGGGGTTAAAGTTGATTGAAACAGTGTTTAACGTGACAACATTCAAAAACATATTACGAAGTTACCAGATAGAATGTCAGTTAATGACAATGGATTTATAATTATTATACTATTGAATATGAATTATCTAAAATAGTTATGTTAATGATTTCTGCAGGAAGTTATTATTCAAGCTGAACGAGACGTGAGAGCTAAGGGGGAGGGGCACGGAATGGCGCCACTACTGTGATAGATAATGACAACGCATGGCACACACAAGCTACACCGCGACTCATTGCAATACGCTTTGTTGACATAGCAAAAACCCCTCCCCCCTCTACTCTGGGGGGGATATTATCGACTGGGTTTGAATTTTTCAATATAAATCTTCTTTTATTTTTATAATTTTTTTCGCTTTTTTTGGGGGGTGCCTAATTTATGGGGGCTGGTGATAAATTTAGGGGGGGTGCGTCATGAGGCTTGGAAGGGGGGCACCCCTGAATTAACAAAATAATCCAATGGCTTAGTTATGTATAAAATGAACTTTGGTAGCCTGTTATAATATTCTCTTAGAATCCCTTCATTGCTCTTGTTTATTGGCATTTGTGCTTCTCGTTCTTGCTTAGTGCCAATGTATGCTCTATGTGTTCTCTCTCTCTGCGCTTCTCTTTTTCTTTGAGCTTGTTCTAATATCCTTGTGAATTGTGGATTATTTTGTCCCTTCATGTCGCTTAGCATTACTTTGTGTGCATTTTGGTGACCTCAAGGACTTGAATCGACTCTTTTGTAAGCATACAGCTATGTTATAGATTTTATTGACTACCTGTCTGGTAATTTATCAACAATCTTGTTTATAACAATTTGGAAAATTCAATTTGATTCTTTGTTTATTTCTCCTGCATATTTAGGCTAATTTTCAGTAGCCTCGGGTAGAACTTCCTTGACTTATCTAGATTTCTGTTGTCATATCATGCTATTTGAAAAATGTATCATGATTGCACTTTTTTCAAACTGCAATACGAATGTTGTAGGAAATAGAACTTAGAATAGGAATTTTGTTTGGTATTTCAAGTCAATCAACTAGTAAAATCAATGAATAATTTTTTTTTCATGTGTGACATACTTTTGCATGAATTTGTATTAGAAATACTGTTTACCGAATTTTTCCTGTATGTTATCAAAAATGGAGAATTTTAAATCGTAATGGAAGAAATTTGAAACTTTAACAATTTTCTGCTTTACTAATACAGTACGCTTCCTAGAGCCTTGTTGATTTGATAATTCTTGTAAAGCTGAGATAATGCATAATATTTCATAAACTAGAAGCTAACTTGTAATGCCTGCTCCAAATATGACAGTGGAGTATATTAGGTGAATGTAAATGGAGTTTCGGAATGCAAATCTATAATAATAATAATATTGTAGATTTCATTTTGTAGTACAGTAGTATGTAGCGCATTATTAACTTATTATGGAAAGAAATTATTTATTTTTCTATCATTTTATTTATTTATCAGTAAGATAGACGCTCAGTGCTGTTTTGATTTTGTCTTTATTCACCTTTGCTTATTTAGCCTAATAAAGTTCACAATAAAATTGGCTTCCAGTTTGTAGACTTAGGCCTTGTTAGAGTTAAAGCGTCATTGACATACCATAGACCCATATGCCATTGAATTTCTGTACAAATGGCAGTCGACGTAAAGCAATTGTCAGCAGGTATAAATGGTTGCAAATCCCCACTGACTTTCAATAGTAGGCCTACAACGGGCGTATCTTGGTGAAGTCAGCCAGCCGGCTTTTTCCCCCACTTGCCGACAGATGATTGATTGATGTTGGAGTTGGGTTATAATATTATCGTCCTTCACCCTTACCTTATCTCAGAGTAAGTTGAGTTGATGTTGCGTGTGCCACAGCTACTCAACTTGAAATGTATTGTCGACCAAAAACTAGCAGAAAACGACTTGAAACGAGGCCTTGCGACAGATTTGTGACTTTTATGATGACTTCTTGAGTCTTGCGTCCAACATTACGCTGCGCTCTGACTAGACTGTAACTGAACTTGGGTTATTATTATTATTATTATTTTTATTTAAAATATCACTCGAACGAAGCATTAGCTAAAATAATTTTGGATTCACTACAAGAAATTTAAAGATGAGTTTACATGAAAAACTTGGATATATGCAAAGAAATGATTGTTTGTATTTCAGTAATGCTAGAATTACAATAATCCATTTGATAGGGCAATTAAGAATTACAGTACTAAATTCAGAAGTAAGTAAGTTTCTATGAGTATTCTATCCAGTTTTTACAACAATCAATGTGATAGAACCCATTTGTTCTATGATTATGATTATGATTTACAGTTAATTATGTAGTATTTATCTTTAATACTGCATATTTTTGAGTAAACGTATTTAGTTGAAATGTGTCCGCCTCGAATAATTCTTAATGTACTTCTTCTAAGAACATTTATTCAAAATATGCTTTTAAAATTGTGTATGTAAAAAGATTTTATTAATTTCGTATGCAAAACTCATATATCAAATAGTTGAATCTACTATCTATTTTACATTTTTTTAAACTCATAATTTACAGATTACTCACTTATCTATTGGTTTCTTTTACCGTCTCTTTTAAACATTTCAAAATACAGTATTTATTGATTTTCAAATTATTATTGACAGCAAAAGGGTCCTTTATTATAGTGAACCAAAATTAGTGGTAGCAGGGAGTAGAATAGCAATCTAATTCCTGTTTAATTCGTCAAGCAGATGTGGAATGATGGCGGGTGGGGTGTTGGTATACTCTGTGATACGTTCTCCTGTTGATAGCATGTGGGCCAATCATTGTGCTATGCATGTGGAATGCAGTGCAATAAGCGACGTGGTCGTGGTCGAATGTGGGACTGGGTTCTGCTGTGGTTCCACAACTCGGCTGCTACTCTGTATTGAGCAAGATATTTGCGTGGGAGAACCTAATAGACACGTGTAGTGGATACTAAACAGTGGAAATATCTATATTTTCAAATATATCCATAGCCAAATATCACTCAATATGTTGCAGTTTATGTCGTACCTACTATGGTATTACTCATAGTACGTCAGCCGTCTCGTATACAAATTTTGTTCATAATCTTTCTTTTATTTGTCTTTCTCAATAGCACGGTTTTATTTATCATTTTCCTAATATAAGTCAGTACTCTTTCCTTTCAATCAGAAGAGAAAGAAAGGGAGTGAGATTGACAGACAGAACGAATTTGTGAGGGTGTGTTTATATTAGTGTTTTGTTTCTCGTATTTTTTATCGATTGTACGACCTTGTTTTGTCAATACCAACACATGGGATTGTAATTAAACGTCGAACCGTTTCACACTCCCTAAATTTCCGAATGCGCTTCCTCGATTTTCGACTCATCTCCCATCATGTAGATTGGTCACTAACTGTCTTTTGATATCCAATTTTGACTCATTCTCCAGAGTCGACATTTATGGATGTAACAAATTGAATTGCATTTATCAACAAACTTTGAGGTCGCTTCTCATAAATTAGATGTGAAGTTTGACTGAGAATTTATAGTTATACTACTATTATTTATAGGTGTACCATTTTGTGAAAGTATCTTCCCATTTTCATATTGTAAATTATGCAGAATTATTTTGGGTGAACTGTCGTGAGAGTTGCAAGAGCTACTAGATAGAGTTCCGTCGTTTCTCACGTAAATTGTTAATTGATCAGGTAGAAGTGTCATGTGAGATTATTAAGAAGTAGCTGGGACATCTTAGTTGATAGTTGATTAGTTGTTAGTTGAGGTTTTAGTTGATAGTTCGATGTTAGAACAATAGTTTTCCACAGATCATACAATCATACTGAATGTCAATTTCAACTGGTAAGTCTTCAATAAATTGCAGCACATTAAGTATGTAATGCGATGTGAGTAGTGTGTACCTCGACGTTGCCATGTCGAAAGTTAGCAGATGGCAGGCCCGGGCGACTGTAAAGCTTGATATTTTTCTTTTACGGCTGAATGTTGGGGCGGTGGAGGTGGACGCGTTGGAAATGGAACGGGCTTGCATTACTGATCAGATCTGTCAGAATTTCAATCCGAGTATTCTCGTAGGAATCCGAATACTGCCAAGTTTCAGCATGCAAAATGTTTTACTAGATGTTTGTGTGTGCCACTGCATAAATATTCATGAGTGTGCGATTCTGCAAATCTAGAAAATCTCCGAACAAAATTATTCATACGCATCAAGTGTTTGGATTTTTAAGTGCGTGTGTTCAAGTGTCATTGGAAATCCAAGTTTCACTGTGGTACGTGGCATACAGTTATCCCCAAAAGCCTTCTAAAAAAATTAAAGAGTGTATCTTTGAAATAGAATTTATTAATTTCGAATTCCTTCAAGTGCTATTAATTTATACTGAAGACTTCCGTAATGGCGGATATTGACATAGTATTGAACAACTGATGGAAATCAATGAATGCTACTGTACAAAAATATCAGTCACTACCGGGAATAGAACCACGGACCTCCCAATTGCCGGTCGGGCGCCTTAACCAGCACTAGATGACTATGATGACCTTTCTGCGCAGCAGTATTCATTTTAAACTTGGCCATATCGGCTCGTATCTCACAGGAAAGTTTGAAGTGACTGACAATTTAACGAACTGACAAATATACATGTTATGGCATTCAAACATTCCGCCATTAGAACAGTTGTACCATACTACACAATATTACAACATAAATTATAATACACTGATTTGTATGATACAACATATATCCACATTTATCTATTTACAATATTTACAACATTAATACATTTCAATCACTACACATAATATTCATATTCACTTAATAATCAGAATTGTTACTCTGATCAAGTAGGCTGATTAAAGTGGCAGTCTAAGTTCGCTTCCGTGGTCCGAGTGTTCTGCAGCCATGGAATGTATTGCTGTATTTTCCAAGTTTTTCCTTCGCACAATAAATGCGTTCTTTTACAGTAATAACTAGTGTTCATTTCATTTCGTTCACAATTCACGCAGAGGCGTAACAATACAGAAACATAATTTATTGATTTAAATTGTCAGTCACTTCAAACTAACTAGTGTATCTCAGTAATGGAATCTCTTACTTTGGTTTTTTTAATTTCCAATCTTACGTTCTTGCCTTTAAATTTACAGAAAAAAATTTCAAATGAAATTCATTAAAACTAAAGTTTTTGTATTGAATGAAAAATTCAAGAAACTAAGGCATTTAAAACGTAATTTATAGAAACTAAATCTACTTCAAAATCGATTAAATCCACTTCCAATTAAATCTATTTTGTGAAATAATCAGGCTATCAACTAGTATTGAACTAGTCTAGAAAATTATTGCGTTATTTAATGTTACTATTACTTTCATTTTATAAAATAATAAATAATGTTATGGGACCTGTCAGATCTGGTTTTCAGGTCGCACCTGAATAATACCAGGGCGTCTAACGGCTATTTTTAGACACCCGGGACCGACAGGCCGAACGTGTCCTCCGAAACACGGCAGAGGGAGTTATTTTATTTTATTAATATTATCAAAATAAATTTTAATTCATATTATCAAATGAATGAAATTGAATAATTTTTTGATTCAAAGCTTATTTGCCAAAGATTTAAGCACTTAGCTGGCCTTCACTTTGATAATTTTCCAAGCTTGTTGCCTGTTTTTATTATCAAGCACATGTGGTTCCGTTGCAGTAAGCAAGGTCAGCTTTTTAGTGCAGTACAGTATTAATTTTAGAACAGTTCGCTCAGTCTCTTCACATACACCGAAGCATGTGGCTGTGTATCCTCTTTCAATTTTTTGTCATACTACCATAATATTATTACAATTACTAGGGTTGGAATCTAAACTGTTTTTGTTTCCAACAATTTTATTTTAGACCACCGTTCTTTGTCGTCATTCCCGCATCTGCGTTCATTATCTCCCATAGGTCTCAAATTCAAATAGTTTGCTTTGGGATCTGTTGCTCATAAATCATTAAATTATATTAATATAAAATGTAAATAATTGTATTGACCAAATAATAACATACTCCAATTTTTGATTCAATGCAAGAAATCTTAGATGAATGCTAAATACTGTGTTTTTCAGTTTTTTGTAAGTAAAATGAAATGGTCAGAAATTGACATGTTACATATGAATTCGGACCGCCTCAATGAGGTGAAAAGAATTAGCTATCACTAATGGGGTGCGATAGACTGTTCAAAGGGGTGGTGGGGGAGGGGAGTCGTCACCACATTTTGGAGTTCAGATTCAGACTCAGCGTTTAAAAATGCATGAGAATCTATTGAGAAAAGAACTACTAAATGCTTTTCCTGATATTACTTACTCATGAAACTTGGTAACTAGCCTAATAGCGCTTACACAGTGGTTCAGATTTTTTAGAATCTTAGGCCTTTATTAGACAGTCCCACTACTCGCACAAAGTTCCAAGCGGCTAGGCTGGGAACTAGTCATTAAATAGTTTACCAATTTTTTTTTTTTTAAATACAGCTAGAAGGTATAAAGATTATAATGCCAGTTAACTCTAACTCTAATATTTCTTCCAATTTATTTTCAAAGGAATTGTTCATGTTTCTATAGTAATAATAATAATAATAATAATAATAATAATAATCAGTAAAAGCGTTTTTGGCTCACTTGTCATTAAAATAATAATAATAATAGCATATTGGTGAACCATGTTTTCTTAATATTTATTGCACCATTTTATATTGGTCAATTATTTAATTTCAGTAGTTGATTTAAGTTACTTTGTATGTGCAAAAATACAATTAAATGGGTTGTAGTTCCATATCCTTCCACCAAAACATTTAAAAGAAAAATTTGACATCAACATAATCTATACATGAACAAAAA
Source organism: Conomelus anceps (assembly GCA_948455865.1). NCBI lineage: Eukaryota > Metazoa > Arthropoda > Insecta > Hemiptera > Delphacidae > Conomelus > Conomelus anceps. The sequence goes on from OX418217.1 coordinate 33,086,760, forward strand.
CCCAAACCTGACGTTTTTCTTTTTTGTTCCATCCTAGTCCACTGAAATAATAAATATTTTACAATTGTTATTGATATATAATCTGTACCAAACCCCAACCCAAACTCTACCCTAGCCTTCATATCAATAAGTGTAAAAAACGGATTATTTCATTTTATTGTTTTGATGGACTGATAGGGAACTGCAGCCTAACTTATTTACAGTTTCTCTGTTCTAGTCAGAAAAAACTTAGCAAATATATTTGCAAAAACATATTTTAAAACAAAAAAAGAAACCGACTTCAGTGAAATGATAAAATACTCACGTACTAAAAAGTTTAAAATAAAGTATTTACTTTAAACTGAGAAAATTTTAAATTTCATACAAGTAATCTTTTGAAGTCGGCGCCAAATATTTTATGAAGTTGATAAGAAATTCTATCTAATATCAAAACTAACACTGTATTTTTTTGGAAGATGAAGCCCACATAGGTCTGAGACCTGTGCGTGGGTAATGAATTGTATGATAGTGATCGATGAGTTGGACCTACAGTTTTAGGTGGGTTCCGAACCACCAGGAAGTGATTGATCAGAAATTCTATCTAATATCAAAACTAACACTCTATTTCAATTAAATGTGATTTACACTCACTTTTACTGAAATACAGTGTCAGTTTTGATATTAGATTGTTCAATTATTTCGTCATGGAAAACATCACAGAGTAATTCTGTTATATTTTAGAAGTTTATGGGAAATTTGGCGCCGACTTCAAAAGATTACTTGTATGAAATTTAAAATTTTCTCAGTTTAAAGTAAATACTTTATTTTAAACTTTTTAGTACGTGAGTATTTTATCATTTCACTGAAGTCGGTTTCTTTTTTTGTTTTAAAATATGTTTTATTTTAAGCTTTTTAGTTGAATTTTCAAACTTTGAAAACATGAGAAATTTCTTAAAATGAATAATAAGACGAAATTGTCACAACCACATTTATTAAAACTTCGAGAAACTAGTTTCTCAAAGTTTTAATAAATGTGGTTGTGACAATTTCGTCTTATTATTCATTATGAGAAACTAGTTTCTCAAAGTTTCTCATTTGAGATACTAGTTTCTCAAAGTTTTAATAAATGTGGTTGTGACAATTTCGTCTTATTATTCATTATGGATACCTTCCACAATATCACCTTCGCCATTACTAAGAAAATTTCTCAAAGCCTACATTATGAAATATTTATCGAATTAGGAAGCCAATAATTAATTTATAACATCGAAAGTTAAGTAACTAATAATCCACTTATAAGAAAAGATAAACTAAGGAAAATTCTACACGTTTTATTTAATGTGGAATATTGTATTTAGGAAAATTATAATATAAGATAGGGTTTTATAATATAGGGTTTGGCAGGACCCTAAATTGTTTTGAAAATGAAATAAAAAATTTTGATTTGAAAAAAAAAAAAAAAAATTATAATTATAACCTTATTCCTATGACTCAATAACATCAACTAAATTATTTACAATTTTCATATGAACATATGGACAGAAATATTATATTCTTCTTATTCTCGATTCAAATTAAGTTCACGTGATTGGTCAAAACGGGACATTAAAGACTTCTTTCACACTGAACCAGCTTTGGGTAACCGATGTCGTTTACCCGGCATAATTGCATTGCATCATATGATTTCGAAAACCGTCTAGATGTAAAGCGCTCCATATAATACAATGATCAGCCTGGTAAACGACACCGGTTATCCGATTGGCGATTATATGTGGAACTATCCTATTCAAACTTGATTGAAATGAAGACATCGAAGAATGCTCCTTTTTGTTTAATATTGGGCTAAGTATTGGGCCGATCGTTGCGAAACTTGGATGGGACCACCGCTGAGCGATGCTCTTTCATTTAAAAAAAGATTCATCGAAATCGGTTCAATATTGTTCAAATGATTGATGTACAAACATAAAAAAAAAACAGGTCGAATATAGTAACCTTGTTGTTTTTGGAAGTCGGTTAAAAATATAGCTGACCAATATTCTGCTCTGCTATCTTCACATGTTGATCCAAATTAAAATACCTACGTTCACACTATGTAGCAAAACACATATATAATCATGCACAACTTTTTTATTAATAAATAAAAATAAGTAGGATATGCCTAGTAACAACAACAATTTTCAAAGCTAATAGAAATTGAGGTAATGAGTTACAGTAATACAACTTCATCAATGGGAATAGGTTATACCCGTAACCTATGCATTGCTTCAAAATTCAAAACATTATATTCCATACAAGATTAAAGCTTTAGGCTGAATTATCGCTGTATATAATTATTTCAACTTACCACAGAATACTTTGATGGGCTGAAGTTATCTCTAGGGATTGATTTGATCCGTTTCCGTATCTCATCACATGGAAAAACAAATGTAGGCTACTTACTTTGTCATTTAATGAATAATTGCCACTTCATGCAGGCACACAACACTTCACTTCAATAAAATATATCCATTAAGCACAATTTTCACGAAATAACAACGCACCTACACTACAACAATGCGTAAAATGAATGGCACGTTCATGTGATTCAACATTCAACTGTTTGGTTTTGGTAAGACTACAACTTTGTATGACCACTTCCGAATACGTCACTCCAGGCTTCTGGAACAGTGTAATGTTCTTTATTCTCGAAGGCCTTATTCCTCGAAGGCAACGGAATATCTCGCAGCATAGTAGTAGTATTAGAGAGTCCCATACTTTTTGTCCAAACCCTTCTGCCTCACTGAGTCAAATGTCTCCATTCCAACCCTTTCACGTCATCGCTACATTTTAGAACCGTTTACTCTTCACAACTAGGTTGTTACTGTTGTTGTTTACATCTCAAACTGTTGCCTGCGCTACTCTTTATTGTGTGCTTTGTAAAGCGGCAAGCATGAAGAAGTAAGAGAGCGCGACAATTGGTCTAGAATGTTTTGGCTGGGTCGTCAGTCAGTCCTAAGTTGTGTTTTAGCCTTATAAAAATGCATGTTTCATGAGATGGGCGGCAAAAGGTGAAGTGAGCGAGCTAGCAATATGTCCCAGCTAAGGATGACGCATGGCACACTGGTATAGGGAACAGATCCCTACCCCTTGCCACTGTTCAACCCCCCCATCATCCAGGCGTGTCACTGTCCTATCCTATCCCACGGGACATGGCTTTCTGATGCGCCCATCCCACTATACAGATCCGCCAGAAGCTGACTAGAACGCTCCTCCTCCTCATGTCCTCTAACACTCATCCCTTCACCCCCTGGCCTTCAATATCGTATCAAAATAGGACTCGGCTGTTGGGAAGCAATGTTCGTTTCCACATCCCTGTCATTTGTATCCATATCCTACTGAACAAAAATGATCTGTGGCGGAGCGGACAAGTCGTTGCATTACACATTTTTTGTGTAGCAAGTTGTTTTATATCGTTCACATTCTTAACAACAAACTATTCATATTTATGTGTACTCTCAAGTGTATGAGTACTCAAAGGGTCAGTATCGCTTGTTTCAGATCCATCCTCTACTTTGTATTGTCTACTGCATCGTACTATTACAAACAATAGATTGATAATCGACTGTTTATGGAGTTATTGCACACCGTCATGTTAATATGCCGGAATGCTATCGACTATGCGAATTCGTACAAACACTAATGGGCTCTGTGCAGAACAGAAATCCAATTCCATCCCGATATTAAATTATACTGTGTACACATCTCTGGATTGATAGTTTGATTTGATACCGTGTGGACTTACAGTCCTATAATGCGTGACTCTATATATACATAGTAATGTATTATGTATTACTCTTAACTCTGTAGACTCTACTATTACTCTAAAGACTCCTTAATGGAATTATAGCCAATGGGTGGTGTGAATAAAGTACGAGTGCTCGCTCGCGAGTTAGAGAAGCCGAGTGTGTGAGTGCACTCGATATCCGTCAGTTTTGAGGTGAATATAAAATGTCGGCCCGACTACTGCCGGACAGAAACCGACGGATTCGCTATTCGAGCGCGGACTCACATCCCCTCTCCTCTGAAACACTCTAATACAGAGACTCAATTAATCTAAATAGTAATGCATTACTCTAAAAAAACTCTTACTCCGTAGACTATTTTACTCTTTTGCTTTATTCTTGTACCGTTCAGAAGTGGATTTTGTAAAAAAAAACTGCGAAATTCTTCTACTTCATGAAATAACAGTTTGAATTCGATTTGTGATGGTTGCATCCATATTTCATATTTATTCTAAAAAAGTAGAGCTATTATTTTACTATTACATTTTTGTTATAATTATTGTAACAAGTTTGTATATTGTTACGGAACTCAAACGAAGAGGAAAACGTCCTTTTAAGCGCCTGCATTGTGTCAACAGTATTTTACATTACATAGCACTCAGGGTGCCTGCCTATGTAAATAGTTGAGGCGCTTGTTGTTTCTCTCTCCTTGTCTCTTTGCTCTCGTTTACTCTTATTAGCTGAATGTGATTCTCGGTGGTTCTGTGTTGTTCAAATAAATTCTCGATCTTTCTATGTTAACAGAACACAATAGAAATAGAAGGCTGTGGAACAATATAAACCTAAATAAATGGCTGTGTCTGTCAGCAGTCAGTCTCTATTCAGGTCTTCAGATAGCAAGTTAATGTTTCAATGTGACAGTCAACATTCTTCTTTCGTGACAGTAAAACGCAGTTCTATACACAGTGTAATAGTGCTTCAGCGTTTAAGTGAGATAATAAGTTCAACAGTAATTGTGATGAGGTTGTTAGTGGTAATCAAACTTCTTTTGGGCTAGTGTCAGTAAGACATTTATTATTGAGCTATTGCTAGGCGTATAGACAGTTACTCACTACTTTTGGACAGTAATTAATTTTTTTATAGAAGTATTCATTGCCAGTTATTGAACTGTTTGTTTCTTTTATTGGTTTTCTTGCATGATAATTACTTATTAGTATCTGTGGTGAGTGAATTGTGTAAATAAAGTTTTATGTGCACTTTTTTGTGTTCCCAGCATTATTTTAGTGTTGGAACCGGTAACAATATTATAATTTTAATATAAACTAGCTATTGTGCCCGTCCTTCGTACGGATTATGTTTAGAAATAAGACTTTCAAATAAGAATTTCGGCTTTTTTGATAGCAACGATCATGAAGTTGTTAGCAGCTTAGGTCCCATTCATACGATACAGTTTTTTTGCGGTACGGTTTTTTTACTGTACGGCGTCAACTGTACTGTGATGTTCACACGGTCCGGCTTTGCTGCTTATCTTATTGCTGTGCTCTCCTCCTTCTTCCATTGCGCTTCCAATTCAGTTTTATTTATTCCAGTCCAGGATTTTTTTATTTGTGTAAGATTTTTTTAAATAAGTTTCTTACTGAAGGTTTCTCTTAAATTTTGATCAAAGTACGCAAATTCTGGTTTCAATATTCAACACATTTTTCTCTCATTATTTTTATATTAATCTTAAGTCTTGTCCCACAAGGCGGGTCTCTCATATATTAGAGAAATTAAATTTTCACAATTAATATCTTCCACTTCTGGACACTGGAATTCACTAATAAGAAGATCAATGCTGAAGAATATCAATGAAGAAGATCAATGCTGACGATCTGAAGACTGCTTCCAGCGTAATAAGCGTATCGTTTGAACATATCCATTACCGGTACAATACATGTGCCACCTGATACGGATAGTTATTTTGCGGTACAGCTGATTTTAGTGATACAGTTTTCGAAGACAAAACCGAATGTAGAAATCGGCTAGAACAGCTTTTTTTACTGGATCCAGTCGAAACAGTATTGTGTGAACATACAGTATGAAATTTACATGCAAACGAAAGCACTGCAAAATAACTGATACAGCAAATTTACTGTACCGCACAAGAACTGTATCGTGTGAACGGGCCCTTAGTAAACAACTTAGAATGTAAACAATTTAGTGAGAGGCATCAGAGAGAATATTTTTTGAGAACAGCTGATTGATATATCATGATAAATTACGTGATTTTTTCTAACATGGTAATAATAGTGCTACCTGGCGAATTCCCAAGAGCCTGGCACAAACCGAACCTTCCTAAAATGTTAATTTTTGTTTCGATAAATTGAAATTAGAAAATTTTGTTTTTTCAACAAAGAAATAATTGATAAAACATAAGATGAGCTTTAATTCACCAGACATATGTTTCCTAAAAGACTGCAATGCTCCGACTACACAAGTCTGCAGACAGCGTAAATAACGCCGCGAAGGGCCCACCATTTATATTTGAGAACAGCTGATTGATATATCATGATAAATTACATGATTTGTTCTTATTCTTATGTGGTAATAAAACTTGGAAGAAATGTATCCAAAATCGCACAATACTTGGTTTTTAAACGTTTATTATTCTGTTGAAAAAAAAGTTAATTTAGTTTTTTATAGCTAAAGACATTGTCAATAATGTTTTCAATACTGTTCAATAACTAAAATCCCGATCGATGCTCTCGTTTTTGAGGAGAAGGCCGCGTAAAATGTATCCAAAATCGCACAGTACTTGGTTTTTAAACGTTTATTACTCTGTTTAAAAAAAAGTTAATTTAGTTTTTTATAGCTAAAGACATTGTCAATAATGTTTTCAATACTGTTCAATAACTAAAATCCCGATCGATGCTCTCGTTTTTGAGGAGAAGGCCGCGAAAAATACCTTTGCGGCCGTGACAGACAGACAGACAGACAGACAGACAGACAGACAGACAGAAAGTGAGATAAGACTATTTTCGGCTTATTTAATGTATAAAACGTAAAAATAACCAAAAAATATACAATTCTGATAAATGTACAGACAAAACTCTAATTTTATTTATATAGATGTTGTTATTTGTAAATGGCAAGACTTGCTATGGTCTTTCAAGTAGTGTCTTTTCCGATATTATGCAAAGTTTCATAAAGGGAAGGAAAAATTCAATAAATTCGGGAAGATTTTCGCTAGGATTATTTTTTAATTGAATTGAGACAATATTCGAAGGGATTTATTTGACAAGAGCATGATTTATTCACTGTTCACATCAATGGAATCGCTTCCCTCAATCACTGGAAGTAGCCCGTTAATGGAATTGCTGCTAAATTGAATAACTAAATTCAATTACTTTTTCTCGGTCGGACATAATTGATTGTCATCGAACATTTTTAATTAATTGTGGCTTTTATTTAATTGAATCGTTTCAGTGTGAAATTTCATAACGAGAATATTATTCTATCTGCAAATAAAAATGCGATGAAAATTCATAAAATGCTTTTTACTGAACAATGAATGGAGGACAGACAAGCTTATTTTGTTTGTGTAGTAACAGGCTTTGTAAAGTAACAGATCATTTGAAAGTCTGTTTGAAATAGATTTGAATTTTGATTTGTTTGAAATTGGTCATTGAAGCTAGAGTAGTTATCAGATCTTATTTAGTCTACGATGTAACTGGTGTATGTCATGGAATCACTGTTTTGAATCTTTGTACATTTAATGGAATTTTCTACAGTCTCTTGGGCACTACCATTATTTTTTCCAATACGGTACTGTATTTTGCTATTGGTTTGTGTAGTATATAATGTATATTATATAGTACTTCATGCCATCAAATTGGGCGGTTGCAACGCGTTGCGGTGTTGTAGAAAACAATTGACTGCTAGCTTTGGAAAACTCGGCACGACTATATTGTCAATTTGTGCATTGATGTTGGCCATTCTCTATTAGCTGCTTGCATAGCTGGCAACACCTCATTTCTCACAGCCGCCTAATTTGACTGCGTGAAATATAGATACCAGTTCTATAGAGCAATACTAGCTTTATTTCAAGAATTAAGTATGGCTCTATTTAAAATTTTATTATACGGTTACCTATTAAACGAAAGATATTTCACATTTAATTTTCTTGATTATAATGTGTAATTCATTGTTTTTTCTGCATCAATTCTCTTCTATCAAAAGTTCTGACTGAAAAATTCATTGTTTAGTTTGCTATGATAAGTTTGCGTCATTGTAGATATGGAAAAAAATCATTAATGGAGTTGAAGAAAGAGCATAAATGGTTCTTTACTCAATTAATGTTGAATATCAGCATAATATTAGGCTATCATTCTATCATTATTCATCGCAACGAATTATTGTTTGAATCCTGTCAAATCCATGTTTCATGAGAACGATACCGGTACATACCCTAATTAACTGCCAGGGAATCTATGGTGTGCTTAAAAAGCGAGGAAATTAGTCATTAATCATTGCTGATTATCGTGTTACAATATGTCCTACAAGGTATATAGCCTCTCTGAAATTTTTTACCCATGCGGATAATGACCATATCCATCAACATCTGGCTCACTGGTTAAGTTAGTCTTGAAATATTTTTTCTTTGGAGGATGAAGCCCACATCGGTCTGAGTACGTGGGTAATGAGCTGGATGATGGTGATTGATGAGTTGGACCTACAGTTTTAGGTGGGTTCCGAACCACCGGAAAGTGATTTTACAGCAGAGAACGGATTTTTTTGCTGGCCAATCCAATCAGTCACCCTTACAAAGAGGACCCAGGAGGACGTAGCTTATCTTTATCTGAACAGATACAAAACAGATACGGTACTGAACTTGTACCTGCTACGGTTGGTGGTAAACACTTCCCTACAAAATGTTGCACTATGCAAAAGTGCTGCACGTTTTCTAATCTGCATATTTCAAGTTCAGTGGAGATTGATGTTGAAGCTTTATTGGAATAACAAATAAAATAAATCATGTTACAATACAATAAATCATGTTAGAAATATACACACATACACTGTATCATATTATTACACTATATCATATTAATAATTGGAACATACTATAAACGAAAGCGGATTTTTTAAACTGAAGGTTTGTCCAAATCCTTTTTCTCTGGGGGTCGTCTCTGTTTTCTATATTTTTCATTCATCACAATCATGCAGAATTATTTTCAGTGAGTATGATTCGCTATATATTATTTCAAGTGTTTCATTGGAGTAGACATCCTTTTTTTTGTTTAATATTCATCATAATATATGTCGTTATTAATTGCTGGATTATTTATTACTAGACTATTGAGTATCTCAATTATAGAAAGATGGTCTCATTATTTTGCATATTATTTTCATGTTAGTCAATTACTTTTATCACTTGTTCGATTCATTGTAAATAGCATGTAATCCCGAATAAAGTACTTCATCTATCATTTCATCTATACTCTTTTCTGATCTGTCTACAACAGCACTGATATAAACCTAATTTGGTGGTTCTTAATATTATATAGAACCTTTTCTGGAAGTTTGCTGTCATATAAGAATGTATTGAGGTGCCAAAATAAATATCAACATCTTCGAAGTAGCAACTGTCGGCGGTGATGTACAGGAAATTATTGTCTGCAACATCAGCTTCTCAGCCTTGTCCAAACATCAACAACGCAATAAAGCTGCTGGCTATCGGTTGACAATATATTCTATGTTAACGCAAACACGACCATTTGTAACTAGGGCTGGTTGGGCTGGAGTGTAGCAGTTGTTGCAAATAGCGGCTCGATGGGAGAAGTAAATACGGAAAGACTCTCTTTCTCTCTCTCGCTCTCTCTCTCTCTCTCTCTCTCTCTCTCTCTCTCTCTCTCTCTCCTTGGCCCCTGTGTGATGCCTACTAGAATAGTGGAGTCATACAAGAGAAGAGAGTCGAATAATACTGATACTGCACATTTCATCTGTTGCTGGTCCTCCTGTCCTGTCACTGCTCTCTGTTGTGACAGTTATAAGAGTGTCAGTTTTTCCTTCCTTTTTTCCTTTTTCTGCTGCCATCTCCCCATGCATACGTAATTGTGCTGCAAACCAACCCCTCCAATGCCATTACCCACTACTGCTACCAACTTGAGTTTGCCTAAGCAAAGGTGTTTTCACTAATTAAAATGAAATGAGACAAAATGTTTTTCTTCATTGCACTCTTTCCTCATCTATTTCATCGAATGCGCTTTTCCAGTGAGCCTTCTTGTGAACACTGCTAAGTGTACTGTGTTGTAATTTGCTGGAAACAAATTTCCGCTAATATTCAACAATGCTTTTCTAATGAAAAATTAGCATGGTGAGATCTGTCTTAAATTATGTAAACTCTGTGTTGATTCATACTAACATACTATTAAGGGAAGTGATAGCCGAGTGCCGTAGCAGGTATCTGGTCAATCAGAGATAAGCTACGAAACACCTGGGCCATCTTTGTAAGGGTGACCAATTGAATTGGCCAGCAAAAAAGACTGATCTCTGCTGTAACATCACTTCCCGGTGGTTCGGAACCCACCTAAAACTAGGTCCAACTCATCAATCACCATCATCCAATTCATTACCCACGCACAGGTCTCAGACATGTGAGGGCTTCATCCTCCGAAAAAAATACGGTGCTCATTCTAAGAGTAACTATGTAACATAGTTACTATTTAAGTATGTAACTGGTGTTGAGTGAGATTAACAATTTTGTTTTCGTTAATATAGTTCAGTACAGTAGCCTATATAGTACAACTTGTCAAACTCAATATGGAGAATGACTAGTTCTCAGTACAGCCGCTTGTATCTCTGTGTTACCAGAGTTGCCTAGTGAGACAAACAGAATTGAGTGTTCCTGCACCCTGCCAAGAGTGTTTGACGCTCTACAGAACAGTATAGTAAAAGTAAATATATCACTGCGTTAAAATGTCTATTCCTCATAGGATCTTCCTACAACTCCCCAAAATGTTGTTTAAACTTTTCTCAGATTCCATTCTCTTTTCCTAGATATGAAGAATTAACCCTGCAGTGTGATTTATGAAATAATTTAAAAATTGTGTATAAATTTACTTTTTACTCATACATCTACCGAAGTTTAGTCTCCCAGTATAGTTGAACGTTTAACATGCTTTCATGCATGGTCAAGTTTCTTAATGCGCTAGATATTCCCCCCATTCCTGTTTCCTTGTAATTCAACCAAATCGCTGTAAAATGTATCATTCACAAAAATACTGATGGTTTTTAATTTATTGAAAAGAGTGCATTATAGATTACATTTTCATTCCAAAAGAATTAAATAAGGCGTTCATGTTTCATTCTTCTATATGAGTCTCTTAATGCCTTTCAATACTTTTATGTATTATTTGGTGACTATTTTTGTTCTACTTTCATTACATTTGAAATAACCCCTAAACAGGATTTCTTTGATGGAATGAATATTTTTCAAAATATACATTGTTTTGAATAAGAACTGTGTTTGTAGTTATGAAGGAAATAAATTAATTCTAATTATTTAGAGAGTCCTTAATCGAGTTCCAGATAAACTAAACATCTTATTCTTGTCTACTAGCTTCTTTTCTATTGATCTTCTCTCTATGCAAACTCTGCTAGGTCGTGAATGCTGGAGATGGAGTCTAATGCAACGACGGCGGGTGGACTCTTGTTCATTAATTAAATCTAAACAAGGCGTCATACCCCTTCCTAGACTAGAGCTCAAATTATGATGCCTGAAAGATGCTCTCATTTATTTATTGATCAACTAAGTCAACTTCGTAATAGTAGCCTCCAACAGCTTCCAACACTCATTGGCTTTGAGTTATAAATAATTTTATCCTACGTTTATACAGCCAAAGATCTGTGATTCTGTAATTTTTCTGATTTTTTTTGAGGATGAAGCCACATAGGTCTGAGAACTGTGCGTGGGTAATGAGTTGGATGATTGTGATTTATGAGTTGGGCCTGCATTTTTAGGTGGGTTCCGAACCACCGGGAAGTGATTTTCAGCAGAAAACTATTGAGCTACTTATTTTTTAAATTTTATATTCATTTGTAGGTGCATAATTTACTGCACATAATTTTCTGTACATGTTTTCTTGGAAAGTAGTATAGTATGTGGTTTTTCGTAGTATTTGTTGTAAATAACACATTCTCATTTTATAAGTCCGTGATATTTCTACTTTTCACTAGCGTGTACTAATTCTTTTTTATCATAATTTCATTTAACAAATTTGTTCATTTTTCACAGGTGAGTATCCGGCTCCGTATATTTTTGTGAGTATACTTGTTTATATATTCGTGCATTTCTTTTGCAAAGCAGCATACAGTATATTATCTTGGACGCCACAAAACTGTAATATATAAATACAGTATACCTAATCATTAAGGACTCTCTAATGTAAATTGTGTACTAGTCTTGTAGGTGATTTATTTGAATTTAATTTATTTGTAGGTATTTTGTTTTAATTCATAAAAGTGAGCTGCTAAAAACATTTTTGAAGAAGTTGTGGAATTACAATATTTTTTATTATACTGAACATTAGCTAAATTATTATAATTGAAACCTGCTTATTTTTTTCAAAACAAAAGCCATACACTTTAGCATTATTGAAAAATTGGTTGAACATCAATAGCTTGTGATTGCAACATATAGGATTATTCATCATAAAACTATTTTGACGTCTATTAAAATATTCATAAATTCTCTCCTCCCATGTTCACGATCTGCCATGTTTCTCTGTAACACTGATCCCTACATCCCCAGATCCACTCTAATGTGGTCTCGCTAAAAAAAAATGAATTCGTTTAATCAAGACCCAAATGCCACCTTTTTAAGTTCTAATAGTTATGTGACAAGCGTAAAATGCATCTTGTTTTTCTATCTCGTTAATTTGATAATGAAACTACCAAATTGTGTACTTTTGTTATTTTCTTTGATACAGCGTTAAATCCAATTAAATAGCAGTTTACTTTCTTTTGACTTAATTCATTTTCTGTTAATTAGATGTTTAGTTGTATTTGATGGTATTTAGATAAAGTGGATGTTATTTAGATGCATTAGATACTATTTATATGCATTATATATCAATTAGATGTATTAATTGATTCATAATATCTTTAAAAATCCCAAATACTGTATTAGATGCTACTGACGATAGGAGCGATAGTACACCACACACACCAGTAGTTTGCACTGTCTCGGGGCTAAAGCTAGTTGCTAGTCGTGGCGCGCGGGGACTCGCTTAATTTTACATCAGTGGGTCTGCTGATAATAGATTCAAATTATTAATGTCTGGAACTTGCAGCCCTTTTGCTCACTAGCTAACCCCTCTCACCCCCTCGCCCGTGGCCGATGGTGACTGTGAATGATGCTATTGCCGAGTAGCTGCGACGTGCGATTAATTATTTAGAGGGCTGTGGCTGTGAGCTGCTGCTAGCCCACCTCCCCCCCACAACCCTCCATCATCATCGTTTCACGTGTCTTTTGTCATCTCGTGAACGCGTCTTATTGTAAAGCACCTGCACAAATGGTGCCTAATTAGAATTGGCTATTTGTTGAGAATCGAATTCCAATTTACATCTTTGTACGGTTTGTACCAGTGGTTTTTAAAACCTTTGAGTAATTTTTAATGATAATTTTGCGGGCGTTAACACCAAAAAGGAGCATACATTAAGTATGACTAGACTCTCTTCTTAAATATAAGAAAAGGGATAAACACAATAAAAATCAAGTCATTAACTCAGAGTATTAATGTATTAACAAAAGAAAACTGGCTCAAACATTACAATAGATAATTACCCCTGGCCAGTTTGGTAAAACTATCAACAAATACCAAATCTTAAAATTAAAAAGTCCAGATTTCCCGGTTTAATCGTCACCCCAGTCACAAATAAAAAGGGAAAATGTTCAATTCAATTCAATTTATTTACATCAAGTATAAACCACATTTACAAGCATATAGCTTGGCAGTATTTGACAAGTCATGAGTCATGACGAGTCATGTTACCTTATAAATGTGCTCCACAACATGAGGTCATGAGCTCATCACCATCAATCCACTAAGAATATTGGTACTCAAATTAGCAATCGGTCCATGGCGGTATGGTTGTAATATCCCCCTTTATATTCCTTGGCTGATTACAAATGGGCTCCCATTGTTTGCAACTCAGCATGGTCAATTTCAGGTCCATACTTTGACTTCTATACTTGAACCTCCATACTTGGACCGCACTTGATGCGGATTTTGAAGACTAAATCATAGTAATATCAACTTGAAAATCAATCCCAGCTTTTTTAAAATAATTTACTATTCAAATAATATTTCCTTTCTCATATTTTGTATTGATGCGGAATTTGAAGACTAGATCATAACATCAACTTGAAAATCATTCCGAGCTTTTTTAAAATAACTTACTATTCAAATAATATTTCCTTTCACATATTTTGTATTGATGCGGAATTTGAAGACTAGATCATAATAATATCAACTTGAAAATCATTCCGAGCTTTTTTAAAATAATTTACTATTCAAATAATATTTTTTTTCTCATATTTTGTATTGATGCGGAATTTGAAGACTAGATCATAATAATATCAACTTGAAAATCATTCCGAGCTTTTTTAAAATAATTTACTATTCAAATAATATTTCCTTTCTCATATTTTGTATTGATGCGGAATTTGAAGACTAGATCATAATAATATCAACTTGAAAATCACTCTGAGCTTTTTTAAAATTACTTGCAATTCAAATAATATTTTTTTCACATATTTCTTACAGTAGATGACTACCTCAAGTTAGTGGTCAACACGCAAATGCATTATTATAAGCTTCCTTGCTGAACAAAAAAAAAACATCGTAAGATCTGAAGCCTAGTTCCTGATTGGTCAAGTAAATCACGCATTACGACATAGCTCTGAACACATTGCTTCTTGCTAAGATAAGTGACAAAGATATGATTCTTATTCTACCTCTCAATAACTTGATGCAGAAAACGGTCATCTACCCGTGAAGTCCTAACTACAACAACTGAGGAAGAAACTTATACTTTCCACTTTGAATACAAAGAAAAAATTGGGACATATTTAAAGGTATCGCACAAGTTGACCATTGTTCTAATATGTTATAATGTTTCAGGGCATCTCAATAGATTGTTATCTTTGTGAAAGCTTTATGAGAAGAACTATGTTCTATAACTCATAAGATTCTAAAGAGGAAAACGTTGGAATAATAATAATATATTAAATAGAAGAAAGTGGGTCAACCATTTGAATAGGATGCCTTATGGGTGAAGTGTAAAATAGTAAGAAGAGATGTAGTGCAGGAAGTATAGGAAGACCGAAAAAAATTGCTAATGGAACAGGCTACCCAGACTAAATATAATCTCTGAAGTGAAGAAGAAGACAACGACGACTATAATATGGAGGAAGGGTAGAAGAAAGTAAAAGAAGTTGGCAATTGACTGTGATTGGTGTTTCTAATAGGTTTCTATTCATTTATTTATCATAAAGGCTAAATATAACTGAACATATTGGTTGAATGTTGATTTTTTTCAACCTCTTCTTTCATTTTTTCGGGTAGTATCTCTATTAAGCCATGCCCCATGCTATTGGAAAATATAGCACACTGTTCGAGTCTCATGTATGTGTTTCGTCACCATAATTATTGTAATAACTTACTGCAGCAACCCGAATTAACTACCAAGTTAATTATATAACCAAAAACAGATGCAGCGAGTTCTGCCTACACTGTAATGATTCTAAAAAGTAAATACAGTAATTAATTGTGATTGGAGAATAGTTATAGGTTAGCTCATTACTAGTAAAAATAATGCTGCGAGCTGTATTACTATTCCAAAGTTAGAAGATAAAGAAGAAGACACCGACTACAAAAGGAAGGAAGAGGAGAAGAAGAAAAATGAGAAGAGAATAATAGTGATTGACGTTTCTAAGAGGTTTCAGAATGCTGCTAATGCTGATGATTAGCTGTTGAAATGCTGATAATTAGGAACTGTGTTGATAAATATCAGGGGAGGATAATGTACTTACTGTGTTGTTCAAACTTGTCTTGCAAATGATCAATTGACTTATCAAATTTCATTGGCAAGTATCATGAAAACATGTTATGTTTTGAGAGCTCCATTTCCACATTCATGTGAATCTCGCAATGAAGAGGATTGATGAAGTGAAGCCTTTGTTTGAAAAAGGAATGCTTCAACAACCGCCACAGTGAAGTCTATTAAACACGAAAGCTTTTGAAAGTGGTTGTGCGCAAAGTTGGAAGAATAACCTACAAATTCGAGTGGAACGCCGTGGATAAAGTAGAATTAATGATTCGCGATGTCACCATCCTGTAATAAATCATCGCTCGAGTTGATCGATTGCATTCAACAAACACAACCAAGTATTGGGCCTCCACTATGCGAAACATTTCAAGTTCTGTTTGATGCGTTAACAAGCCCGTTGCAAGTTCATAATAAAATGTATTGGAATTCCGTCTAATCAGAATGGAGAACTTTTCTCTTGTAATTTATAAAGCTGTTGGTAATTCTATGTAAAAAAATTGGACTACAGTAAGACAAGTTCTATTATTTATTTTTCAAGAGGCATTAATACATTTGACCCAACTGCTATGAGGAAGATTCTAAGGGTGCGCGGGTTATGAAGGGACAAAAACAAGGGGGTTTCACCATTTCGGATCGTATTGGCATCCAATATGAAAATCGTACCATATTGGACAAAAGATCTCAAAGTTAGTTCTTCGACGTTAAAATTTCTACTTTTCAACTCTATAACGGCCGTATAGGACAATAAACTTCAGCAAATTTGACCAAATTCTTAGATCAAAGAACTTTTAGGTTAAGAACAATAACGGCAATTTTCAACTACAATTAAAAACTATTTCCACAAGTTTAGTATGTGCAGCACTGTAGTATGTAGTACTAGTAGCTTATGGCAATGTTGCAGCAGCTTCTGGTTTTCAGAACTATTTATATTGGTTCATTATCTTCTAATTTGACCCAGACAATCACGGCGAAATGTTTCCATCATGAATAGAAAACTGGTCCGTACTGCTTGAGCTTGCTAATGTACTAGGTTAATTGCTAAAGTAAGCTACTACTAGTCAGGGCCGCATTAAAAACCCTTGGCGCTCTGGGCTGAATGATAGCCCCCCCCCCCCAAATATGATTTTATTAATGTTAAAGTTTTTAAGTTTTGCAATTTTCCAGTTATAAGATTATGTTGATAATCTGTAAATATTACGTTAATTTAATACTAACTTTTGAAATAGTCAAATTGTACTTAAGTACTTAGCTTTAAACGCCTTATTAGGTCTAGTTCGTTTTTCTCATTTTTTTACCCAAACTCGAGCGCCCCAAGCTCGTGCGCCCCTGGGCTGCAGCCCAGTCAACCCGTTTACTAATGCGGCCCTGACTATTATAGTGGGATGACTCTTCTACTGTAGACAGATTGACAGTTCTGGAAAAGGGTCCATACTATTCAAGAATCAGGGTTTTCTGTTGGATTTCTGAAAATATCAAATTGTGTGATGGTTATAGCCTATTTAGATCTAAGATTACTAAAGCTCTTGTAGATGTCACACTGTTAGAAGTTTTTGAATGCTTTCAAATGATCCATTTGAGTCTATTGACATGTTTCATGCTACCTGAACTCTGCTCAATTTTGTGGCTCTATGTAATAAATATTATTATTAATAAAAATAATATAGTATCTTATAGACATGCTGCAACCTCTTTTTGTCTTTACAATAAGTATCGAATCGAATGATTGTCTTCAAATGCGAGGAATGAAATCATGGGGGTAATATTAATCGTCAATGAACCAGTTTGAAGTAGTTCACTGTGGAAATTAGTAGCCTATGGAGAAGCTGCAACCTTTGATTTTTAGAAGTAGACGTGGAATTTTCGTCGTCTTTGTGACCAAGAGAAACAGGAATAAACAATATTAACTGTTTTCATCTTAAATAAAGCTCAGTTGAAATTTAAGCTTTATTATAAGTGTGTGGTCCAAATACACAGATCTAATTAAGGTGTGTACTTGAAGGGCTGAGAGAATTCCACGGTTAGAAGAGCGTGGTGTGAGTGAGCGAGTGAGAGAGAGATTCAGTGAGAAGCATTTGTAATTGTTAGAAGTGGAAGAGTGTCTGGAAACAGAGTAAAACTGCGTGAAAATAAGCTGTGTTGGGCATGGGGAAAAACTGTGATACGACAGAAGACACTTTTCGCTAATTAATTGGGTAATGAAGTGATCTCGACTAATTTCCACCTTTCCATTTACTGTTTCATTCCATTCCAATTTCAACGTTGGCCTTTCATTCGTATAGCAACGACTTCATACCTTACTAATGCTGTGTGCTAGATCTTGTTGATTGGACAGTAAAGAAAAATGAAAAATGTTCTTTATCACACTTTTTGATCTCCCTTCTCTATGATTTTCTAATTTCCCTCTTATTCAACTTTCCAATTTTTAACTATTCTTATTGAAAAAAAAAACAATCTTTCAAAAAGTGGGATTCATCAAGATGCAAGAGGTATGACTTGCATGTAGCTTATATTTAGAAAAATGATAAATAACCCCAACTTTGCCTCTACTTTCTTCAGGCTTCAATACAATTCCTCTCCTCCTTTAATGAGGTATTAGTAATCCTGAGTCATGCCTTCTTGGCATTCTCTCAGCAGCCAGTGCTCTTGAACTGCCTTTGCATGTCCACATCCAATGTGGGTACCATTTTTCTGATTGTGGCACTTCTCACGCTATCTTTCTTGTCCTACCTACCATTTTATATTTCTCATTCCAATATCAGTTAACCTAACATATATTTGTGTCAATCCAACTGTCAGTTGATTGAAAGCATCTAGGATCTTAATGTGTCATTTCTGTGCAGCGACTCTTACATTCTAGCTTCGTTTCGAAGTAGGACAATGCATGAAGCGTCACAGCACACCAACTTATTGTATTCGAGAACCTGTTTTCCTAACTTCAGGTTAGTTCAGGCTACATGATGGAAAATCAGGGTTAAAAATACCTAATTTTTTAGAGTTAGATAATGATGAACATTATTTGCTTTTCAACCCATTTGAGAGGTTCCTGTTTAATATTCTTCCATCATATCTATCAAGATGACTTGAAAAGACTTGCTCCTGGGATCACTCACCATTCATTCCATACCATCCAATCTGGTGTCAAAAGGCTGAGGAACTCAAATGTTTACCTAGTTTCACTAGATTCTCTGTCTCCAATTCAATAATGTGATGATGTTTTTGTGTTTATTGGCTAGCGAAATCTGGGAGCAAATAGTGTTAATGATGTGAGTGTAGTAGTATGTGCGGCTGGCAGCAGTTGTAAGCGGTCACGTCCTCCAGGGTCGGGTGAGGTTGAAGACTGCTGCTTGAACGTTAAACGATTATCTGAAAGACCCCGGGCGAATTAAGTTGCCGAGTCGTGTGTACACTCGGTCGGTGGTTAGCTTCGACGGAGAAGGGTTCTTTGCTGTTGCTGTCCGTGCATGGGGGTGCTTCTTACGACAGAAAAACGTTAGCCGGCTATCTTGTAGCTGAGCGAACATCAGTTCTCTTACTCGCTGTCTGGCTTTGTGCCAAAATCAGAGTCGTGATCTCGGGCTGCAAGCTTTACGAACCTTTCCCCCCCCCCCCCCACTATTGTTCAGTTCTCCAACCCTCTCTCCAACTATTGCAGTTGCAGCTTTACCAACGGCCATGGTCTGTTGCAAAGCAACATTTGCTGGAAGATGAAAAATAAATTGTAAAATTCCGGTCTTGACACCCAGTCACGGTCAATCTGTTGTCAAATGTCTTTTGAAATTAGCTGAATTTTCGCTTCTTCACTTTGAAAGCCATATAGATTCGTATTGTCGTTTTCCTTCTCAGGTTTAATCCCAATTGCATTTATATGTTTCAAGTTAATGCCATTTGAATATTTGAGCTGAAATGTATATGTAGCTTATGCAATTGAAAAGTGTAATGAAAATGTAATTAATTAGTCTTAAACTTCATGTTTAGTGACCTCAAGACGTGATTTTGAAAAAATCCTTCAGAGTACGTGTTGTCCCAGCTGAAGCCTGGCGAAAGTCAAGTGAAGTCATTCTTCTATGAATGAATTTATGTTACAAAACATTTGATTGCATCACTTGGGATTTTAACGCTATAATTGTGAATTGGGGAGTGAGGAGGTGGAGAGGCCACTTTTCCCCAATATCAACTCTACCTATGAAACAAACCAAATGAAACAGACTATGCAACAAGGGTAGGGTTAAGCTGTGTACTCATTGCTCATAAGATGTAATTGAGGTCAATTGAAATTGGAATGCCATATCTTATTATGTTTATGCGAGTTTTGATTTCTCTGATTAAATAGAATAGATTGCTGTTGAATATGTCGAGTTCTACTTGTTCACACGTGATCTACTAATAATTATGAGGATTATTTGCCACTAACTGTCAATTTCTACCTGCATTTCAAACGATTTGCATCTGTGAGAAACGGGTGTAACACGTTTACGACATATTGTAAGCTTAGGGTGATTATGGTGTGTTGAAGTCATAATCAAATGAGTGGAAAGGGATCAACGTGCCCCGTGAACCTTCCCCCCTCACCCTTTGTTTGAGCGGTTTGGCGCAGGCGGTAGCTGAGTGAGTAGGTTAGCGTAAGAGGGGGGGTGAGGTTTGTAAGGGTAGTGCTGACCCTCGGGTGGATTGTGCGCATGCGTACTGCTTGTTTCTGCTATCAACGATTCTCTTCTCTCTGCCAACGGCGTTCGCGATCCCAAGTCCATTAGCTTGCCGCCCAAATTGTCCGAATTATAAAAGTAATCTAAATTATGAATATTTAACCCTATCTTTGTATCTCGATTCGCAGCAGCTGATAGAGTCAATCGTAAATGGTTAGTCGTGTAATCGTGTAATTGCTAAACCATTATAAAGGATGAAAACCCATTAGCATGAATAAAAAATATATCAATAGAGAGAGTTTGTGCTTTACTACGTTTTAAAGATGACGATAATGCTCACCTCAATACTCTATGCATCTACTTGCTCTATAGCATCCTCATTTTAGAACATGCAGATGCATAGGGCCGTATTCATGAACGTAACTTACGTTCATCTAAGCACGACTTATCTAAGAATGACTTGAAAAGGCTGTATTACATTGAACGCATTGGCCACAAGCTAACCATAAATTGTGTTGTATTATCAGGCACTAATAAACATAAAATAACACACATGAAAAGATAAAGATACTGCACTGCATGTAAATTTACAGTTACTATTACGTAATTATTACCACACTTATATCTTTTAAGTTATTATTTTCTGTTTTCGAATTTGAAAAATAATAGAATGTTGATGCAGTGTAGTGAGCGCTATCTGCCAGCAGACCAAAGAACTTCATCCATTCTATTTCATAGAAAAAGAATTCTATCGTAGTGCCAAAAAAATGTGTAGGTTAGAACTCGATTTATATACAATAAGTAAAAATAATTTCAATAAGTCAAATATACAGTGAATTACATTGCAATGGTGCAAAAATTGAATATGACGATTTTATTTTATTTTTATGAGCCGATGCTAGGCTATTCTAAAAAATGAAGCCAAAATATGATGCAACACAACATTCTAAGAATGGCTTCAAGTCAGCTCTGTACCTAGCTTGGCTAATAATGGGTTTGAGATACCGATTTTAAGCACGACTTGACTTTTAAGTTAAGAAGATGTTTAAGTGAGGTTCATGAATACGAACTTTAGTTTAAGCATGACTTCAACTGGGTGAGTTTACGAGCTGAAAAGTGAGGTTATAAGCCGACCCAGTTGTCTAATGTTAAATTATGTATAATGTATAATGTTAAATTATTTGTCAGGAGTCATATCTTTTTTTTGTGGGAGCTGGTTTGGCTTTTAGTGTTACAGTTGCTCGCTGGCTTGTCACGTCATGAACCAGTAAGTGTAAGTAAGGCTCATTGCCGCTAAGTCTGACTTATCCAAGTCGATCTTTGATATAATAATAATAATAATAATAATAATAATATCGTGTGACCTGGCTGGCTCAGGTCTGGTGTCAGAGTTATCAGGTCGCACCTGAATAAGTTCAGGGCCTCTGACGTGACTTAACGACTGCTTTTAGGCAGCCGGGACCGACAGCTTAACTTTGATAAGTCACGTTCATAAATACGGGCCATAGAGTATTGAGGTTAGCATTGTTGTTATCTCTAACGCAGTTTTGCGCAAACTCTGATAAAAAGGCAGATGACTTGGGGACAGGCTAGAGAAATAGTAATATAAAACTATATATTATAATTTATATATTAAAATTATAATATTTAAAAAAATATAATTAAAATTACAAAAATGAATTTATATTTTATGTCCATAAAGTTAAAAATAGTTAAAAACTTATCATTTTTATCAATTAGAGAGTTACCCCCTCCCCCTAACTGGATTTTACCCAAAATTAATAGTAATAAATGAATTAGTAAAAACCTCTATTGTCCTTCCTCTATTTATAATTTTAACAATACACTGCAATGTAAATAATCTATTTTAGGTCTTGAAGCAAGGGGATTGATTGATTGCCTTTATTAATTGGGTATGTATTAATTTCGAGTGAAGTATTTCAAATAATCTTTTATTTTGCCTATACTTTCCTTACTAAGTAAGGAAATTGCTTCAATGGATCAAATCCTAGTTCTAAAATTTGCTCACATATTCGTTCACTTTACATGCTCGATTTTAATTACTTTTTTATTGTGGATGATGCCCACATGAGTCCGGAGACTTGTGCGTGGTTAATGAGGTGAATGATGAGAAACATCCATGGCTGAATGAGATTCGAACCCAAGGCTGCAGGAAACGGAGCCAGCCTGAGCGTTTTCTTATCACAGATAAGCGCTCCAACCAACTGAGCCACCATAGCCGCCGATTTGATGTGATATGAAAGTCAATTCAAACTGGAATGCAAATTGTAATTAATTTAATTTTTTGGAAAAAGTTTTTTAATGATTCTAGGAGTCTCCGTGAAAAATAATTTTAAGTTAATGTCCAAATTGAGAAAAATTGAATATTGATAAAACTTTATTAAGCACACTTTCACTTAGATAAATCTCAACTGATATTATATGAAGTCTAACAACTTTTTAATAACTGAACTATTGTAGTTTTCATATAACTTGGCAGCAGTTGGGTTCAGATGTAGCAAATCCTCCCATCTTCTACACGCTGCCAAGTTATATGAATACTACAGTACTTATCACAAACTGAAAGATCATTTTGGTGATATAGTGATTCAACATACAATGGATAAGATGATGATTTATGTAATTATATCAATTCACCAAAAATCATTATCAGCTGAAAATGTATTATTGAATTAGAGGAAAATAAACAATTCGTGCTAAGTAGACTTTTATTTTTGTTGCAAATCCGTTGACCAACCCTTTGTCACTAAAATCATAAAATTACATCGAAAATACATTGCATTTATTCTGGCACTTGTTACAGTTGAGCGAAATTCTCTACCACCGAACAAAAATCCTTTTTGATCGGATTAATTTGTACGCTATTGCTCTTATTTTTCCATTTAGTGGTGAACTCATTTACAGCATTTCATGAATTAATGGAACGGCTGCTAAAGGCTTTCTGAAGTATTTTGGCGTTATTTTGAGCTCCATTTGGAAGTTATTAAATGAAAATTGAAGAACGGATGAGTTTGAGTAGAATAAAATCAGTTTGAATAAAATGATTTCGAGTAAATTAGTAAATAAAATTTGTGGCTAGTAAAATTTTATGAAAATCAAACTTTCTACTGCAATTAATTTTGTTATGAGTTACGCTGTTTAGTTGAATTGAACATTTATTTCTAGAAAAATACTGAATGCAATTTCTTGTTAGTACAAGTACAAGTGTGCTGTTTATTGAAAACTAGATCTAATCCTATATAATAAACAGCTACTTGCTTTTATCTGTCGGCGAAACTCTATCGCTGGAGAATAAGGGGTTAAAGGAAAAAAGGGAGAAGAGTGATGATAAAAATGAAGAAGGTGAAGCAGAAGTAGAGGTGGAAGAAGAAGATGGAGGAGGAGGAGGAGGAGGAGGAGGAGGAGGAGAAGAAAAATAAGAAGAAGAAGAATAAGAAGAGGGACAAAAAAAAGGAATTAATTAATTTCATTTAGATAGGTTACTACACATTCTAGAAATCCAGATTCAATATTGAATCGGGCAATTTGCTAGTAGTGTAATAATTTTCTCATTTCAAGAACCCGGCTAGATGTTGATAAGGATAGTCATTCTCTACATTTTATTTTATTTGGTGGAATAGCAAATTGTTGCATTATTCTGGAGCTGCTAACCCTTGTTTTGCTTCCTGCAATGGATTGTAGGTATTAACATATTATGGAATACACGTGTCACTCACATGTTTCTTATATTCTGGTGAAAGCTTATTCACCTCTGCTGTCTCAGTTAGTTGATAAGAAACTGACAACCAATTTGCAAGAGCCTAGGGTCTTGTAGGAGCCCAATTGCGCTACTGAAGAAATAGTTCGTGATACTTGAGCAGAAGATACTTAGGCCCGTATTTATGAAAGTGACTTATCAAAGATCAACTTGAGTCGGATCGGATAAGTCAGACTTATCAGCAATAAGGCTTACTTACACTAACAGGTTCAAGCCAGCGAGCAGCTGTAACCCTAAAAGCCAATCCAGCTCCCACAACAAAGATCTGACTCCTGATAAATAATTTAACATTAATAATTTACATTAAACAACTCTAATTTACACTAATATAAGATTTTACACTACGTAAATGTTGCAGGGACAACTGGGTCGGCTTATAACCTCACTTTTCAGCTAGTAAACTCACCTAGTATAAGTAAAGCTTAGAATAAAGTTCGTATTCATGAACCTTTCTTAAACATCTTCTTAACTTAAAAGCCAAGACGTGCTTATAATTGGAGTCTCAAATCCGTTCTCTTACATTAGAGTTTGAGCAGAACTGAGCTATCAATAACGCTAATTCTAGCCTAACCACTCTATGCCTCTGCTTCTCTAAATCAAGATGCTACAGAGCAAGCGGAGATATAGGTTGGTGAGGTTACAATTAGCGTCATCGTTAGCGTGGTTCTGCTCTATTTCTCTATTACTCTTGATTATCTGACATTTTTTGGAGCACCGAATTTTGTAGTTCTCAATAATTGCCAATTAAATTATAAGGTATTATACGAATATGTGGATAAAATGTGTAAAAGTCCGGGAAATCAGAAATTTCTTTACTCTTTATAGGTTACACTTGGGAATTTGAGCACTCATGCCTTGAAAACACATCATGCAAGCTAGAGACTTTGATCATATTGGAAGCTAACAACCCAGGAACGTACATTCAGCTTTTTTCCTTTTTTCGGCTTTTCCTACCAGAGCGCCTCTAGTCATTTTCGGCTGTTACCGGTGAATTGAATCGATAAATTTTATTTAAACAAGCGCTGGTGGATGATAATTCGAATACATGGTGAACCCCCCCCCCCTTTTCTCACCTACCCATCGCCGTTATTCGCCCCTCCATTCAGAAAAGCACTCCTCGTCATTACGAAAAAACTTCTCACCCTTAATTATTACTACATTAGAGTCCATTACACAGGTTCGACCTCTACTCGGTAAGGTGTTGCACCTTATCTCGCTAATCTCTTCTATTTGCAAAGGCTCTTTGCTGTATTGATTTGTCTATTTTTAATGGAAACTGCAGTACCGTTCCCTATTTCTGGCTCCATTCCCTGCTTTATTTTACGAAAAGAACGTAAAATTTATTTCCACTAGCTGGTTGCTGCAAGTTGTTTTCCAAGCTGCCGCTCGGTCCGAATTTGAATATTTTTGTGCGATATTTTGCGGTGGGCTTGCGGATCGTCACACTCGACATTTACATTCTGTTGGACGACAAAATCCTCTCCTCCTCCTTACCGTACTAAAGTATCTAACTCGACAATTGCATGAAACAAGTACCGCTAGGTAATTCCGTTAAGCCGTTTATTTCTTCCGCAATTCTCGTAAAAGTAACAATAACCCAGATTATTGTGCTGTTTATGTATCACAAATCACAATTCATGAATCACAAATACAATAAAACCACATGGTATATCACATACACATTGAAATACGCGTTTAAAATAAAGTCGCAATTAATAATGGGCTTATTATTGTGTATAAAAAAGGACTCAAGTTTATCATTCAGGTGAACATTTTAAGTAGGGCGTGAATGGTACAATTAGAATTAAAGAATCCTTAGAATCTTACAAACACTTCAATTCTGTTTATTTTTTGAAAGAAATAGGGCTTTGGGCTGAAACCCCCTATTGTTTCCTCACAATTGAATAAATAAATTATATTTTTGATCAATCCTATCTCTCATTTTGTGTTTGTAGAGTAATATTAACTTATTTTACTCTGAAGTTTAAATATTTTATTCTGGTGGTAGAAATTAATCAAATTATTGGCATTTAGAAACATAAATTATTATTGTTTTTTCGACGTAACTATTGTAGACATTCAGTCATTATTACAATGGGGTAGGCTGGCAGGTATCTTTGTATGCTTGCCAATTTGAAGTTATAGTTCAAAAGTATTTGAAAGTTATTGTTTAAGTCTTTGAAGGTATGTGTATGGCTATTTGCACTCAACTCAGAAATAAAAAATAGCTGTAAATTTTATCAGGAACTAGCTGAATGTGTTGGGATTATGTGGATAGGTTTGATTGCACAATTTATGTATTTGTGAAAGGCAAATTAATAGACTAGATAAATGCTCCAATTCCCGTAGTTAGGAACCCACCTAAAACTGTAAGTCCAGCTCATCGATCACCATCATCCAATTCATTACCCACGCACAGGTCTCAGACCTATGTGGGCTTCACCCTCTGAAAAATAATAAAATGAATAGTCATCAAGATTTGATTTTATAATCGCTAGGGGAATAGATGATGTAGATGTAATTAAATAAATAATATAACAATAATAGGGTGGAGTTGAACAAAAAATATATTTAGCTGTGAATGTTGCCTAGAAAATAATGAAGTTATTCTATTATTTATTTGAGTTCAATAGCCTTGCATCCAATCTGGTTTTGAGCACTGAACGATAGAGTGACTTTTTGCCTTTGTTGAAGATGTGAGTATGAGAGATGATCTCATTTTGATTCTGTTCGAGCTCCCATCAATGTTGACAAGAAAATGTTTGACCATTTCCTAGATGCAACATTTGTTATAGGCGGTGACGCGGAAAATTTCCATCTCAATGGAGCGGTAAACAAAACTTCCGATGCATGGTCATAAATAATATCCTCATGACCGCATCATGAAAGCCGTCAACTTTGGCTAGGAGTGACAGATCAGACAGTTTCGTCAATAGATTTTCAGATTTATGAATTGGTCGCTTTTCTGCCGGTATTTAGGGTGTGCTATTTTGAAGGCTGGCCTAGGAGAGAAAATGTCAAAAAATAATAGTTGGAGGCGCTTTAAATGGAGCAATACTCCAGAAACGAATTTAGGCCTACTCAGTACTCCACGAGGGGAAGAAGAAGGAGAAGGCAGAAGGAGATTGAGTCAATGAAATTACATTTAATAAATAATATGTTCACCACCGTTGGCCTCATGTACTATTTATGATAATTTTATTACATACAATGAGTTTAAATGTAGTTGAATAGCTCTCTAACCCTTCACAAAATCCAGCCTTATAAGAAATGATTGAAATGAAATTTGTATAGCATGCTGAGTTTTTATTTTATACAGAATGATTTACAATTCCTAGAATATTATGTTCTAGAAAACTGCATTGAATCTTACACATAGAGTAGGTTGTTGAACCTAGCAGGTTGAATGTGAGAATACTTAGCTGAAAATTCTTTGTGAATTTTATTTGAAAGCGAGAACTCTCTGGAAGAATATTGGAAGCTTCTAGCCCTACCTTACTCGGCAAGTAAAAGTTTGCGATTCAGTTGAACTTTTCCTCCTTTTGTACGATTCTCCCGTTTAGTTCGTCTGCAGCTCACAGCGAAAATGTCTTTGAATTGCAAATAATCTGATGAATAAGTATGCTTCTCGTTTTCAAGGCAAATATTTGAAAATTTTATTGTATTTCACAAAACAAATAGAAGAGATATCGCATTCCTAAGCTTTTATTACATCAATAATCGTCATTATGTTGCATTCCAATTTTCAAATTTGTATGATTTTCAGGTGTTTTTGAATTTAAATGTCTTTTTGTAGCTTATTATCTATGGCACCTATCATTATTATCTTGTGTCCACACTGCATGCGTTACTCTCTTATACTAGTATAGGTGGATCGCCACGAGAATGATATTGGTCCCCATAAGAATAAATGTTAGCTAATGCTAACACGTAGTAGTATACTAATACTACTCACTACATACCTATGCAACTCCATACTGCTATGTGCTGTATATAACTGCTTCACTACAATTGTTCGCTGAATTTCTGAGCTTATTCAGTTTCCCGGTACAGATATTTGATTTCTCTCATCAAGTAAAATTTCACTCCATGAACATTGATTCTGATTTCTTTCCAAAAATAATAAGGTGATAAAAGGTAAGGGAATTGGATAGATTTAGCTTAGAGCAGTAGCAGTGAGGAGATACGGAGAAGGGTGAAGCGGTGCTTTCTGATTAGTGCGCTAATAACTCCGAAGCTTTCAAGTCAGTAATTAACAATAGAAATAATTGAGCTAAGTCAGAGCTTGAAAGTGAGTTAACAAATGCTTCCAGACACTTTGAAGACAATCAAAAACTCTGAAGAATTATTAATGAAGTAAAATATGATTTCCCTAGAAATTGGACTTTTTCGTGATTTAGATTTGACTGCAGTGC
Source organism: Conomelus anceps (assembly GCA_948455865.1). Classification (NCBI taxonomy): domain Eukaryota; kingdom Metazoa; phylum Arthropoda; class Insecta; order Hemiptera; family Delphacidae; genus Conomelus; species Conomelus anceps. Next base: position 33,115,429 of record OX418217.1, read on the forward strand.
ACAGATTGCAGCAAAAACATGGCCAGATCTATTGAAGCTAAGAAATTGAATGCAAATGGTGTCATTCATAAACTTCGAATTAGAAAAAGTCAAGGCCTGTCTTAAAACAAGCGCAAGACTCAACATGGTGCAATAAAACAGATATCTTAGTACAATGAATTTTTCGCTAGATAGATTCTTAATTTAATTAAATTTTAATTTTATTTCAAGTAAGATAATGAAACAAGTGCTTTATTATATTAATTATATAAATATCCAAAAAGAAACATTGAAATGATTTATTTTTGTATTTTTCTCAATTGAACTTCTCCGGTTTATTAACTTTTAGAAATAAAGTGTTGCTGTAAGTTCTAAGATATTTGGAGATTGCTAGATATCCAGTCGGCTATTTTTTTGTTTTACTTATTAATACTGTTACATTAATTGCTACTGCTGATTTTCACTAACTCTCCATCTGGCGATTACCTCAAGCGGTATTTGTATGTGATTTGTAAATTTTATTTCGTGTTCAAAATTGGATATCAATTTAAGCGTTGTTCTATTCTTTTCTCATTGACGTATTTACTCGTAATCAACTATACGTTTTCACCCATTTTTGCTAAAATTTCAACATTATTATTGATAATTGGAAATAGACCTGCATGGATCGTTGCCAGTTGAAAATGAATAGGCGGTTTAGTAAAGCCGAGTCCTTTCGTAGCAGTTAATTTATCACCAGAGTTGACAAGACGTGACAGTCGAGGAGAAAGTAATAAAGAGAGATAAACTAGCATAGGCGTGCAGCGCGGTAGGGCTGAAGGCTGAAGGGTTGTATCTCTCTGCTCTGTTGGTTAGCGGAATAGATTTTCTCTGCCAAAGAGACAGATTAAAAGTGATATCAAAACATTTTGATATTGAAACTTGCACCAAAGAGACCGCTCAGACATTCCCATAGAGGTATAATGAAAATTGTCATTTCCAACTGACATAGGATGGCGGGCCCAACTTACTTGTATCGGACGGTGTATAAAATGTGTGGGTTGTTTGATTTTCTGCTCACGACTGAAATATAAAATTCTCGAAGGCTTTCTGAGCAGAAAAGCGTATAGTAACGGAGCCGGAGAGCAGCTGTGGTAGTTTATGTGAAGGATTAGTATAGTAGTACATAAACCTGTGTGTACAAGAAGTATATTGACTTCGCCCTTGGCGTAAACCAGGCCAGCTATCCAACTCCATTTACCACTCGTCTAAAAATATATCTTTAGGGGTAATAAAAAACGAACTTCTGACACAAAGACACGCACTAACAATCGTAAGTCTAGGATGCTTTGTGTACTAGGTGCACTTCTCTCAATGGAGTTCGTTTTGATGGAAGTATCTTCCCCGTTATACAATATATAATAGGCTATAATAATATGAGTATAAGATGGGCAATTTTTGAATGATAGTCTATTTATTATTCTGTTAATAAAATCAGTATCAATTTTATGAATTCCTTTCAGAACATTTTTTTAAATATTTTGTAAGTCTTTACTAGTCTATTTTACTATACTAGGCATTTTAAAATTAATTTATTTTTCATTTAGTGTGTAGCGTCTCGCAGAGGGATTATCAAGTTATTAAATGATATTCATTTTCAAAATTGACTTTTATTCTCCGTTACATTAACATTTCTGTATCAAGGCTAAGAAGGAACACTAAAAACTAACTTGTTTATAATAAATCTCGACAAACCAGAAATAATACTTTCTTCTTCTTCTTAAATTAAATAATTATCATATTGTACATTAAATTTGGTTCAGCTTTCCGATCAGATAGATCTGGTACGTCTAATCAGATGAATTATTATTTTGTTCTACTCACCTGCTTGACAAAAATAGGACATTATAAGTGACCGAAAGTTTTTACCTCGGGCCACTCCCGTGTTTCGGAGGACACGTTAAGCTGTCGGTCCCGGCTGCCTAAAAAAAACAGTCGTTAAGTCACGTCAGAGGCCCTGAACTTATTCAGGTGCGACCTGATAACTCTGACACCAGACCTGAGCCAGCCAGGTCACACGATATTATTATTATTATAGTGATTATATTCTCTTTGAAATTTACAGGAAGCGGTCTCTGTCTCATTTCAGAATATTCTCAGTAATTTACGTTGTACATTGATTGCAATTTCCTTCAGTGACGATCTTAGAAAATGGGGTTGGTTGTAACTAGTTTGTTGAGATTAGGATAAAGCTATACTTGATTGTAATCTATATCATGGTAATTTTCAAGAAGCAGTCTCCTGGAAGAGACCAGGTGAAATGGTATGGCCACCTACGCCGCATGAATGGAGATAGAATACCATCAAGAGTTTTTGAATGGACCCCACATCAGCATAAGAAAAGGGGTAGGCCAAGGAAAATATAGGTTACAAGTGTCCATCAGGAAATGGAAAGAAGAGGATTATATGGAGGAGACTGGGGCGATAAGGAGCGATGGCGAAAGGGATGCGAGATGCGACTCTAAAGTTGCAAATACTTGCTAAAAAAAAAAGGCTCCTGGCTCATTTCTCAGTATATTTTCATTTACATTTTTCATTTAGACTATTAGTATTGATTTATAGTGGCGATGTACAATAAATACTCAGAAAATGAGGTTACATCGTAACAAGTGTATTGATTGTGGATTAAGTCTTACACATCAATCCTGTCTTTCAGGTTAGAAGGCAAGTCAGTAGGGGATGATGAGAGTTCGTTGAAGTTTGTATCTCTCCTGAGCTCAGATGATTTGGTATTCCGCATTTCCGCGAATAATTGATATTCCAATGCTCCAGATAATACGACCAGGATAGACATTGGACACATTCTGGGCAACTGGGAAACTATTCGAAAGCAATTGCCTGTAAAGTCAAAGACGAATTCTTCTCTTTCGAATTTAATTATTCGTAGCTTCCGATTGCGGCGGTGGCCGTCGTCGTGGTTTCTCTTCACTCCTCTTTATCTTCAGTCCTTCTATCCTCCTTTCCGCCATTTCCTTCTTTCCTTCTCATTCCTCTGAATCCTCTTATCGATTCTCTTCATTCGCCACAGACCGAAACTGACGGACTAGATCGCTTTCCTACGCATTTGTAGGTCCTTTAAACCACCGCAAAGGGATTGGAAATACCGAGAGCAGAAAATACAAGCAAACGCAGAACTTTTAATAAATCATGCTCAAGTCTGACTATTCCACAATCTCTACTATTCTATCTTATATTAACTGGAAGTATTGTTGTTAGAAGAAGAAAGAAGAAAGAAGAAATATTATATTTACAGGAATAGAATTAAAACAAAACCATATCAAACCAAACAAAACCAAATCAAAACATGGAATCGATATGAACTCATTGGCCAAATGTATGTCAATAATAATTGAATTGTATTTACTTTGATAGAATACAATTTTTAGATGTACATGACTGCAATTATTTATTGGAATACAAATAGGGAAAGGATTTTTCTCTCCTATTATGAAAATTAATTACTGTGAGAATACAAAATTCAACTGAAAAGTAATCTACTAGGCTATATAATTTTACTGTCGAAGATTTGTATTTTCAACATACAGACATAGACAAAGATTCCTTTTCTGCGATACAGGACTTGATGCTATTCATGAGGATGCTATCCATGCCCCATATTGTATGAGGGTTGTTGAATTGCCAGTTAATACTTGTTCGAGAGAACAATCTCAAAAAATTATTTCAATATCAACTTGAAATCGATATGAACTCATTGGCCAGATGTATGTCAATGAAACTCCAATAATTGAATTTTATTGAAGCTTTTTTGCTTTGGTAGAATAAAAGTTTTTATCTGAACTTCCATAATTTAAGACAGAAATATTCTTACTTCTATTTGTCATTGTATGCTATGGAAAGAGCTATTTTACTTTGGTAGAATAAAGGTTTTTATCTGAACTTCCATAATTCAAGACGGAAATATTTTTACTTCTATTTGTCATTATTTTATGCTATGGAAAGAGATTGAATTTTTCTCAAATTGAAATTCAAGAGCATTGTTTGTGGAAAGACACCCAACCTATCTCACCTATTACAACTCCGCTGTACTTGAATTTTATTAAAATAACATCTTTATTAAAAACTGATGAGCAGTTATGGTTAACAAGGAACCTCCAATCGAGTTAGATGTTGGGTAGGATCAACATTTTAACTAATCTATAGGGTGAAATGTTGGGAAGAATTGAAATTTTCATTCAAGGTTTGTCAGTGTCTTGTCACATGCAGAGATTGTTCAAGTTTGTCGTTTTCTATGACATTGGAAATCTAGACGATCTTGAAATATTAATTCTATGTCGCTGTTGTGTTGCTAGTTGAAGATATTAAGTTGGAAATAGTGATTGCAGGTGACAGTACGGTCTGCCACAGCTTTTTGCGAAACAGTTTCTTTCCGGATACCCGGGTGCTCGGGTATTATTAAATATAATGACACTTGCCAACCCTACATCTTGGTCTTTGCTGTCACTTCTGGTCCTAGGATGAGATCCCACAGGAATCTTGATTCTCGCCTGTTACGTTGTCACAGTACACAAACACAAAGGCCGGTCACATGTCTCGATTGAGCTGCACAACCGTTTGTGTGTGCGAGCTTCAGGCTTCAGATGCGCCTTATTAACTGCTTCGTTTTCCTCTCATCCTTCATCACTCTTTTTTCCCTCTATTTCTTTATTCTCTATCTCTTCATTCCTGCATTTGTTGAACTCCGCTACGATTCGCTGTGCATCGTTCAACAATTTTCCTCTCATTTTCTAGCCTCGAGCTTTCCTCAACTTTCTTCTATCGCTGAAAAGTCTTTATCGGCTCGCAGCGACCGAAATAATTCTGGCCCTAAAAAATGAACTTGAAGAATATTTTTACTGTATTTTCTTCTTCACTAGATCGATTTATTGTTTTCGGTTGTATTAATCTTCCGAAATAATCTTGAAAACCTATTCAATTGACATTTACAATTCACATCTATGATCTATAAAACCTGTTGGTAGCATCGGACAGAGCGTTTTTATCTGGAAATACTCTGACTCACTTGTAGCAATACACAGCTAGTAAATGCTATTTAAATAGTTTATTATTTGTTAATGTAGTCAAGATCTTGTATCCTAATATTTCAAGTAGGGAGGGAAAGTTTACAAAAATATGTCAGTGTATTTCTTGTTTCTTAAAGGTTCTTAATACCGTTATAATATACTTGTAATACTGCTTAAAATACTTGTAATAGCTAAGATCGCAATTTTTTAAATCAAATAGGGTACTTAAAACATACGGTGAGTGAAGTTGTAGGCTTACTATTGTGAGAACAATATTGAAGATATTTAAAAGTATTTAAGAAAGGTAATATCAAACTATTCATTTTTTATCTTAGTAAGATAAACGAACATTATTTGTTGTTATTACCAATCAGTGCTGTATATATGCTGTGCTGTTTGTGTGTGCTGGTTGTCCAACAATAATTATACAGCCATGGTCTTCATTGTGCAAGTGATAGGGCGTTCCAAGTCAGCTGCCACTGAGGGACATAATTTGCTTATTGGCGGTGAATCCACTTAATTAATGCCAGGCTTCACCTCGTGATTATCCATATCTAAGCTCAGTTTCTCCTGCAGTGTCCTCCTCTCATTGAGCAAGATCCGCTTTCAATTAACCCTATAATCTTAATATCAATGGGAGATAAATTGGTTGTCTAATTTGAATAAAGGCAATCTAAGAACAATCTATATTTCACAAGTTATTTGCACAAATACTATTAATTAATGTAAGCAAAAAGAAATTATCTCTAGCGATAAGTGGAAGATTTCTTTTGTTCTTCTGCTATGATCTGTGCAACTAAGAAAGTCTTGGAAAAAATTCTTGACTAAGTGAAAATCAAATCTGAACAATAACAAAGTGAATAGAATCTGAGAAACAATGTTTCCTCACGTTTAGAAAAACGTGTATTACAATGTATTTCAGCTGCATATTATCATTCTTCTTTCAGAAGCTCATTTAATATTCCAGTAACAAAGTTGAAATTGCGTCGGTAATAAAACTTGAAAACATTAACGAAACTTCCTAATTGTTATGTTTAGGCTATAGTTTATTAATTGTATGCTGCTTTTTTATTTATTGCAAACTGAGTTAACTTGCAACATATCTTCAATGTTGCTTTCTTGCTTGAACAGTGAGGCATCAATACTCATTGATAACAATAGATGAATAATCAAACACATGCTGTGAAACGGTGGTATCCACGCTGCTTCAATCTGTCGCCATTCCACAGCATGTGTTTGACTTTGCGCCTATTTTATCATCGAGTACTGTGCGAGAAACCTCACTATTTTTCTTACATAGATGTATCATAACTAACTCTCTTATTTATTGAATAACATCCAAATGTTAATAGAAATTAATGCGAGAATTGATGGCCGCTTAGAAGTGATGGTCGCTCACCATACATGGTGTCAGGGCGATCGTGATATTAAGTCATGATCGCTCGGGACTACGATTAAAAGCTTGACCGGCGAATAATAACATGAAGTTTTCTGCTTTATTATCACTTCCCTGGTGGTTCGGAGCCCACCTAAAACTTTAGGTTCACTATCCGTAACATCATAATACTTCACTCGAATTTTTACTAAATCTGAATTTTCCCGCTTTTGCATTCCAAATAATTCAATGTTTGAATTCCCGCGCACACGTCTGAGCCTCCTGTGGGTTCCATCAGTAAAAAGAGAAAAAATTGGTTGGAAAAATTTTAGAGAAAGAGAAAAAAATCTAAACATGACTATCTTTTTCAAAAACAGGTATGATGTTACTAATCAAATTTATTTGATGGGTTCTCTTCATTGGTCAAGTGTTTCAAGAATGGACGAATTTTTGTCCAAACCTCGCCGTTTCGTGTAAATGCATCACTAGCTCTCAATCATCACTAACTCAATACCATTAGCTCTACCAATAATCTCACTAGTCATTTTTCCAACACCATGTAAATAGCATCGTATAAGTCTAGAGTTTATGTGAGTTAATGCTTTTATTACACTATTATGCTTATTTTTTATCATGTTTCATTCTCTTAGTTTATTATTTAGATATTCAAAGTTTTTTATTATTTCAATGATACTCCTTTGCCTGGACGGAAAATAATTTTCTTTGCGCTCAGTACATTTGCCATATGTTGTTCTTATGTTATATTGTAATATTGTGTAAATTATGTTGAAAGTATCTTATATTTTTTCAATTGTAATTTTTTGTTCTTCAATGGTAAATAAAGTATCTATTATCACTCACCCGGTGGTTCGAAATCCACCTAAAATTATAGGTCCACCATGTTCTCCATAACATGGCTCAAACGGCGAGGTGGAACTAATTGTAAGGGTCTCCCCACCGATAAAAACCATACGCTTATTATTATTAATGCTTTTAAGCATTCGCATGCAAAATCTGTAATTTTCTTGGAGCAAGTACCTAACCTAATCTCACATTCACGCCCCTGGCAAAATTTTGATACGATTATTTTTTATCATGGCGATTTGAAGATGCATGGAAACGGCAATAAATTGTTTGCTTTACCCATTAACCTCTAATTTTGAGCTGTTATGTATTTGTATATAATGGATGCTACTACTTGTGTGTTGGGTAAGTGCACGAGCTAAGTGGAAATTTTTGTAGTAAAAGTGCTGCTGCACTTTGAAATTTTTCTATTATTCAATACGTTTTATAGAATACATTGTAGTGAGCCGTACTCTGAGGCACTAATGTGCTCTCCAGTTAGAGGCGGGTTAGCCGTTGTTAGGATAGAGTGCACTCAGGAGACTTATTTTGTTCGATGCTGGCTGCTGGCTGCCCTCCTCTCTTACACGGGATCAGTCGTTGGATAATCTTGCTGCCTCTCTTGCAACCAATAAACGAACCGAACATACGTTCGCCAATGAAGATTGGACTTGGTCGACTGAAAAAAATAAATATCCCTCGACCCTCAAAATTGTATTAAGTCGTAGTTTCACTGCTGGGTGCTGGTTCTCCCTTATTTCTTCTTTCTTTCCCCAATACTCTAGTGAAAATCTTTCTCTTTTCTCTCGCTGCGCTTCCACCAATTTCTATATTCCGAGGAATTTAATTTCCGCTATTCCGAGGAAAAGCAACTTAATATTAAAAATAATCAAATCAAATTTTTAGACCTTCATTTAGACAAAACGCGTAATTGGAACATCCATGTACAACAAATATGTAGAAAATTAAGTTCAGGAATCTTTGCGCTAAGGCGACTAGCACCAATTTGTCATTTAGAAGCGTTGAAATCCGTATATTTTGCAACAATACATTCTCATATACCATATGGAATTGAAATCTACGAAGGAACAAGTGCATTGAATTTGAACAAAATACTGCACCTACAAAAAGAGGCGATTAGGCAAATTCTTAACCTTAATAAAGAACAGTCATCTAAGATGCTTTTCAAGAAGCTAGACTTCATGACTGTGTACGGCCTCTATATTTAGATAGAACAATATTACATGTAAAAAACAATGAGTCTAAATTTCCTCGACAAGTAGATATTCATGATTATAACACCAGGAACAAAAATAATTTTATAATAAAAAACACAAAAAAGAAAAAAGAAAAATTTAAACAAAGTACTACGTATATGGCAATTAAATTTTTGACGTACCTGCCAAGTAGCATAGGAAATGAAACTGATAGAGTTAAATTCAAAAATGAATTAAAAAGGTATTTAACATGCTTGACATGTTATAATTTTGAGCAGTTCTACAAAGCACCCTTTTTGAATTTTAGTTACAATTAAGAATAATACAAACACTATATTAAATTATTGACGATGCAAACCTTTTAGTTCCAAAAATGTTTATTTTAATCTATCTTACTGACGCATTCATGTACATTTTATGTATGTTCTGAATAAAGAAATTGATTGATTAATATATTTTTCGGCATCTATCGAAAAATATGTTTCATAGTGTGATGGAATTGAATTCACAGAAGTGTAGTCTATTGGCCCTTCACATACTGATTAATAGTCGATTATTCTTATTCATGAATTTGTGAAAAAAGGACGGTCTCAGCTGGAAAAATTGGGGATGGGCGGTCACATATTGGGCTTTACTTACTGTTATGCGAGAATGATGCGTAAAGTAGTGATTTAACGAAAGCCGGGAGGGCATGACCCCTAAGACCCTCTGGGACCGCCACTGTTTGTAAAGTTAGTGATTTCTTAGTTAATTTTCTAATTATTGATTGTAGCTTTCAAAGCTTCCCGTCTAGAAATTTGAAAATCGCAAATTATTATTGACGCTCAAGCTAAGTATTTGTCCAAAACAATTAAGTCGACTCCAATTGGATGAAAAAATTCATAGCCGCGTTGATGGCTAGGTTTTTCATGTTAAATTTTATCGAATTTCCTATTCTAATAATACCAATTCAGTTCAAGTTAGAATAAAAGAAGGTTCTTTTAAAGGTTTTCTTGAATGATTGTCGATCCGAATTGCCCTGGTCTATTTGATTATGAGAAATACTTTGTAAGGCTAAACGCTTGGAATTCATCGAATTAATTTTCGTTTTTCTCTCTTTTTCCTCTTTATATTGCTCGAAATCTAGGACTTCTCTCTGTTCTCCTGTTGAGCATTCAAAGAAAGTAGTGAACCAGATCCACAGTAGCCTACAGAGAAACGGTACCATTTGTCGCACTTACTTCCTATATACTGGTTCGTTTCGTATATAGGGGGGGCTATGACGCAGACTGCGTCATTGGAATACTTGGGGGGGGGAGGGGGGGTTGTTTTTGAAAAACGCTTCTTTTGATTGTGTTTTAAATAACTATACATGAAATGACCGATTAGATTGGCCAGCAAAAAAGACACTAGTTCTCTGCTGAAAATCACTTCCCGGTGGTTTGGAACCCACCTAAAACTGTAGGTCCAACTCATAAATCACCATCATCCAACTCATTACCCACGCACAGGTCTCAGACCTATGTGGGCTTCATCCTCAAAAAAAAAAAAATGTGTGCCTTTTATGTACTTTATACGTGCATACATTCTTCCATGATACTACACTAAATAACCTGTTGTTTAACTGCTGTCCTGTAAATATTAGCATAACTGATTTAGTATTTTAAATTTTTGTGTTTTACAAATGAAGTTATCCACTCATTGTTTTCACTTCCTTTAAAGGAACAACTTTGTAGAATCATTTAACCTTAATGTAATTGGTACTCAATATGTACACAAAACTTATAGGTATTTGATTTTCATTGAATCATTATATATTTGTAATAATATTTGATTGTTTAAAAACCATTTAGTTTCACATTCTTATTTAGCTATTTTGCAATTAATTTTATTGAGCAGAAGCTCATATATTTATTTAATCGATATTTCTTTTTTACCTTAACAAAATATGTTATCGACTGGGTTTGAATTTTTTCAATACCTATATAAATCTTTTTTTAGTTTTAGAAAGAATACGGGGGGCTTATTTTTTTCGTATTTTTTTGGGGGGGGGGGGGGGTGCTGGTGCTAAATTTACGGGGGGGGGGTGCGTCATGAGGCTTGGGGAGGGGCACCCCTGCGTATACAGTATCCAATTTCAAACTAAATCAATGATTTTTTAATATCCATTTCTATAAAAACTTGTCTCAACTTGAATGAAAAACAATCCTTTAAAATAAAGCTTGGGATTTGGGACCGGAGAAAAAGTAGCCTATTCAAATTCTCTTCAAAGTTTACTTTTCCACTGAATCGGAAACCTCGTTGAATCCTAGCACAATATTTCTGGTCAAGACGCTATTGCGTGACTTGAACTCATTATAATCGAGCTGTTATATGAAGGGTAGAACTTATTTCTCTGCGTAACTAAAGCCTTGGAATTAAAGATGGGAAGATGGACAACTTAGATTAATATTGAGTTATAAGTAGCACTGTGGAGTCATGGAAAATAAAAACGTAGTAGAGTAGAATAATTAACTCAAAATGTACCAGATCATCTCCGGATCTTGAATGGTTGGTTACGGCGTAATATAGGCAACTGTCATTACATCGTCTTCTCTTGCATACTGTATTTAATATAATATTTATATTTATTCAATATATAAATATTCGGGCATGCTTGATGTATTTATTAGTGTTATAATATATAATACATTGCATGTCCTAACAAGTTACTAGTTATTAGAAATTTGAGGTTCTCAGTACATCCGTTATTTATGAGTTAATTCAAAGATTATCCAAAAAATACTTTTTTATCATAAGCTTGGAAAGTATACAGTTCAAAATTCTTCTAAAACAATATGACTATGAAATTTCTTGGTTTGCAGTAGGTTTACTTCATATTTCACTAAGTAATCAGATTATTCAAGTAATTTAAGTAATTCTACAACAGGGATTATTCCAGGTTTTTTATTATTGACTCGTACTTCAATCTCAAGATACATCACGAGATATTCTCGTACAAGGCTGGATCATCTTATATCTGCTCAAATAAATAGATGGATTAGATTAGATTAGAACTCTTTATTTAAGTACAAAAATTTTTAAATGATTTTAAATATAGCATTATTACCGTCGCATAGGTAGCAAGTGTACAGCAAATGATATTAATTTTAACTGAAGAAAATCCTAGTGACGTATTTACATAAAATGGCGAAGTCTGGACAAAATTCGTCCATTTTTAACTTAACCTGTCATAGAGTGAAAGACATTAAAAAAATTAAGTGCTGGAGTGTTGTCTACAGTTTTGTTGTCATTCAAAGTTTTCGAAGTTTTGGCTTGTCCTCGTTGTATTGATTACATATCATGTCTGTTTTCTGCATCATCACAATAATATACTGCTCTCACAATCTAATCTAGACCTTTTTGTAGACGTTGCTCAACACACCCTATTAGTTGAAGATTCACCCACCATTCGTGATTCTGGATAGTAGCTTTCCGGTTGTCATGGTTACCAAGAAGTTTGCCAAACTCAACCGAAAGCACTGTTGTCATTTACTGTATTTAAACAACTGGAATTGTTCAACGTCTGAAAATGAGGAAATTGCTCTACCGGAATTAGAATAGAAAATACATAATTACATTACAACCAAAAAGTTTGTAGAATAGTTTTTAAAATCGTTTGAAAATTTCATTTTTGTGCATGAATAAAAACTTTTAATTGTAGACGAAATTCAATCAAATTAATAGAAGATTTAATCGTGTGATAGAAATATTCCTAATGACCATTTGAATACATTTAATAGTCTTTAGAAAATAGGTGAAAATACAATTTTAGATAGGGTCAAAAAATACGTTGTATATCCAAGGCTATCAATTTCGGCTTTAAGGCTTTCTACTCCGCTTTGATTAGGTGTAACTTCTATAGCCTATACTGAAATGCAGAATTGAACAATAAATTGCTGTAATTAAGCAGTCCAAAATAGAATTTGAACACTACATGATTGTGTTCTCAGTATTTAATGTAGCCTGGATTCGTTCGTACACAGTTTTAATAGTATTTAATAAAATAAAGTACGGTACTTATTAACTGAACATAGGAAATTGAATTTGATATTAGACTTTGAAGTAGTGCAGGGTGAAAATCATACTGTACCCAATTACATTTTGCATGTTAACGGCTTTTTCTAGAATGGAAATAATAATGCGGAATATTAGTCTTTAATCAAAGTCTATACTCTCTACCATGAAAGTTTTCATAGTGATGATAATTAGGATGTGATTTAAAAATTCGGTTCAATCCAGAGTTCCAAATATTTGCATAACAATTCACAACCTAGTTTTATATTTTAACTTCGAAATTCTATTGCATAACCAAAACTGACAAAGCAGCAAAATGCAAAGTTGGCTGCATCATTTTTTAATTTCAGTTTTCGTTAGTAGAAGTTTGGTGAAAAACGCTAATGAAAAGAAGTGGCTTATGTGATATGTAATACTTCTTGTAATTTCTATTTGGCATTATGTAATCATTAGTATTTCTTTGTAAATAATACTTGTTTGTAATTGGCCAAAATCCCAAATTTACGCAACAAGCCCCAGGTTATTCAAATGACTTATATTACATTTAAAATATTACAGGCCCTTTGATAAAGAGAATTTATTTATGTATCAGTAATCGCTTTACAGTTAATTAATTTGAAATATGTGGAGAGAATCGACAAGTTCACTTTTACTACTAAAATTCCTTCTTCGCACACACACGCTCACTCGCCCACGTTTTCAGGGTATCGGTGGTGGGGTTGGGAGGGGGAGGGGGTGTGCTCGGTGCATTGCATCGCATCGGCGTCGGCTATTGATCTAGGTGGCCGCGGCGCGGGTCGGGCGTTGTCGTCGTCGTCGTCGTCTTGTATGAAACCCAAGCGGAGAGCACGCGATTCAGAAGGCTGTGTTTTGTCGCTCGTTCACTTCTGTCGCCTCCTCCTTCTTCGACTTTATCCTCTTAGCGAATAATTACTTAGATCAGGGAAGCCGGCTGGCATGCTGTGATGACAAGACACGCCTGTGACACATCTCTTATCACACTCTTATCATCTCTTTGTGTCCGTTCACCAACCTCGCTAGTCACCGTCCTGTATGTCACTATCCTACACTTTTTCTTTCATTTCCCCCGTAAATCTGGACCGTTTAACGACTTTCCTCCCCTCCTCATTCCGTCTCGCTCACTCTCACTTTCCGAACAATAACAATTTGCATACGGATGACTCTCTTCCTGCTTTTTAATTGAAATTTCTTTGTGCCGCCTCTTCCCTTTTTCCAGTAGTTAATTAATGTAGACGCCGGCTTCCTCAATTTATCTCACCAAATAGCTGAACTTCAAAGCTTTTGATTAGTACGAACAAATAGCTGCCTTTTTGACTTGATTCCCCTCTAACAGCAACAATCCGCAATTGATAATTTATTATGCTATGCGTCTTTCCTAATTTTAGTATTTTCAGTTTTCCTTCCATTAAAAATGCCTGTTTAATAACGTCCAACTGAAAGTCCTTGTGCCTGTTTTTTTTTAAAATTACAACAAATCTATTAGTACTCGTAGTTGCTGCAAAATTTATGAAAATTTTCAATAGTAATTAAATTTTTTGCAGCATGTAATGTAATGTAATGATTTTTTGTATTCCCCTTAATAATTATTGTACATTAAACTAAAACTAATAATGTTTAATTACTAACTTAGTTACTTCATCATGATATTATTAAAGGTAACTTTCAGCGATGTTTTAAAGCCTCAATCAAAATATTGACTTGAATACTAAATCGTCGAATTAAATTATAATAGTTTGGATAAATTTGCTATGGATGTGTCAGAAATCATTCAATCGATTTCTACGAATATAAAATTGGAAATCAGAAATTATTTCATCAACCACTAATATCTAATTATTCTGTAGAAGCATCCTTTGACTATTGTATTTCATTCGGTCACCATTTACCATGTGAATATTGCCTGAATCATTGCTTCTTTGGCTGCAGTTCAGTTGTTCAGTTTTTATTGAGTGAAACCTTGCTAACTGCAGATAGTTTGAAATAATATATCCTTTTGAAATTATCCTAGGCGAAATAGATCGCGATCAATTATTATTTTTTGTCCATTTTTGTTTGATTGTAGTTCTGCATGATTTTTCCAAGAAAACATTCTCCATTCTAAGTAATAATTAATGAGAGAGCATACTGGAGTCAACTTTTTCATTCTAAAATATTATGAAAAGTCACTACAGCATCTTGAGTTATTGACGTATAGCGCTCCTTTTGAGAGAAGATGAAGAAACGAGAGATAATTCTGGTGGCAGTTGAGAGTTGATAAGTGTGGGGAAAAACTGAAAAAGCAGTGTGCCATAAATATTAATGAGCTCCAGTACAGAATTCAATTAGCACCTTTTTGTGTGCGCATTGAAACTCTGTGTTGTTTCGCAGACGTGATGTCTGAGTGTATTGGGAGTCATCTGTTTGCCTCAGCAAATATATGTATTTGTATTTATACGTCCTCGCAGGACTGATAAGCCTGATACGGGGTCGATGAAATATATATGAGGTCGATGGGTATAGATAGGGGGTTTGGTGGAGGGTAAAACTGTCGGATTATCTCGTGCTTTCCACGCTTTGAGCGGAAACACACTTTATGAATAATAACATGACGGGGGGTGAACTGAGTAAACCCGCTTACCAGGCCTATATAATCGGCGTACTGACTGCTAGCTGCCTGGTGTTGGATTTGTTGCCGTGGCGTCTTTCTTGCTCGCGTCTGTAGCGCGCCTAATCGCCGATAGTGCCTTCTGCCTTGCCTCGATTGTTTCCTCAACTTGGGGCTTCAGTCAAGGCTTTTCTATTCAAATTTTACAAAGTTTCCTTACCAGTTCGCTTGTGGCCTTGTTAAATCTAAGTATCTCATTTGTATTCATTTGACTCGTAGTATTTTCACATCACGAAAATAGGCTGCGAGTTGGGGAGAAGTAATTGTTGCTTCTGTATTGACGTTGTGCAACGTCAATGTTTTTTACGACTTTGTATAGGTTACGACATATTAAGGACCGGATGAAATATTGAGATTATCCGTCCGGCCGTCCATGCCATATATTTCGAAAGAAAGATTTCTAGACTCTTGAAACTTGATACAGTCTATAACTTCTCGATCCAAGTAAGATCCCTATTGCTTTTGGACTTCGGGATCAATTAAATATGAATATAATTGTAATGTAAAATAGATAGCAACTCTGTAGCATCCAAGTTGGTTTTGACTAACTCAATTCAATGGAAAATCATCATTGCAACTAGGCATGTAAAAAGTAAACAGAATTTTGTAATGCAGTTCAACAGCTCTCATAATAGATTCAACATACATGTCTACGTTGTGTAATCGGTAATAGCTTTCGATAAGAATATCAGTTGTTCCAATCTCAGTAGCAGCAAGATTTTTGCCAACAATTTTCATTTTTGACCAACTACTGTACTTCATTGAAAAATTATTCCAATTTGATGTCGGGTCCTTCGATACTCCTTTTTATTCATTATTGCCGGATAGGGGAGTGATAGCCGTGGCTGTAGCAGGTATCTGTTCAATCAGAAAGAGATAAGCTGCGTTCTCCTAGGCACTCTTTGTAAGGGTGACCGATTAGATTGGCCAGGCAAAAAGACACTGTTCTCTGCTGTAAAATCACTTCCCGGTGGTTCGGAACCCACCTAAAGCTGTAGGTCCAGCTCATAGAAACAATCATCCAACTCTTTACCCACGCACAGGCCTCAGACCTATGTGGGCTTCATCCTCCAAAAAAATAATAATACAACGTTTATTATTCTTACTATCAGTTTGAGCCGTATCTCATATATAAACGTCTGGATTCTGTCCTCTGCCGACGAAACTATAGTGCTCAAGAATAAGAGTTTGGTGGAGGAGAAGGAGAATGAAAAATAAGAAGAAAGGTATGAAGTTGGTGAAAAAGATGAAAAAAGAGAATTAAATTTGTAAATAGGATATGTCAGAAATCCAGATTCAATTGAATCGGGAAACCTGCTAGTAAAAATGATATGCGTTTAAGATTAACCCCAAACTGTGAAACATATAATCTGATTTACATTTGGGAAAGTAGCGTTCCGATGATATTCAGTAGTTTACATTTGGATCATTTCAACTAATGGATTCGTATTCAGAGACGTGAATTTAGTCGACTCGGTTTTTTTAATAGAATGAATCACGCCAAGAAACGTTTTCAATTTCGTTCAGTTACGCTTAGGAATTCTTGAATAACGTGGCTGTATGTATGCTCATGTAAAAACGAGCCGTTCTTTGTTGACTGAACCGCCCCATCCCATTCATGCCATTTGCCGAGACCCGGCTCCTACTACTACTGCTACTGCTACTTCAGGGGTAGTTGCTCCAACTGTTGAGCTCGGCTGAAATCAGTTTTATTCAGAACTTTCCATCCCCAGCCACTCCCGGCAACTCCAACCGCCCAAATAACCTTCCTTATCAGTATCAGGCTCAGCTTCCTCCCAAATCCGTGTCATTGACGCTAAAGGTCCGCTAACAACTCTTCAATCTTTCCTTTTGTTGTATTTATTGACTGGATGAGAATATTCCAACTATTGTATTAAATAAAAAAATAAATAAAAAATATTATTTTACTATCTCTTGTATTGTAATGTAACGCTATCTTTCGATTTTTTATAAAATAACCTTTCTTATCAGTATCAGGATCAGCTTCCTCCCAAATCCGTATCATTGACGCTAAAGGTCCGCTAACAACTCTGCAATCTTTCCTTTCGTTGTATTTATTGACTGGATGAGAATATTCCAACTATTATTCTACTATCTCTTGTATTGTAATGTAACGTTGGCTTTTGATTTTTTATGAAATATAGAGGATAAGAGTGTAATTCATAGGCTCTGGTATGTGGTATCGCAGGAATCTATAACGCCATTAATGGGGAAGAATCCCTTGAGAGCTAGAGCAGTGAAGACCAGTGTAGATATTAAAAACTAGACAAGCAAAGAGAGCTATAGAGTTGCTTACACATCTTATCTAGCATACACTGTATCTTTTATCCTAACTGTAAATCTGCACAAAAAACATTCAGTCTACGGCAACTAGTTCTGCCAGAACAAAGAGTGATCTCATGAATAATATAGTCTATAAAGTATTTTTACAGTTCTATTACTAGCATATAAATGAATATATTCTAGCATATTCTTAAAAGCTGTGTAGCACTCCGGTTGATCAGCATATTCTATAATTTCACAATTTTGTTTATTATTCATTAAAACAACCATATTTAGAGGATAATTTATTTTTCTTTATCGGGGAGGTAGATGGTTATGCGATGAGCTTGGTGGTCTCATGGTGGTGCTGAGTCATCTCAATCCGAGTCTTCAATTGGATAGGTGACCATAGCAGAACTCTGCAGTATAATAACTAACCCAGATGTTTGGATTGAATCTATAGGGATGGCATTGCTTAGACGGCGTGAAAAATATACGCTAATTACAAATCACTTCCACTATCAATAGGTTAAATAAGTAAATGATGATTTTGAGAATAATCATATAAAAATTAACAATTATCCAAATAATTGTAGGATAATAATTTCCATAAGAATAGCTGTCTGTAAAAAATGAATATTCGTTTCTCGTTTACTAACTAACAATTCACTTTTACTTTTCAGAGGCCCCTTTAGTTTAGTGAGAAGATGCATCCACCGACAAACAGGACAGCAGTTCGCTGTGAAGATCGTGGACGTTGGCAAGTTCACTTCAAGTCCTGGCCTAAGCACGTCAGGTGAGCTCACTTAATTCATTCAGCTTTCATTTAACTACAACTTTAATTATGCAATATTAATGGAAATTCAATGACACAGTACAGTATTACAATTAATACCAATTCTCTTTAAAAAAAACTTTGTACTCACAATGTCATTCGATAAATCCAAGATTTGTCCAGTAAATTCAAAAGTAATGGATACTTTCACAGTGCTATCATGTCTTCCAGTGTTGAGTGGAAGAGAGGACCAAGAGCCCTACTTCTGCCGTAATAAAGACAGTTAATCAATCAATCAATCTCTGACCTAACCTAACCACTGGTGTCTATTTTTATAACTATTATATTTCATTTTTCTCTGATTTTCTATGGAAATTGTTCAGATTGAAACTTTGTATGGAAACACTTTGAGATACATTGAAAATTATATAGGTAATGCATATTAAAATTTTTGGCCCTCTGTTTCTTGCATTTCAATATAATTTTATTAAACCTTTACCAAATGTTGACCACATCTGCAGTTCAAAATTTTCTTTATAATTGTGAAAGCATTGACCATAATTTGTTTCATTTTTTTTTGTATTTGTAAACATAATTTACTATATCGTTTATGTAAAAATGGAACATCATTTATTACTCCTAATGGTATCCAACAGAAAATCAGGGCTTGAAAGTCATGTGCTTTATTCATCCAAAATGAATAACGCCGTTTAGCTACAAGTGAAGCAGCACAAACCTCATTTTCTAGCCATGTCTGCAGAGTAACTTGAAGTTGAAGTTTAAAGTTGAAATTAAGAGTACGGAACCTTAATTAGATAATCAATTACTTATTAGTGCTAACACTACAAGTCTTCTTTCATAAATGTATAATATGCACGATGCCAAGATTTCATTGTCACAAGAAATTGAAAAATCTTCCCAAAAATCCCTAAGACAGCATCCAGCCTCCTCTTGTATTTTTTGTGTAGTACAAGTAGAGCTCTTTGGAAAACACATGGAAATCACAGGGCTACATGCAGCCCGGGCTTTAGGGCGGATGCTCAAGCTGTTTCCACTTGAACGTGGCCATTCCAACAGCTTGGCTATCTCCGTTTTATCGTGGAACATATCACTATATCTGTGAGGTGCCGTATACAAGCCGTTTGCTCTGGATGGACCTGTTGTATAGGCATGACATGTCACACAGTACACGTCGGACGTCAATGATAATGGTCTCAAATTCTCGATCTATGAGTCTATCGAACGTTGAATCTTGCCAAATGACTGCCGTTGACATCAATTCAATTAATTTTTATCAGTTGCTGTTGCATTTCCATTCTTTAAATTTTCATATCAACTAGAGTCCAATTCCGTTATTTTAGAATAACTTAATTTTCAGAAATAATTAATTATACACTTGATTATTTCAAAGCTACATATTGAAATTTTAGGTGATTCGCTACTTAGTCTCACATCTTATTTTCTATCGATTTATAAAACAAAATTTCAATCCTATAATTTAGGCTCTATTAGACAAAGTCCCTGAATGGTTGTAACGCAGAGTAAGTACTGTACCTAAAATGTAAGCCTATGTTGATGAATTTCATTCTTTATAGCACATTTCAAAAAGGTGATTAAATTGGGATTGTTTTCGCAATTATTATCTATTACTAACCTTTTAAGTTTGTAAATTAAGCGGTTTTTTCACTGTCCATTGCAAGACTTTGCTGTGTTTTTAGGAGAATTATTCTTTTTATTGGAAAGTACAGCTGTGATACTGTGAGGACCGTTGAAAATCTATTCAAAGAAATTATCTTAACTTGATGTACTACTTAATTTTCTAATCCAATTTTTGTTTTGCTTGTTGCATTGTTAAAGGTCATGAATATGATTTTTCTGATTTTATTTGATGGCATACTATGTTTTTCTCTCAATGTACATGGTATGTATGTAAACTCTCTTTGTAGTGGCGAAGGTGATATTGTGGAAGGTATCCTTAATGAATAATAAGACGAAATTGTCACAGCCACATTTTATTAAAAATATTGAAGTATTAGTTTCGGTTATTATTCCATTATCAATCTCAAACAAACTCCAACTTTAACATATTCCAAAGGAAAAATAATAACGTGTTCATACTCCAGTTTGTTTGTTTTAGTTTGATAATGGTATAACAACCGAAACTATTATCTCAATATATTTTTGATAAATGTGGCTGTGACAATTTCGTCTTATTATTCATTCTGTATGCATGTAACGCGTTGCGTTGGTATACAACAAATGATATAAATACAGCCAAAAAATGTTTGAAGTAGAAAGTCAGTAGATAATTCTGAAATGTTTCATGATTTTTATTGTGTTTTGATGTTTTTGGTGTTTTGTGTACACTAAATAACAGTTTTTTTTTGTTCCAGATTTAAAAAGAGAGGCTACAATATGTCACATGTTGAAGCATCCCCATATAGTAGAATTGTTGGAAACTTATAGCTCAGAAGGAATGTTATATATGGTGTTCGAATAGTGAGTATAATATCGATTTGGAAATAGTATAATAATAGTTAATAGTATGTTATACTATAAGCACTGATATGATTCAATTAATATTATAAATATGTTCTGTGCCAGTTGAAACAAGCCAGCCCAATTAGATACGCACAGCAGCTAAAATGAGACTTCTGTTGAATACTAAATATTCATCTTTTATTTGTAAAGTAAAAATTTGTTCAGGTTGCGTTTTTAAGTATTTTTCTTAATTTTGAGCTGACATTTTTTATAAAATCTTAATTATGAGTTGAAATTTAATTTTCATTCCAAAAGAAAAACTTATAACGTGTTCATAAAGTTGCGTTTTACTGTTTTTATTTTATAAATTTGAGCTAATTCACAAAAACTCTCCTATTATATTCGGAGTTGAAATTGAGAATGCAATCATAAATTTAGTTAATTAGTATTGATATTCAATTATATTAAAATTATCAAACATAGATTAATGCAGCAAGATTTGATAAAATATCACGTGAGACAATTTGTTTTCAAAAGTTCAAGCCAGGGATCATGTATAGTTTCCAATGTAGCATACCCAACCAAAACTGCGAAATAATTATAAATGCATAAGTTATGTTCAAATTCAAGCATGAATTTAGGAAATAAACATATAAAGATAAGATGCCATTTATCAGCGTGATTCATTATTGTGTTTGCAGTAGGCAATGAATTCAGAATGAATAATTATTTGCCGGAAATAATAATTGCACAATAAGTGTCTACCAGCATGATATGCAATCAG
Organism: Conomelus anceps; assembly: GCA_948455865.1. NCBI lineage: Eukaryota > Metazoa > Arthropoda > Insecta > Hemiptera > Delphacidae > Conomelus > Conomelus anceps. Next base: position 33,136,926 of record OX418217.1, read on the forward strand.
TAAGACATGATTTTAAACTGATAAAAGTGATATATGAGAAGCGATAAATAAGTCTACTGTAATGTGGTACTAAAGTAAAAGCCATTCAAATGAGCAGAAAATAGTCGATCGATGATCGATGTCGAATAATGAAAGAATATTGCTTGTGAATACATGTAACTGTTTGATTTGGTTCATCCCATCCCATCACACAATAAATTATAATTACTGATGCTTCTTTTGTGGACTTTAGTAAAATATTTCAAATACTTGGTGTTTGGAAAGGGCAATTATAACGTTTATTTTGTGTTTCGGGTTCCTGTATGCTGAGCAACTTGCTTTATTCAATAATTGCATAATATTCTGACTACAAAATAACATAATATTTAACATTTTTTCTATCAAATAAATGGCTACTATTATAGGACATTGAATAGCATAGTTTCACCCACGGTAGATAGAAGAATGGGTGGTTCCACCCATGTTTTGAAATTATGGAAAAACTGAAAGAATTGTACTTGCTATATTCTCAAATTATCTAGTTTTGCTGCAAACGTGCCAAATGCAATGTTATAGCAATAATTTATTATTGATTTCTAGTGTAAATATGATGTAGAGGCACACAAGATGAGTTATATTGTCATAAATCATATTTATCTCTAATCAAAAAATCATAATTTATTATTCATGGTGATAAAAATTTAATTAATTATTTTCTTTTTTCAGCATGGATGGCTCCGATATCTGTTTTGAAATTGTTAGAAGAGCGACTGATGGATTTGCTTATAGTGAAGCTGTTGCGAGGTATTAAATCTAGCATGATTCAGTAATAAAATTTTAATTTTACAATTACAAAAAAGCTACTAGTTCCTTGTTAAGTTATTTGCTCATGATTATTGGGGTTTTGATCATCAGGTACCCTAGAAACTGTTCATAGATTCTAAGGTGGATGTAAATACCCATGAAATATTTACAATATGGGAGTGTAACATTCTATGTCGTCTTGTATGAAAGTCTTGCAATTATTATAACAAAATAAGAATATCAAATGATTCAAAGTATTGTCCATATTTTGTTTTGTGCCCACAGAGTTTGAGCCATTGAACATTATTGAATTTCTTCTTAAATTATCTTTCAATCTATAATAATTATCGATTTATATAGATATGGTATCTGATTGTGGAAAGACACTCAGTCTACAACCATTCAAGTTATAGATGGTAGTAAATCTGGATTTTCTTCTAATTCTATCAATTGCTCTAAAGACTTTGGTTTAATCCTTCATCTTCCATTTTAAAGCAAATAAGTGATTTTTTTACCTCCAACCTTTTAACCATATTCAGATTATTAACTAATGTATCACTTTCTCGGAGGATAAACCCCACATAGGCCTTAGACCTGTGCGTGTGTAGTGAGTTGAATAATGCTCATTTATGAGTTTTACCCACAGTTTCAGGTTGGTTCCGAACCACCGGGGAGTACTTTTATGGTAGAGAATAGAAGCCTTTTGCTGGCCAAACCAGCAGACCAGACATTATAATATCATATGGCTTGAAAAAGAGCTTCTTTTAGTTTTTATTTATTTTATTGAATCTGAACAGAATCAGTCTCAAATAACAAGTAATTCATATAGTGTTTGCTTAAAATAGTCCGGAATCTGCGCATACTAAAAAGTAGCATAATTTTCTCTTAGTAGTAGAATTCGCTTGTGCTAAATGAGGTTGTAATAAATTATTGAAATTAAACTGACTAAAATACATACTAATTATTGAAACAAAATTAACATAATTTTGGTATCCAATGAAATCTTGAACACTTCAAGTTCAGTTTTATCGTTTTTCCATGGCACAGGTCTCTTAGCCTGTCAAAATGTTTGAATTATATTCAGTTTTTCAAGTGATAGATAACAGTTGAAATTAATTGAATTGTCATTTCATGTGGTTTAACCGTTATAGCTTCAGCGTGAGTGAAATTTCATGTATTGCATTACTCTTAAATTTGCATCTTTCTTGTACTTCTTGATTCAGTTGACTTTTCCATTAAACTCAACAAAGGTATTGTTTCTTTCATAACTTAATGCAGCTGCCCAACTCACATACACTTTTTTGATGCCTTTATTTTTGCTCTCCATAATAAAATTCCAAGTGCTGTGAAGGTTTAGAATTCAATATTTCATTTGGGTTATGTCAGATATTCGAGTTAATTAGTTGAAATTCCCTGCTTGTTTTTTTATTAGTCCTTATTCGTGGTTTGTGTAATTTAAAGTAGGTTACTATTTCTTATGTGGTTTGTTCCTGAAATTCATCACGAATAATTACAGTTGATTTAAGATTGATAACTGCAACCTTCGTATAATTCAAAGTCAAGCATAAATTATTGTTGTGTGTGAAATTTCACTTCATAAGTTTACAGAATTTGTCATTTAGGTTTCCATATTATATACTATTTTTTAGCCCCGAAAATTTTGTTTCGCATCAATGCTTTTCAAGTCTCTTTGATGCTAAGTTTTTTTTTTACTAGGTGTTTTAATCAGTTATAGGCGTACTCTTTCCCTTAATCCTATTAAAGCATTGAAATTAAAAAAGATTTGTTCAATTAGAAAAAACATGTTTTTTCAGAAGTGTTCTAATGGAATAAAAAATGTACAAAACTACCGTTGTAGTATGTAGATGACATTGAATATTCAAATGGAAGAGGGGCTAGAAAATACGTGAGATGAAGGATTAATCTTTTAGCAGAAGGAAGTGCAGTGTTTGTTCCTAGAGGTGGAAAATGAATAGAGCCAGCTGAGATATGAAGTATCTCTCTCAGATGAAGTGCATTCAAGAAATAATTGAGCCCTGTTATTATACTTAGAAGTTTTCATAGTGCAAAATAAAAGATTTTTGTTATAATTATTAGATGTATAAATAAAAGTATTTAGTTGGTAGCTACAATATCAACAAAAAAGTATTTTCACATTAAATATCTAGTAATTATTGAAAATACTTTTTCTATTGTGTGTATATTCTGACTTAACTGAGAGTGATCTAACCAATCACTTGGAAAATAAATTCGATTCAGAAGTTTTCATCGCTGTTGAGATATTTTTAGTTTAAATGCCTGACGCTCCACTGTCAGGCATTCATGTGTAATCATTCATTCACCTCATTACCCACGCGCAAGTCTCGGACTCATGTGGGCATCATCAACAATGAAAAAAAAAAATAATACAATGTTATTTATTCGATAGAATAATGCTATACTATACATTACTTGGATTGAGTTTGTTTAGAATTCTTGAAATGAAATTCTGGAAATGACAATATTGCAATATGAAAGCATCTTTATTTTGGATTGATAAAATTATTTTGACGCGCATTGTTACTGTGCAAACTTTTGAATGTTAGTATTTAATTTTATCTGCCAATCTGTCAAAAAATGCATACTTTTGAGCATTATCATCTTGAAAATTCCTTCTAATTCTATAATATAATGCTGTTTTGTATATATTCAGTAATTTAATAATTGTAGAATCGTCCGAGACAACTCCCAGATTGATAATACATTTAAAAAAGAGATATATTGATAACATTTTATACTGTCATGAAAAATTTAGAATGCAATAAATACATTATTAAATAAAAGTACGCCTCTCTACAGATGGCAAGACGTGACACTGCCACATTTCTGAAAAAATTATTGAGGTTTTCCTAATAAACACTTTCCAGGTTTGAGGATTGATCATGCAGGTCCACCTAAATTCCTTGATTTGACACCCATGTACTTTTCCTGTGAAGATTCATTAAAGATCGGATATATTCCATCCATGCTTCACCCTTCTCAATTAAACTTACAGGTCTGAAAAACAAAATATCCGCGGTAGTTGCTGGAAGTATGCTCACTGAGCTTAAATGAGTTTGGGGAAAAATGATTTCTGGTGTGATGTTCGACAAATCATCAATGATAGTCACAATGTACCTGAATGAGAATCGTATTGAACTTTGGGATTTCTTCTATAGTAGTTTAAACTAAATTTTTGTAAAATGAGTATGATTTTAGTTTTTGAGATTGATGACTTGTTACTTACTAATTTTAAAACTGAATTTGAACACAATTTTTAAAAATTCGGTTCAAGCTACTATTGAAAAATCTTTCTTGGTGTTTTGACTGTTTTGTTACAAAATAACACCTATATTGCTTTTGAAAGTTCAATCAATAAATTTTCGGTTCCATTTAAAGTTGTGAATTGTTGTGGATGAAGTATTTTCTAGTTTTTTGCTTTTATATATAGGCTATTTTAGTTTTCAGTCAACATTGCATTAATCTAAACTATTCATTTTACAGTCATTATATGCGACAAATTTTGGAGGCACTCAGGTACTGCCATGAAAATGACATTATTCATAGAGATATCAAACCACACTGCGTTCTTCTAGCAAGTAAAGAGAACTCTGCACCGGTGAAGCTTGGTGGCTTTGGAGTGGCCATTCAGCTGCAAAATGGAAAGGTTCTCAATGGAGGTAAGTTCATGCTAAATTATCTATCAGGGAAATCAGACTTTTTCTGGTTATATGACTATCTCATTTTTAAATTCTATATAAACCATAGTAAATATTGGAGTCTCTAAGCTTTTAAAAGAGTAATATTTCACTCTAAGTAATTTATAACATTTTAAAGATTCACCGTTAACCTTTGCAATTTCTCAGTATTGCTTCTTATTTAGGTAACTAATAACCATTAATTTCACACAATAATAAGCAACTATTGTCTTCTGAAAACTCACTTTTCTTAGTTGAATGTAGACATGATTCAAACTTGAAATCAACTTCTAGGAGTAAAATACGTTTCAACGAAGTGAACCGTAGAATTCTAGAAATTCAGCGATAATTTTCTCTCACACAATTTTTACACTGTAAAGCCGCGTCTCCACCAACCGAACATGTCTGCCGAACATTGTTGGCGAACTCAAAAAATGGACAAACATTAAACATATGGATCACCGAACATGTTCGTGAGTTCAATTGAAATGTTCGGTCTGTGACGACCAACAACAGGTTCCCGCCACTACCCCCACCGGGCCACCACACCGATCATAATTTTTGAAAAGGTGTTCACACCAAACAATGTTCGGCGACATCAGATAATTCCAGTGAACACTGTTCGCCGAGCATGTTCGGTTGGTGGAGACGCGGCTTAAACTGTTGAAGCATTCAACATTGGGCTATCTTTAAAACATTGCTGTCATTATCGCAGTCAAGATCAAACTATCATGTTCCAGTAATTAAAATAAACTATTTTTTCTCATATGGTTTTCAGCATTAATTCATTCTTTCAAGGAAAAATAAAACTAAAAAAAATGTTTGTCATATCGATAATTGATTGGCTTCAAGATATACCTATCAATTGTTCATTATTAATTATGCAATGATGATTAACTAAAGGCCGTAAGCCCGTAATTACAATGGTAAAAGATTTTAAAGCCGATTCATCAAAAATTTAAAAATTAAACTAATTTGATGAATATATTATTTACGAAGTTTAATTTGAAACAATAAGTCATGAAATGAGCTCAAACATTACAATCGTGAATCATCATAATAATTATTCTAATGATCATTATGATTCCGTATAATCATAATACATAATGGATTCATTAAAAATTCCAAACTAAACTTGAATATATCAGCTTTAATATATAGATTTCCCAGTTTAAAACTGTGATAACCTTCTCACAGTACTTTTATAAAACCGAAAACTTCATAACATTTTGAAATTTTAAAAATAAATTAATTACTATCATAGCCCATCAATTGTTTTCAACAGAAGCTAAATGTTCTGCTTTTTCTATTTTTCACACAAATATTTAGTGGAATTTGCATGTTATGTGTATAACCCCAATCTTGATGGCCTGTCATTTTAAAGTTTTTTGCTGAGAAAGTTTAATTGTTCTCAAAATTCTGTATTTTTGTTTTCTAATCAATTTTTGTAGTTTTCCTCATAATAAACACAAATCATATACAATTTTTCACATTAAGCATGCAAACACAAAGCACTTAAATTTGAAAATAGAAACTCATCTATGACAGATGTTTTTAAATAGTTTTAAAATTTGGCTCTCAAATTCCTTCGCTATCATTTGATAGCGATCCTTACTTTCCAGAGATCCCCATTCTATAAGTAAAAGTGTCTAGCTAGCACACAATTGTTGGGGAAATTAAATGTTAAAATTTTTCCTACAGAGATCATAATAATTTTGATTTAATTTCTATAATCTATTATTTTTACTGATTTTTATAAAGCGGTCTTTAATTTATATAGCACTGACTATTATTTATGATTATTATTAATTCATTATGAATATCATTTGTATTTTTACATTCAACTGATAAATTACCTCTATTTTTATAATTAATTCTATAATTCTTTTGTCAACTTTCTCTATCGACTAGAGAACTAATTGTTGAACATCAAATTTAGTGGTATGAGAAGTTAATGTTACGAACGAATGAAATAGCTATTTGGGGCAGCTAAAAGTGTTATGGGCATGAAATTAATGAAATCTACTTTCTAATGCAGTAGAGCTCATGAAATAACCAGATGTGAAAATTTTTCTGGAAGGAAATCCTTCAATGAAATGTAGCAAGGAACACCAAATGACTTGAAGTCTATAAAAATTCGTTGAGTAGACGATTTCGGTATATCGAGGTCAATTTGTTGAAAGTTATTCTATATCATAGAATAAGTTCGTCTGTAATAGTGATCAGAGATAAAAGTAAGAACAGAAACTGATGAAAATAATAAAAAAAGATCTTACTGCCTGAAGCAACCTTCAGGTACTATTTAATATTAATGTTGTGTTTGCAAATTTTTTGTAAAATTATTAATGGTTGTTGCTCTGTTTGTTTTTCTCTGTGTGTAAGTAGGTTAAGTTTTTCTATTGATCTGCATGCAGTTTATTTTCTAAGACACATGAGTATTTAATCTCTTACGAGATTACACATTCAATCTCTTCTAGTCTCATCCACTTTTAGACTTTTATCTGTTCGCAACTAGGAATATTTTCTTAAAAATTTGATCTCGTTTATTGCCTTATGTCATTGTATTATATACAACGTGTAATAACCTGTCAATTAACCATTAACCAGTCCAGTGTTGAGGCAATTATATACATAATATGTGTATTGTTGTTGTCAGGGACGGATTTATACATTTTTCGCCCCTAGGCACTATTCTGACTGCCGCCCGCTTGAAACATGCCACATTTGTGCCAAGGTCATTATTTTAAAAAAAACTTAATCAAACGAGTCCATAAAAAAATTGAGTTAATTTTTTTGGATTTTAATTACCTTTAAAAAGGTTTATACTTTTGCGAACTAAAAAATACATTATTATTAAAATACTTGAATAAAAAGAAAAATTACAAAAATAAACTAACACATCAATGTTTTCTACTTTAGGAAATGTTTATTACGTTTCCTTACATTGGTTTCCTTCTACTTTCAACCATTGCAAACTCCTCCTCTATTTAGTATTTAACTTTTATTTGATCACCGTTCAAAAGTTCAGCCTCGATGTGTAGAAGAGCCAACGAGTTTAGTTTATCTTCATTCATTCTGGCAAGATTTTATTCTTTTTAGCACAGAAAATAAACGTTCTGCTGAGCAGTTTGAAACAGCTATGCACAAATGCATACGAAGAGCATTTGTTGGGAAATTGATGTCAATTGGAGATTTTGTTCTCTTATGAGCTTTATTATCGATAAGGTGCTGTCCTTAACAACGCCGCTCTTTAGAATGCCAGAGAAGTGCATGCACTCATTTAAAAATTATTTTTCAAGATCAATTTCATAAAAAGATTCAAGTTTTCAGCATGACCCATAATAGTTTCAGCTGAAGACGATGATAGATTGTTAAAAACTGAGAACTTATCTATATGAGATCTTGACTGAGAACGTCATAAGCGTTTTTGCGCTTCAGTAAAGCTAACTTGAGTTTGTCAAGAACATACTGTAATATGTTTCTACTCTAAATTTGTCATGGCCTGTAAGGATGACTTCGTTTCATTGGTTTCGTATGCCTGGATTTTCCTGTTTTTCCGAATTTTGTCTCATGTTCTATATTACACCGTTTCTTTGCCCTTCTTCATAGGCCTACACATGAAAAATACCCCTAAGAGAGTCAACAAAAATTACTAAAGAGTCATACAATCTAACTACTCTCTCTAGGGATGAGTTTACTATTTGCAAAGTTTGACTAGCTTGTTAAAATCGGTCCAAAGTTCCTTCATAATCATTATTCCCAATCTATTCAAGCATTTCAGAAGTCCCATTGCTTCATTCCTAACTGCTCATTAGTGTCCTCTTCATATGTCTCTAAACTCAGAATCACACATTTGTAGGTTTTCACATAGAGCTTTACATGCTCTTCCACGAGCACTCCACCTTGTTTCTGACAAATCCTTGAGTGTTTTACTTTTATCTTGACTGAATTAAAGTAGGGATTCCCATCTTCTAGTAGATGCAACGAGAAGATGTAAATATTCTTAATTAGGTTAAAGAAGGTACTTGCTTCCAGACAGCATCTTGCAGTGCACGAACCCACAAGAATCAATGAATGAGCCGAGCAAGGTACAAACAATGCTTTAGGATTTTCATCCTTTATTCTAGCTTGCAAGCCGCTGTACACACCTGTCATATTGCTTTATCGTACGACTGCCCTCTACATTTGGCTAAATCAATGGAGTTTCAAATTAACACAAACATTACAGCTTTGGCCAATTCCTCGGATTTGTGCCACGTATTCGGGGCAGTAGTAAACTTTGGACGATTACTACTGAGTTTTGAACTTCTGATTATTGTGAAGATAAGAGTCTTTTTGAAGTAATGTATACTTACTTTTTTGTTTTTTGTCATTTCCCAAAAAAAAACAAAAACATTTTTTAGTACTTAGGTATACTTACTTTGGAAACCAAGTGAGATATGGAGCTGTAATTTTCGCAACTTGTACATATGTTTGATATCTGACTACTGAAATAGAATAAAGAAGATAGGATAACATTTGCCCAAGAAAAAAAAAATAGTGGATATTTTGGGAGAAAAAATTGGCCAGGGTTAAAAAATAAATAATATTTGGAATATGAAATATGGGGTCATGTCTATAGTTCAGTAGCTTGGTTTTACATAGATGAAGAAGCATGCAAAGTTTCAGAGTCCTGACTCTATTAGTTTTTTGAGTTACTAGTACCAAAAAATTGATAATTTAACGTGTGCGGTATAGGACTCCCTTTAATTGTTTTTGGTTTACGAGCAAGATTGTAAAGCGAGCGCCCTTTGAGTGTCGCGCCTCCAGTCGACAGTTCAAAACCAGCCGCGGCGGCACCCGTCAGGCTGAGCCGCCCCTGAGGCGTGCCGCCCCTAGGCACTGGCCTAGTGTGCCTAGTGGAAAATCCGTCCCTGGTTGTTGTTTGTAAATTATTTCTCTTCATTCACTGATCATTTTTATGCGTTACAAACAGCACATATCTGAACTCACATTAATCCTATTCTGAACAAAACAAATGTATCAGTTATAATATTATCCCCCTTTGGCACTTCCAGTCTTCTATTATGACATTTTTGCCCTTCCAAAGTTCTTTGCGTATTATCCAATCTCTCCTCTACATCTTTCATCCGTTGATCAATAAGCAATCAAAATTTTCCATTTCATTTTGTTTTCTTGGCTATTCAATTTGTTTCCAGTTGTCATGATGCAAATGATTTTCGTTCCAAAGAGTTCTACTCGAACAACTTTTTGTATATATATATATTTTTTTTTTTTAAACTTGTGCAGTTTAGATCTACAATTTTGAACTAATACAAGAATATTAAAACCCTATCACTGAAAGTTACAAAATAATTAAATTGTTCAATAACTCTATTTCCCAATAGAATCTAAGTTGTTTATGTTATTGGTTGGATTCATCAAATATTACATCTAATTTGTAATATATTTTTATAAAAGAGATATATCTCAATAAATCTATCTGTGTGCTTTTTTATTATGATTCTTTTCAATTTTTTGTTGATTAGTATGCGTTGTATTTCAACCGTTTCTTATTTTTAATTTAATTTCATCCAACAGAGAGTTTTGTTTCCTTGTCTCGTCCTGATCTGAGCCCTAATGGCCAACTCTATTTGAAATCAGACAGAGAGGGTAAGATAAAATTGATGTAATAATACCTTTCTTACTCTCAAATATCAGCTAACACTATTGGCTTTGAATAAGTCACAATTTTTTATAAACTAATCTCATTCTATGCAAAAAGCGTATAGGAAATCACTACTAATCCACTAATAAGTATCTAAACGCTTTGAAAACTTATTTAATGTACCTCACTCCTTCCTTAAGTAGACCCTCTTCAGACTGAAACAAACGGTAGAGGTCTAACCAGCTCTTTGACGAACTGGCTGTAGATATTAAACATATTGATATAGCTAATGTAAAACAGTAAATCCTTCCTGATTCCAAAACAAATATAATAATTGATTTTTTATTAATGTGACATTTCTATCTATTAATTGGTTTGAAGCCATACAAAAGGTAGTTCGTTTCACAATATTACTTTTTTCGCACTACATGTTTCTATCTTTAAAGCAATTATTTTATAGATCGTACTTTAATGTGGCTATTACTATTAAATTTGTTGGAACTGCTCTACTCTAAAGATTATACAGGTTAGTGAGCTATTCACGTTAGTCGATAGTTGTTTTTTTTGTGGCGTACTTCCCTTCGCTTATCAAGTATCCTGAATTGTCAGCAAACGTTTTTCAATGTTAGTCTTTGCTCCACCATCCTCCAAAAATTAATGAATACAAAGAACTTCCAAGTCAAATTATAATCCGAAAATATAAATCTTTTATGCGGAAATAATGAATGAATGAAATCTTCTCCACATTTGATTCGATCTAGCAATGGCATACTGTAATTTTTATTAATTTATATTTGCAGAAAATATAAATGTACTTCATAGAGTCAGATATTTAAAAAATTAACTAGTGACTTTCTTTAACCGTCCTAGAAAGTAATACATCATAAAAGTGGTACGGCAGTTGTCAATCATTGTCATTTCATTCAACAAAATAATATTGGGCCCATGTTATGCCTAATCTTCTATTTTAAAATGTATACTGAAAGTTAGCTCAGTTGCTTATAATACACAAGTTAGTTGCTGTTTTTATAATTATGCAATAGAATTTTACTCAATAAATATAACAAAACTGCAATGTTGGTCTCGAATTGGAAATTCCATTAAGAATTTATAAAATTGGGATTTATATGAAAAAAATAATTAATAATCTAGTAGCATTTATTAAATAATTATCAATTCAGTAATTATAATATACTAAGTATAATGCAAATATTCAATAATTTTATTATTTTCAATGTATTCATTCAGTCTTTATTTTTAGTACCACCTTGAAAATAATCATCAATTTACCTGTCGTGCTAGTAAATTGCATGATACCTTATAATTAATTTTCTAATTGAGCCTCTATGTTCATTCATTTATATTCTTCTCAATTTTTCCTTTGTTGAAAACGTCTCCCATTTTCTGAGTAGGCCTAAATGTCTGTGTGTCACTCAGGTGAGTCTTTGTGCTTAATCATTTAACCAACCGAATCAACTGTAAAAATGAGTAACCTGTTGATTCTTAGCGGAGTGTCTGTGCTTTTACCATTGGTGTTAACACATTATTGACCTCTATGTTTATTTTCTTGTCTCATTTTAGCACCTAACACTGTTTCTTATGATCATCTGCCAGATTTGGAGAAAATCGAAGCAGCTGAAAATCATGGTATTATTTCGACACTACTCTGAAAATGACGGTCTTTGAAATTTGGATCTTTGCATTTATCTAATGTTACAAGCTTGAAGCTTTCAGTCATATAGGATGAGATCTATGATTTGTAAAGCTTACAAACCTAGATGGAACAGAAGAAAACATTATTTATATATATAAGTGCTTCTATTTTATTGAAAAAATACCACCATCATATTATAGATATGTAATATCAATGTTGTTCCATCTTTTAATGTCTAGAATTTCTATCTAGGCGCAACCTAAACGTTTGAGAAGATTATTTAATTTATTTAAACATGAATAATGATAATCATAGTTGTTGAAACTATTTTAAAACTAATTTAATTATAAAAGAGATTATAAACGAGTACAGCAATGTGATATTTCAAAATAAATGTTCCATTCATTTCCTATTAGCACAAAACCTTTTAGAACATTCATATTTTATTTATTGAAATGACGAGATAGCATATTTTAATCATAAGAATATTGAATACAAAATGAATAAATGCAAAGTTCCATCTATCATTGATTAGCATGCATCCTGTAGTTATTAAAATGCATGTTAGAAAATGTATTGCTTTTGAAATAAAAATGTTCCATCCTTCTTGAATTCCTGTCCTCTTTACTAATTGTATTGCAAAGCTCATGAAGTAAAAATTATAATAATGCCTATTGATAACAGTGCGTGGTAAACTATTTTAATGGGCAATGCATTTTGCTAACTTACAATAATTTTTTATAGTTAAAGAGTAAACCATCTTCTTCGATGAAGATTTAATTATTTTGGAAATTGAATATTATTCTTACTATTGTAGCAATAACATCATTCATCACCATGGGCTCCAAACTGATTAATAATAACCATAAAAGTCTACTAGAACTAATAATTATATTTATAATCATAAAAAATAAAAGTAACATAGTACGCGATTGTAAATTTTTCTATTATGAAATGTTGATTTTTCTGTTTATCTGTATAAATACCCATAGAAGGTGCAAACGTCATAGCATAGTAAAGATCTTCGGTTTCAATAATGAACTAAAGGGAGGATCAGAAACTGACTCTCACTGTCCTATCTTTCATTGTAAAAATAGAAATGTTCATGCTTTAGTTTTAGCGCTGCAAAATTTGCCAATTCCAATTAGTAATATCTTAATTTAAGCTAAAGCTGCGTTTTCCTAGCTCCGCGATCCAATGTTGCCAGAAGCAAGCTGATGAATTGTGAGGCATTTAGCTCGAAATTACCGTACGTAACAATTTGGTAATTTCGAGCCAAATTCCCCACAATTCTTTTGCTTGTGTCTGACAACACTGTTGCGCAGTGCGCTCCCCAAAAAGTGCGGACCTAGGAAAATTTAGCTCTAGTATAAAATTAGTTTCACCAATCATATGATGATTCTTCTCCTTACAGGCAGTTACAGGCTATTTTTAAGTAGTATAAGTTATATGAATATCATACTTTTATCAGCTACACAACTTATCAATTTTAAAATAATGTAAACAGATTCAAGAAACTATTATTAATTGATATTAACTTTACGCTCAGATTTTCTTCGTACATCTGCGAAGGAAGTCTTATTTCTCCTTGATAAGTAGCCCATTCAATGAATTTTACTGAATAACTTCAACCATATTGCTGTCAATTGAAAAAATAAAATGTAGGCGAGAATTGAGAACATTAAATGGAGTCTATTTCATAAGTCGCAATTCGAAATAGGGGTTTCCAATTTCTTTTTTTCCTAAGATTAAGCGGTAGAATGCGTTTACATACTGTGGCCTTGAGTCATTTTGTCCTTATCAATCACGTTAAACAAAATTGCACGCATAAAGAAAGGGTACTAGCCACTTAACCTAGTGTTGCCCAGGAAGACTGTCTGGGACGCCTCGTAAAGGCATTGGTTTATAGCTCAGTTTAATTAATTCTAAACCCTTACGATACGACTTATTGAGACTTCTACATTAATGTTTATAGAAAAATATTTAGTGGTGAAACATTTTGCAGTTAACAATCTTCCAAAGTACGCCTGATTGTATTTTCATTCTTGTTGAGACAACTTGTTTCAGCCTTTTCATTTGCACCTCTTCCAGACGTAATTCATTAAAATAAACATTAGAATAATTGATAATTATTCTTAGAAGCAAGTGCAGTTCAGTAAAGCTTGTTGGGTCAAGTCTACTATTGACTTGTATGTGATGTGTAAAATGAACTTGTGAAAGTTAAAATGATATATTAATAAGGTTGGTTAAAAAGTAATGATTGAATTTTCTAATCAGTCAAGTTTGTTAATAATTTTCAAACTATTTTACAAACTTAGAAATATGATGATAGTAAAAATTGTTTAAGATGTACGCTATTCTTATTTTGTATTACATTATTATCATTGAAATCCTTGCTGTGAAATACCTTGCATATGATTTTATCATGAATTGTAATGTGGAAATGTGTGACACTGGTTTCTTTTTGTCTAGGCCGGATAGGCACCCCTCACTTTATGGCTCCAGAAGTAGTAGAACGTCAGCAGTATGGGAAACCAGTTGATATTTGGTCAGCGGGAGTTCTGCTACACATTCTTCTCTCAGGCACGCTTCCATTTTTAGGCACAAGAGATCGTCTGTACCATTCTGTTTGTAGAGGTAAAGTACATGTAAGTATCTTTTCATTAAAAAGATTACTATTGTCATAAGACAGAGACATAAAAGTGCTCAAGAAAAGTGGCAATTCCCTCTCAAGTCTTAGATAGATTTAAATTTGTTGGTGTTTGATATCTAAAACAGAATTTCATTCAAAATATATAAAAGTGCTCTTAAATGTGAATTTAACTTGTAAATTGACGTTTGCAAGTACAAAAATCAGCTATTATTTAGACCAGGGGTCTCCAAACTTTTCAGCCTCCGGGCCAAAATGACTACTACAGTAAGCTCCGAGGGCCAGAACCATTCTCATTTTTCTATTATCATCTACAATTTTTTTTGCAATTTCTAGAGTAGTCGTCGAGTGCGATCACTGAACAAACACACACTTGCTAGTTGAATTACATATCGACGTAAGGATATGAATTCAATGTTATGAACATTCTACATACATAGGGTGTTTCATGTAGTGTTATCAATAATGTATTGTTAGTCTAAAATCACCAGTAATAATGAGAAGTCCATCCAAAAGTCCTACATTCACATTTTGTCTGTATAAAATTTAATGAAACGAATGTCCATGGCGAAGGTTAGCGGCTATCCCCATCAGTTTACTCATTCAGAAATTTGTAGTACATTTTTTATTAGTAAATTATTGGTCACATTTTATATGTACGATTAGCTGAAAAATCGAATAAAAGATGTTAGAAGTCATTAACTGCATTAATTTATTATATTCAACAAAATATGCAAAAATTGCCCAGAAGTGACTACCTTGGTTAGATTTACAATAAACCTATAGGCTAGTTTTTTTGGAAAAACTTTAGAAAATTTATTTTTGGAGGGAAAATGTTGAAAACCTTAATAGCCAAAACACACAAAAACTTCATAAAGTTATCATTTTAATTAATAAAATCACATAAAAATAGCTAATTAATTCCATTGGTTTTATCACATTAACATAACTTTAGCGAGTAAAACCTGCTGAAAATATTTAGGTTTTAAAATATTAAAATATAAATTATACTACGGGCCGTAGTTTGGAGACCCCTGATTTAGACTATTAAAACATATTGAATAAGATACTTCCACTATTCCTATTTATTTTGGTATGATGGTAATAAATAAGTATTTTGTGAAAAGTCACAACCACATATTTAGAATTAAAACAAAATAATAGTGAATCGATCTAAATCAGAGTCTGTTCGAGTCGTATTTATTATTATTAACATCAATAGAAAGAAGATGACGAGCACATACAAGATAATACAATAGTGTGAATTGAAAAGAATGTCGTGGAAATGAGTCTTCAAGTAGAAAATATGTAGTTTTTATAATAAAAAGTGATTAATTCATAATACTCGTGGATCAGTTCACGAAACTAGGTGAATACTAAAACATCATCCTGAGACTTCATTCTTTCTACTTAATAATATCTCTGTAGTCTTAAGAACTGATGAAAAAAATTATTTACTTAATGAATTTTATCTTGTTGCTTCCGAATGAGATTGAAATTTATTATTGGACCGTGCAATTTCCAGTGAAAACTCAAATTGAGCCATGTGACGAATCAGTCAACACTTCGAATCAAATCGTTTATTGCACAAAAACAGAATACAAATAATATACAATTTCACATACAAAAATAAATACAGTATTATTATAAATTTGTGCTACTTGAATATGGTAATTTGTCATAAGCTACAGTTTGAGAGCTGCGGGGCATCAAACGTTCAATAAGTTTTGTGTATTGACCATTGTACAGAGTTTAGACCGTTTCAACTCTAAACTCATGCTCAAGGCTCGAGCAGGACCCAATGCTTTAACACTAAGAAAAAAAGATGCCCGCTTCACAAAACGTTGCACTCATGCTGTACAGAAATAGGTAGTTTTTTAATACAGGGTGAATACATTATTGGGAACATTTCATGGGTGAATAAAAACTAAATCAGTGTTAAAAAAAATAATGTACAAACGTGAACGTGAATTTATTGAAAATACATTTTTAAACAGTTTCATTTACAAGTTTAATGAATCTCTACAAGAGTACCTATCTTTCTAATTATCAATGAACAATTTCCTCAGAGTGAGTATTGAGCACAGTTCATATATAGATTGTATAGAAAAATAACTGCACTTCTAAAAAAAGTTTGTATAGGTGTAAAGTTTGTTTATATATATTATAGACGATGTGTTGTTGAGCCGCAGTTATTCCAGTTAAGGCCAAGGCTGGTAAAAACATGTTTACCAGAGTCAACAGATTACATTTCTATTCATGTGTTGTAAAAAGAATTGTCCTTCCAATAAATCCTTATACAAGTTCGTACACTGATTTGTTATTTTTCATTCCCCTAATGTGCTCAATAATTTATGCTTACTCTGTACTTATATGCAACATAAATGGAAATGAATTGCTCTTCTCAGTTAATTGTGAGTGTTGGCAAGTCTATGCCACTTCTTCCTTCACTTTCAAAGTTGTTCTATCTTCCATATACCTCAGTATGGAAAGCATGGTAGGGAGTGTGCAGAGAATTCAAACGAATTACCATTCTCTACTATGCTTTCTATAGTGTACATGAGAATAATTATGTATTTATTTTTCAGTTCAACTCGGTACAGTGGGAGTGTATTAGTGATAACGCCAAAGATCTCGTGAAAAGAATGCTCACTCTAGATCCCAATCATAGGATAACTATACAAGAAGTACTTAGCCATAAATGGCTACGGGTAAGGAGTTTTTTCAATTTATTTACATTTCATTAATAATTCTAATTTTGTGATATGAACTCCTGTCTATTACTTATTTGATAACTGACAAATCTTCTAAGATTCGTTCTAGCTACGAGAGCTGGAGGTACACTATTCCATGAATTGACTACGAACAGTCTAGACCAATTTATAAGTTCAGTTCAGCAAAAAGGTTTCAAACAGGGCAGAGTAGGACACGGTTTTGGAAAAGGCCGCAAAAAGTCACAGGAAGGTAAACATCCATGGATGTTTGGGAAAACATCCAGGGAAAGATACAATATAATAGGAAAACCAATATCTTGAATAGGAAAATTCCTATTTAACGTCCGGCGCACCCTGGCGGTGTGAAGTGCATTTCTGGTCTCATTTACGAAAAGACACGCGGTGAGCTAAGTCTTCTTTGAGAATGTGATTTGTGATGCCGTCACCTACACTGAGCATTATTGAGCGTCACCACAACGCAACACTGTCACCGCTGTGGACGTTGTCTACACGTTGAAAAGACAGTGATGCACACTCTGCGTTTTTGGCAGCTAGGCCATTCACAGTTGCCTGTATCTGTCGGGTACACACAACTCTATTCTTTCGTCATCAGTCTGCAGCTAGAATCTATGCTGGTCTACTCTGCTCTAAGCTCTTGATATATCCAAATGTATATCATAGCTGTCGGAAATCTGGAAGGGCTTCCACGCTTTTCTCATAGAAATGAGAAAATTTCGCATTTATTTATCCACAGCGAGCTGCGAGTAGAATAGTGAATATTTTCACGTAGACGAAGTGCAGAACCATTTTAAATAAATAAGAAATTGAATTTTTCTCTTTCTTACTTGAGGTAGAACATATTTTCGGGCAGCATGCCCATTCTCATTGCCTGGTTGATTTCACAGGTCTCCTGTCAGCTCTATCATTTAAGCGGTAGTTGTAAGGACGTTCAGTTGAATGTCTTGGTTTAGGAATTAACACGAATAAATGGTTGAGATTTAAAAAATATCTGTTCTTTAAGATATTATTTTTTGTGGTATGTTTAAAAATTTCAATTTTTTCAGTATGGTCTTTTTTGGACATTTACTGTGTTTAAGAAGGATGTCTAAGTTGTTTTTTTTTGGTCTTTGTGCTGGTGTCCATTTTCAATTGAATGGTCTGCTAACGCTGATTCAGAGGAGTTGGTGAGACCAGATATGTGCCCCTTGTATCTCTGTTTGAAGGTTCTGCCTGTCTGTCCTATGCAGGACATCCAGCAATCAGAACACATCAACGTGTACACCCCAGATGTGTTGTATGGATTGTTGATAGTATTTTTTTCGGAGGATGAAGCCCACATAGGTCTGAGACCTGTGCGTGGGTAATGAATTGGATGATGGTGATTGATGAGTTGGACCTACAGTTTTAGGTGGTTTCCGAACCCACCTAATAGATTGGAATCTATTAAGGGCTCTGAATGCAATGTTGTATCCGGATTTTCTGAACTTGTTGGCTATGGAGTAGGATTTTTTGTTTATTTTTGCGAGAGTAATGAATTTTTGAGAAATGTTTTTCTGGGCGACTTGGTTTCAATTTTATGAACCAGCCTGTTAATCAAGTCTAGATTATAGCCATTGGCCTGTGTCAGGTACTTGATTGTATTGCGTTCGGCCTTATGGTCTTCAGTTGTGAGGGTGATGTTTAGTAAGCGGTTGATCATGAAGTTGAAGCATGTTCGGCCTCAAGTAAGAAAGAAAAATGGTGCTGTTTTTACAACTTATAAATTGAGAAAGGCAGTCTAAAAGTGGCAAACAAAATAATTGTTGTCATAAAGTAATCGCAGTTATTAATCTAGTTTTAAAAGCTGTTCCTCCTTTTTATAAAGTTCAAGTAGATAAAACTTAGTATAACAAGTAGAAAGAAACTAGTATTTTCAGTTTATAAACAGCTATAAGTCATTCAAATAACGCAACAATTAACATTCTTCTTACAACATATTCAATTCACGGCTTGTTTCACTCATAACCAGCACTTGGTTAACCGGTGTCGTTTACCCGGTCATAGGGACATTGTGTCCGGAGTTCTTCATAACATAGACCAACCATCTTGATGGTTGGTCTATGTTCATACTCACTCGATTTTTAAAATCAATGCAATGTAGTTATGCCAAGTAAACGACACCGGTTACCTGATGTCGGTTAGGGTTTGTGTGAAACAAGGCTAATTTTTACACAACCGACATGCTGTTATCGAATGGAAAGATTGCTAGAACATGATTGTGTATAAAATGTTTGTTCAAATTCATTATTTTCTCAAGTTCTCTGTAATTCTTCTTTTTTCTCTTTTATGTTGACAATGATGCTGTGAATAATTTTATGTTATACAGCATAATTATTTTAAACTTTTCTCTTTCTATAAATGTAGGAAACATGCGCCTATCTTTTTTAGTTTGGTAGAAATTTTTTTTAAAAATCTATTCATTATTTGAATGGCCCTATATTTCAGTTCATAGACTAATGTTTGCCACATTATAAGCTTATTGCAATCCTGTTTTCTTTCTTTGATGATGATGATGATGATCCTGTTTTTTTTCACTTTTAATGATGCAGGGAAGAATTTTATTTACACATTATAGTATTTCTATTTTATTGAATGCATATTTCTCAATTATTCTGATAACAGATAAAGATTATAAAGAAATGAATCTGTGGTCATTTACTACAGTATTGATGCATTATCATCTTGAAAAGGAAAGGAAAAAAACTATTGCAAAGCTAATAAAATTCAAATTGTCTAGAGTGTAAAAATGCAAAACAAGAACATTTTTTAATAAACTTGAAATAATAATTATTGACAGTAACAATTAGTAGACTGTAGCACTTTTTTGTTAATATCTTTGTAAATTTCAGGATCGTGATAAAGGAGTATCATCGAAAGTGCACTTGATTGATACGGTAGAAGAAATGAAAAAATATAATGCTAGAAGACGATTAAAGGGTGCAGTGATGGCGGCTGTGGGATCTTCGAAGTGGTGCACTGATCCCGGCGACGCTGAAAACTTTTCAGACTGCGGCGATGACGAGGTCTCCTCCGCAGGTCAGCTTGATTCTATTCTAATTTTTACAATAATATACAGTTCTACCCACTAAATATGTAAAATATATTCTGCTGATCCTTATTAGATGGTCGCCAGGTACTCGGTACTCAAGAAACCATTGTTTAATAAGCACCAAAGTAGTCAATGTCAGGGAATTATTAGAAAAATATACAAGCTCTCCAAGCTTTATGGCCGCTTCACAAATGAAATAGAACTGTATTGCTGAAGAAGTTGCATAAGTACTATGAATAACATGCGTCGTGAATCGCAGAATACCATTTATTGTTTAGCACTGCCTCTTCCTCGATTGCCTGACTTTTTTCCGGAGGATGGAGCCTACATAGGTCTGACACCTGTGTGTGGGTAATGAGTTGGATGATATTGATGAGTTAGACCTACAGTTTCCAGTGGGTTCCAAACCACCTGTAGCAACAGAGGTTTTTTGATGGCCAAACCAAACGGTTACCATTACAAGAATAGCTGAAGCGCTCGTGCATTATCTTATCTGACTGAATCGATACCGGGCATGGCTTGAGGTTAATTATTTCCTTGGAAACTGTATTCTCCGCTCCATATCCCTCGTATGCATCACATTCATCTTGTAGCGGAATTAGTTATAATCAAAATCAATAATTCTTTGTAAAGATTGGCTAGTTATTCCCAACTTAGCACTTTTCTTGTTTACTTACTCACTCTATGAGTTAATTCCACTCGTATATAGGTTCAATCAAGGTGAAAACTTCGCAACTGAAATTTACCAGCTTCTTGGAAGAGTAAGCGCTAACTACCAGAGAGGGAAAAGAGTTGAAGTTGGATTGGAGCAAGAAAGGGAAGTGGAAATAGATAGAGTGAGACGTCCTGTTATCTTCATCGACAGCGTCACCTTCGTCAGCATAATTATCGGTGGATAAAGAGTGAGAGTGAATTCTCGAAATAGAAAAATATTTACTAGAGGTATTGTAAGTTAGAGACGTTATATAGAGGTCCAAAGATCAAACAGTTCGTTTATTCTTTCTCTTCATTTAAAGTACATTTGCATACATCAAGTTTGTATAGGAAATCAGAGAAAAATTATAGCAAAGAGGAATCAGAATGGAAGACAAGTTAGATAGAATTTTGGAAAAATTAGGAAAATTAGATACGCTGGAAAACAAATTGGGAGAGGTAGTGAATCAATTCAGAGTGGAGATAGAGGGAATTAAAAAAGAAATTGGTCTTATAAAACAGCACAATGAAGGCATGGTAGTGGATAACTTGGAAAAAGACAGAAAATTGAATATATTAGTGTTTGGAGTTAAAGAAAAGGGTTTTCACAAGATGTGTGAAAAGGTTATGAGCATTATGCAGTTATTGATACCAGATATAAATGAAGGATGCATAAGAGATATCTGGAAGACCAATAAAAATAAAGATAAGTCACCAATTATTGTCAAATTAAATTCAATGCTTGTCAAGAATGTAATAATGAGGAAAAAAGCTAAACTATCGCAGTCTGAAGAATTCAAAGCCGTGATAATCAAGGAAGATCTACCAATCGCCGTCAGGAAAACTAGGAAAAGCCTATTTCCACATCTTATCCGTCTTAGGAAGGAAGGAAGACAAGTTACATTGATGAGAGACAAATTAAAAGTTGATGGTCAGATATTGTCTCTGGAAGATTTAGAAAAAAAAGAACAAAATGTTGGAAAAAGAGCGAGAAGTGAAGAAATGTCACCCGCTGGGAGTGGGAGAGGAAACAGGGAGACTGGTGGGATTCACAATGCTAGGAAGGGCAGGAAAATACAAGAAAAGGAAGGTTTGCAGAGATACTTCCAAAAAAGCACTAAGGAAACTCCAACAGGGAAGCAGCTGAATAAAGAAGAAAACAAGGACGAAGAAGTAGAGGAAGAGGAAGAAAATTCAAGTAAAAATAATCTAGAGACAACACGAGAGAGCAGAACTATAAAAGATTTATAACAATTACAAGATAACGAGAAGCAAAGGGCAAAAAAAGGAAAAATTGACGATTTTAAACGATTTAATGATAGGAAATACTTAAGAATAGGAACGCTTAATGTAAGATCGATTTTAGGAGAAGATAAAATAATGGAATTTGAAGAAGCTCTGGTCGGACAAGAGTGGCACATCATAGGGCTAGCTGAAATTAGAAGAAGCTATGAGAGCATTGAAGAACGAAATAGTGGTCATCTGCTTTGTCACTCGGCGGCCTCCCGAGGACATAGAGGAACAGGATTCTTCATCAATAGTCAGCTGAAAAGTAATGTTACAGAGTTTCGTGGTGTTTCTGACAGATTAGCTCTTTTGAGACTGAGGAAAGGAAACTTTAGGTTGTTTGTAATACAAGTTCATGCCCCAACGGCGGATAGTTCAGAGGAGGAGTTAGATTTATTCTACAACACACTCGAGGGGCTGATGGGATTGAAGAAATCGGAAGAGAAACTTATCATAATCGGTGACTTCAATGCTCGAATAGGAAGGAGTTTGAGAAGCGAAAGCAGCGCACATGGAATTCACGGAGTTGGAGACAGAAACGAGAGAGGGGAAAAGCTTCTTGAGTTTGCAATCTCCAATAATTTGAAAATAATGAACTCTTTTTTCGAAGGACAGCTTGCTGATAAATGGACATGGAAGTCTTCACTAGGAAATGTTCATGAAATCGATTTCTTTATTGTAGAAAAATCTAATAATTTAATAAAAGAGCTGAAAGTGTTAGAAAGGTTTAATTTCGATTCTGATCATAGACTTCTGATAGGAAAAATAATACTTCCGAAGAGAAGGTTCTTCATTAAAAAGAAACAAATAAGGACAACCCCAATGAATGAACAGGAATATGTCAGGAATCTGGAGAACGAACTGAACAATAGAGACCTCTCAGAGTATAACACCGTTGAGGAAATGTACGAGGGGATAGTGAAATCAATTGGTGAAGCAGCGAGAAAAACTAAGAGAGCGAACCAACAGCGGGAAAGAAGGATAAGTAATAAATTATCAGAAGAAACGAAGCGGATGATCGAAGAACGAAAGAGATTGAACAGAATTATAAGCAAAACAGATGAAGAAAAAAGGAAACATCGAGATATTAGGAAGGAAGTACGAAGTCGAATTAGAAAAGAAATTAAGGACTACGAGGAAAATATAATAAATAATATAATGAACTCTACAGAATCTACGAAAAGTGTTCAAAAGCTTACAAATAACGTGAAAAAGAGATGGATTCCAAGACTAGATACAGAAGAAGGAACAACAACCGATAGGGGGAGAATAATAGAGCAGGTAACAGCATTTTATGAAAAGCTATATGAAGAGAGAAATGGAGAAGGACAGTGGGAGAGAATGGACTTCAGAGAACAGGAGGCAGATCTTCAAATTCCAGAAATATTAGAAGACGAGATAACACAAGCTATTAAACGCCTGAAGAAGAATAAAGCTCCTGGTGATGATGCAATAACAAATGAGGCAATTATCTCCGCTGTAGATCTGTTGCTTAAACCACTAAAAATGCTTTTTAATAGAATTATGAAAGAGAAAAGGGTGCCTGGAGGCTGGAAAAAAAGTAAAATTATAATTTTATTCAAGAAAGGAGCACGTTCAAATATAAAAAATTATAGGCCTATCACTTTGACTTCCACTATCTACAAAGTTTTTGCATCAATAATAAAAGCTAGAATAATAAACAGAATTTATGAAAATCATCCCACAGAACAGGCCGGATTCAGACCAGGATACTCAACAACTGATCAACTACAAGCCGCCAATCAAATTATTGAGAAAAGCCTCGAGTATAAAATTCCTTTGTACTTGGGGTTCGTGGATTTTCACAAAGCTTTCGACAGTATAAAGCACAGCGAAATGTGGAAAGCTTTGGAAGAGTCGGGCGTTGAAGTAGAATATATAGACGTATTAAGAAAATTATATGAAGATAATGAGGTCTACATTGAGCTAGAGAGAAGAGGTAGGAGTATTAGAGTGGGAAGAGGCCTCAAACAGGGATGCCCAATGTCCCCGATTATCTTTAATTCCTGTCTGGAGTATGTGTTTCGTCGACTAGGATGGGAGAATAGAGGTTTACGCATAAATGGACGTCAGTTAACAAACCTCAGATTTGCAGATGACGTCATGCTAGTAGCGAAAAATGCCAATGAGATGAGAGAAATGCTGAACGAACTCATAGATGCTAGCGAAGGAATGGGTCTCCATCTGAACGCTAACAAGACAAGAGTAATGACGAACTCCAGTAAAGATAAGGTGGAAGTGACAAGCGGAACTATAGACTACGTGGAAGAATACGAATATCTGGGTCAATTGCTTTCGTTTGGAAATCGTACAGCGAAGGAGGTGAACCAGCGAATCAGCAAGGGATGGAGGAAATACTGGTCACTGAAGAATATACTCAAAGGAAATTTCTCAAACGAAATGAAAGCCAAAGTCCTTGGAAAATGTATCTACCCTTCGCTACTCTACGGTGCACAGTCGTGGTCACTAACAACTCAACTGGACAGAAGATTAGAAACAACACAGACAAAGATGTCAAGAAGCATTCTCGGGCTGCGTCTTCATCAGAGGGTCAGGAACGCAGAAATTTTGAGACTGGTGAAAGCTAAATATTTGCAGAAAGAAGCGCATCTGATGAAGTGGAGATGGGCCGGTCATGTGGCGAGGATGGAAGACGAGAGATGGGCGAAGATTTGCACCGAGTGGATACCACGTGACAGGACAAGAGGAAGGGGACGTCCAGCCTTGCGGTGGCGAGACGAAATGGCAGAGAGAGTGGGAGACGTCTGGCTTACCACAGCAAGAGACAGAAGAAGATGGAGCAAAATTGTTGAAAAATTATAAAGGAAAAATAGAAAAGAGTTTTTGTTTGTAAATTGATTTATTTGAAGGATTTAATATTTTATGTTCAAGTTGCCAACACTTTTAACCTCATATGAGAGGCTTTTGTTCTGTGAAGAATGATAATAAAGCTTTATTTATTTATTTATTTATAGGTTCAATATTTTGTAGGGAATATGTCTTTGCACCCACAAGGATCAGGTACATTGTGCCTGTCTGTAATGAGTCAACCGAGTACCGAAATCAATACAAAATATTTATTGTGTCTGCAACACTGTCTTTGTCTTTTGTTCTTCGGTCAACCACTCTTAGTAATTGAGTGAATCTGCTATAATTTCCATAAACTACTCAATGTTCAAGCAGAACTCGAAAGATGTAACCTGAATAGTTTACTTGTGAGAATAAAATTCAATCGGATAACAAATCGTGCACCACCCTGCTACAACATACGTGTAATATAAGCTATAGTTTAAAACGTGCACTCCCATAGAGTAATTTAAATTGAAGCAATGCAGCTACGCGGTATTGCATTTTAGTTATTTATTGTGGGTGCAAATCAAAACTTCAAAGCATTAAAAATACCACTGCGCTCAATCAATGTTCGTATTTGAAAATGTATTATGATTTTAATCTGTTATGGTTAAATTTCTGAACTATGCATTCATTATTCTTTCAGCGGTGTCAATGATTCTTGATTCTCTTGATGACATCCACTGCCTTCAGGAGCCACCTCTGGATGATCCAGACTTCCTTCAATCTGTGCTGGATGATAGGCAACTCCATGCTCTTCTTGAGGTCAGTTTATCGCTTTTCTCCAACAAATATACAAATTAGATTAATTTATTCTAAACATTTTAGAAAATACTTGAAGCACACTTAACATGTATTATAATAACAGCAATTTATTATAATGACAGAGTCGGTATTGAATCTGATTGCTGGCTGAAAATATGTGACATTTAACACATTAATTAGTAATGAGTAATAATAATTACTTATTATTATAGTAACTGAGCACTAGCTTCATTACTAAGTATTAGAAATAAAGCTGGTACTCAGTTGCTACATGTTATATTCATTTTGAACTTCTTATAATATTATATTTCCTCCACAATGCTACTGAAAATGCTAATTATGCTACTTTTATTAGATTGATAATTATTTTTGTTTAGCTAGATATGTGGTAACTGGTAACAATAAGTTTTTATCCATGCGATTACAAAAGAATTATTACTGGCAATCGCAAATTGCAGTTTTTCATACAGCTATATACAGTGTATACGATTTTCTGAGAATTTTCTTAAAATAGGTGGGTAGACCTTTAAATAGGGAGGATCAGTAGCAGTTAGTACATTCACACAATATTAGATGAATCAATTATTCAATATACTTAAACCTTTTTCAAATGCAATGTTTTCAGCTTTTATAAGAGATTTGAAATTTATTTTGGAAACTATTAAACAGCTGCTGCTGTGACCGTACTTGTACAAGTGTGAAATGCTTCTCTATACCTTTATCTCTTGTTTCCAAAATTATTTGAAAATGCAGAGAATAACTATCATAGTGTTTCATTTATGGATTAAACCATAATAATTATTATTACATTTTAGTAAGTTTTATAAATTTGATTTTTCAACTCCTTGTTTCTGTAATTGAAGTGAAGTACAGTAATGTTTTAAGATTTAAAAAAATATTTATTGTATTCTTTGTCATTTCCAAAGACAATTTGACATTGCTCAATTTATGGAGGTATTTATAGAACTTGGTATTTATGAACGTAACTTGAAGCGTTCCTATAAAGTACGACTAGGAAAGGCTCTATTACATTGAACGTGGTCGCAAGCTAACCTAAATTTGAATCGTATATTCAGACACAAACATAAATGAACATAGATGTCAAGATAAAGATAATGCACCCTTCACAAATTTACAGTTAATGCTACGTAATTATTACTACACCAACATCCTTTATATTAATACTTTGTCTTCAAATTTGAAAAAATGATGGAAGTTTGATGTTGAATAATAAGACGAAATTGTCACAACCACATTTATTAAAAGTTCGAGAAACTAGTTTCGGTTGTTACACCATCAAAGTTTGATTGAGATTGATAATGGTGTAACAACCGAAACTAGTTTCTCGAACTTTTAATAAATGTGGTTGTGACAATTTCGTCTTATTTGAGACTTGATAAACTTTGATTGAGATTGATAATGGTGTAACAACCGAAACTAGTTTCTCGAACTTTTAATAAATGTGGTTGTGACAATTTCGTCTTATTATTCATTATGGATACCTTCCACAATATCACCTTCGCCATTACTAAGGAAGTTTGATGTAATGTAGTGAACACTATCTGACAGCAGACCAAAGAACTTTGCTTTTACTCCAGTGTACGTACTCCATTTAGCTTTATCCGATTCAATTCTTTGTCCCAGGTGAGACGAAAAATTGATAGGTTAGGAATCGATTTATATAAAGAAAACAAACATTGTTTCGGTTAAATATACAGTGGGTATCATTTCAATGTTGCAAAAATTGAAAGTAGTGATTATTTTTTATTTTTGTGAATCGATGCTGAACTAGAAAATGAAGCCAAAATATGATAAAACATAGTCTCAAGAACAGCTTTAAGATAGCCTTCTATCTAACTTGGTGAAGAACGGATTTGAGATACCGATTTCAAGAAATTCTTTGACTGTTAAGCTAAGAAGATCTTTAAGCGACGAGGCTCTTAAATCCGAACTTGAGTTGAAGCGTTGATTATAATGGGTGAGTTTACTAGCTGACAAGTCAGGTATAAGCCGGCTCAGCTGTCCCTGACATATTTATGTAGTGTAAATTCTTATATTAGTGTAAGTTGGTGCTGTTTAATGTAAATTATTGGTATTAAATTATTTATCAGGAGTCAGGCTTTTTTTGGAGCTGGGTTGGCTTTTTTTAGTGATACGGCTACAAGTTCGCTTGTCACTTCGTGAACTTGTAAGTTTAAGTAAGACTTATCGCTGTCAATTAATACTTGACGAAGTGTTTTCTGCTAAGAAACGTTCATAAATACGTCCCCAAGTATTTGGCTTATTGAAGATGGTTTCAAGATCCAGTGAAATCTTAGATCTTTTCCACTACTCTTCTAACTCAAATTTTGGAGTAATGAAACTCTTGAAAGTGGCAATCCGCGATTACTGTACAAATTGAAAAAGATAGATTTATTCATACTGCTATAGAATTTGTTTACTCATTGTGTTATGTCTCTTACATTCATATTTTCACATCATTTCCCACTTATCAGCCTTTTAACATTTGTAATAATAATTATATGAGGAGATTTCAAAAACACAGCTAGAATTAATCTTAGTTTTAAATAGTCGATTCATCTTGAAGAAAAATCATTTGATATTCCTATACTCTGTTCACGGAAAGCGGAGACAAACCAAAACAAACTTTTTCATTTGTGTGAGTAAAAAGGTGTTGACTCATATCAGCTGTAGACCGCTCAATTAATTTCTACCAGTTCACATTGAGCTCAGTGTCACAGTCGCTGTCACAGTACCGGTTCATTTATATACTGCGAGTTAATTGTATTTCTGTAGTTAATTGTGAATCGGCTACTGTGAATCGGTCTTGCAGTTCGAAGATACACACTCGCACGCGCATCGTTGTTTACATCGTCTCTCTTTTCCGTGAAAAGAGTATAGAGTATTTATTTGCTAATGAAAAGCTCTTGAGACAGTTAATAAAGGTTACAGTAGTGTAGTGCTCTCATTACATTTGAAACTGCTAGAAAACTATCAGTTCTGGATCTTTATTAAATTCAATGTTTATGGATTCGATCTTTGTTCGTTTCACCCTTCCACCCCTCCTCAAGGCATCATCCCTGCTATTGGAGCCTTTATCGTGTTCTTTCTCTCCTTATTGAAAAAGCCAGTCGTACCACATTCAATCATTTTATTGTAAACGTTCTCCGTCTCTTGTTCCACGTTTTGTAATTTCGAAGATGCAAGCTCTTATAATTTTGCCCTCTTTTTGTCCTTGTCCTAAAATCTTATTATTCCCAGAATGTATAGGTGCTATTTTCTTCCATGACCAATTTAATCAGTTCAGTTGAAACCTTGTTAGGACCTGGGGCTTTATTGTTCTTAGAAATTTTGTTAACGTACTCTGATTCTTCTTTTGTAATATCTGGACCAGTCTGATAATCATTCTCATTCACAACCAACTCTTCTCTCCGATCCTCAAAAAGATCCTGCATGTATTCTGTCCATCTTTCATCTTCTCTCTCAGATCAGCTATGATACTTTATTCAAAAGAATATTGTATTTATTAGAAAATTTTAAACCAGCTAGCTCTAATCTTCTTGTGTAAATTGAAATCAATCATCATGCTTCAGTTGCAATTCTTCTACTCTATTCAATTCTTCTACTCTATTCAATTCTTCTATTCAGTTGGAATTCTTCTATTTCTAAAAATCTTCAGTACCCAGTACCAATTCTCTTGCTTCTCTTATTTTCTTCAGTATTTCTCTTTCAATTCTATTATATGTTTCTAACATCTTTATTCTTGAACGCCTGCTCTCCATTAGTTGCAATATTTCATCCACAAATTCTACCTTAGTCGTCCTCTTCGCCAGCAGTTTTTTACTCTGTGACAATACAGCTCTATTGAAATATTCCCATTTGTAGTTTGGGTCTTCGTTGTCATTCAATTCTATTGCAGCAAGTCGTCTATTTATGTCTTCAGTCAATTAAGATTCTATCGCTGCATTTGATTTTGAGTCTGGGAATGATTTTTTTTTTGAGACGAGCCATGAATTTAACTGTCACATGGTTAACTTTGAATTTCACACCTACACCAGGATATGTTTTGGCGGATTTAATGGCATTCCGGTATTATTTATTCTATGGTCTTTTTGATTCCTTATGATGTTGTTAGGTCCATCAGCTGGCGATTTTCATGTAGGAAGTCTTCAATCATGAAGTTTGAAATAAGTTTACATAACCACCATATCCTGTACGTGGCAAAATTGTGCCAATCAATCTCCTTTCTCATTCCGCATTCCTTACTCAAACTCTCCCACAATATTTTTCATTTTTCCTTTACATATTTTCGCGTTAAAGTCACCCATAATTATAGTTATTTCTCTTTTTTTGTGATGTACAGAACACGCTGTATTTCATCATAGAAAGGTTCTATTTCATCTTCTTTTTCACCAACAGGAGGAGTCTAGACTTGAATTATATTTAAAACTAGAATTTACCCGGTCTTGCCCGGCAATCCTGTTTGGAGTTTTTCTTTTCTGGTAGATAAATGATGGTAGCGGTTTCAAAATTGAATTGAGTTGAATTTCATATAATTAATTAGATCCTTCAATTTTATTCTTCTCCAATCCAAGTATCTTAATTTCATGTTTTATATTTATTCATTTTTAATAATATTAATTGGTAATTCCAAACAATCCCCGTTCAAGCCCAAACAACATGGGATTCAGTTTATTACTACGAATATTTATTATTGCTTGAGAAAGCTTTGTAGGCTTATTTATTTATCATGCTGATTGGATTGGAAACAATAGTTTCTCTTACAAAACAGAATTCAGAAAAAATTATACAAATTAAATAATCTCATCCAAATTGGTTTTGAAAATACAAAACTAATTTGGTAGAGTTGGCTTCTGTGAGCAAATTTTTTTTGCCAAAACCGAGATTCGAAATATAGTTCTCAAGCATAACGAGCATCTGCCCTACGCTACCTGTTTTAATGGGTAAGTGTGCTACTAAAAGCTGTCTTGAAACAACGAAATACAATAATAATTAGGAGTATCATAATTATGATCTATAATACTATAACAACAACAACGTGAACTCATGAATCACCATCATCCAATCCATTAGCCACGCACAGGTCTCAGACCTATGTGGGCTTCATCCTCCGAAAAAAACCATGTGGAATTTAGAAGTTTTAAACATTCATTTTGAAAATTCTGAAAGGAAAATAAAAAATCGGGTTTGGACGTGTACTGAATCTAGTTAAGAGGAGGCTATGTGCCAAATTTAGTGTTACAAATCGTTGCTGATTTGTGAAATGCGTAAGACAAAAACACACTCACAAACACACCCCCTCTCTCTTATATAGATATCAGTGGCTTTCTGTATTCTTAAAGTCATGCCCTATCTGATATCGGTATCAAATTTCTCACGCATTGAGGAAGGTTTTTCCTATTACTATAGCTACTCCATTCCAGTGTTTCAAGTCTCTGTTACCTAAATTGTAAATATTTGCTTGATCAATTTGCACCCTCCTGGAGCGGGGGCCATCTTGTTTCACTTAGTTCTACAATGTTTACTTCCAATTCTGCATGGAGACCCCAATGGCGGATCCCCTCCCGGCCTTGAACGGCCAATCTCACCTCATCGAGTGACAGCTCAATTTTCTCAGCTCATTGAGCCGATCCGAATTCATATGTAACTTGCCAAATTCCGACCATATTTAAGGATTTCATTTGTGAGGTTATGCCTGTGCTTGGTAAATGACGATTTTTAATATTGAAATAGCTCTATCGCAGGAAATAAAAATGCTAGGTTGGTTTCTAATTGTAGATGATAGCTTCTTCTTTGATATCAATAACATTCTACAATTTAGCTTATTGAAAATCTCCAGTTTATTGACAATGAACCAAGTTAATTGATTCAAACTTTAGACATAAAATTGTCCTGTCATGATTTTTTTTTCTTATCTGGCCGTAGTCACTATAATTACATTAGTTATTGACTTGTAACATGCTTTATACAATTTAACAGCTCATTTTGTATGAAATCAATGCAATTTTTTACTTTCATCAAGGTCCTAGACATTCATTTTTGGGTATATTGTTGGGGAAAGCTGTAATCTTCCTCCATCTTTATTTCTGAAACCTTTATTGATATTAACTTTTTTATTATTTTAGTGAGAGGAATAAGCTTGTACATATTCCTACTGAAACATTCTGTGTAACACTTGATACTGTTTTTTACATATAGCCCCCAATAATACAATACAAATTTCAGGGACTGAGAGCATCTTTGTATTCTAACAAATCTAATTCCTCCTGAACATGCATAAAAATGCACTCTGTATAATCCAGCATAAAAATACAATAATTATTATTACTTAGTACTACGGGCCGGCAAAAGTGAAAACTTGTACGACGTTTTGTCTAATCAACAGAACTTATATGCATAATTTTCACTTATTCCCAAAGTCAGTGCAGGTGAGAAAAATATACATCTTTAACTTCATGTAACCAATAATTCCTGTCGTGGATTCATGTCAGTCGATCAGACTCTTGTTAAAAATGTCTCTTATTTTGTTTAATTTGATTTTAGACTTTTTTCATCTTGTTATTGGTTTTCTATGTAATATGACTCTTCTCTGTTATAATATATGTCTTTCAATCTGGGGCTTTTCCATATTTAATTTGGTTTTTAAGAACTGCAAACTGTCCTGTACTGCATTACACAATATTATGTTCTTTTTCCGTATCATTTTTAATATCATTATTGAGCTCATTATTCAAATACAGTATTTTTTAATTTAAAAAATGTACCGTACTTGAAAAGCAGTCTGCTTTTATGCTTCCAGAACTAACCGCTAATACGGTATTAGAGAAAAACTACGTTAAGGATAACGCTAATAAAAGCCCAAGCACTTTATGCTCTAAATGCAAGCTGATACACAGAGTGGTTGGGTTAGCATTAATGTTTTCGTTATCGTAATTTTCTCAATCTAATATTCTATCACTCTAACATTTCCAAATTCTTGGATTGAGAACTTGTCTTTTCTCAATGCTGCAGGAAGTTTCAAACACGATATGTTTGAGTGTCAGAATTAATTATTATGAGCCAATTGTAAGAACTCCGCATTGATGTAGATACAGGTAGCTTCATAGTACGGTGGTTGGATGCTCTGCTTGCAATCTGCTAATTTATACGATACGCCATCTAGTGACAGACAAGACACACTATTCGAATAATATTGTCAGCCTATGTCTTCAATCCTGTCCTTTGTTATGCCAAGACAGAATCAATTTCACGGCGCCGGCGCCTCTCTCAAACTTAATCTACTTGTGCAAAGCACATGCAAATTTATTCCAGCACTCTACTCCTATTACAAGTTGGTGATCATCAGCCCCGGAATATTCGATCTGATTATTAGAATAAGACAAATAAACGTCATGATTAGCGTATTTTCCTACGATGATTTCAATGATCAAATTACTTAACATTAACTTCTTAAAAGTATTTTTTTTTTTTGTAGATTACGTCTTGGAGACTCCAGTTAAGGAGTATAAGACAAGTCAGATCAGATCAACAATTATAAAATCTTAAACACTTGTAACCATAATTTATTACTATATCAATCAGTTGAAAATTTTGATGTGAAAGGAACTCTTGTACACTATAAAAAGCTTCATCATCTAAATATTTTTTCAATTGTTTTCAAAATATTTCTATATTTTCAAGACTAATCTTGTTAAAAACTGCGGTAGCTTGTTGTAGAGTTTCCTACCAACGTAACTAGGCTTTTGTTTGAATATGCTACCATTGTGATTCACCAAGTGATAATCTCTTCGACTTCTTGTATTATAATCGCAAACGTCCAGATTTTGGTTAATATCACTCTTTTTTTAACATACAAAATAGCTTCATACATATATAAGCAGGGTGCAGTTAGGAGATGAAGTCTCTTGAACAACGGCCTACATTAATCTAATCTATTTACTGTTTCAATACACCTAACAGCTTTCTTTTGGATCTTAAACACCCTATCAAGGTTTTGTTTTGATGAATTACCCCATACTAAGATAGCATACCTAATATGTGACAGTAAGAGTCCATCGTAAGCTGTAAAAAGTAACTTTAATTTAGCAAGCTTTCGCACGACAAATACCCCAGATGAAATTTTACTATATATTTTCTCAATGCATGGAGCCCAGGTCAATCGTCTATCCAACAGACATGCCTCCTAGAAATGCAATATTTTCTTCCTGGTCTAGTTGATTATCATTCATTAACACGTTTATAGCCCTATCTTACCCGTAAGGGTCTCCCCACCACGAAAAGCCATACGAATTTACTTTAGCCCTATCTTCATTTGAATTATGTTTGTTTTTGAATTGAAGGTATTGGCATTTTTTACTATTTATCGTCAATTTCAACTGATATAATAATTGGAAAATTATTATTAATAATTGGATAATTGGTACACCTATATAGCCATTTATTTCTAAATTATCTAGAACGGAATTGCTGAAAATGAATGATGCATCGTCTGCAAATTAGAGGGCTCTTCTATTAATTAATTCTTTAGGTAAACGGTTGACATATAACAAAAAACCAATGGGCCTAGTATTGTACCCTGAGGCACTCCGGCTTGGACCTCCAATTGATCAGATTTTTTCTGTACTATACTGTTCCCAACTACTGTAGTTAGTTCTACACATTGTTTTCTCCTAATAATTCATACCATTTCAGTTTAACCACATTTACGCCTAAATTTCGTAGCATTTCCAATAAAATTTTATGATTAACACAATCAAATGAATCAATCAACCTGAATCTATTGTATCTATTAGTTTTTCAACTAGAGAAACTATGGCTGTTTTTCTTTATCTCCCTTTATGGAAGCAATGCTGTTCATCACAGATGAAGTTAGCTTCTTGAAGGTGCAGAAGTAACCTATTTAGAAATACTCTATAAAATTGTTTACTAATTACATTCAAAATACTAATGGGTCTATAGTTTTCCACCTTTTCTCTATCACCATTTTTGAAGATTGTGAAGATCTTCCCCTCTTTCAAATTTTCTGGAAAATAACCTTGTTCTAATGAAGGATTGATAAGATGAATCAAATGGTGTAACAATTGATCTATCCATTCTTTTAGGATTTTACTGGATACCCCATCCATTCCTACGGTTTTTTTTATTATTAATTGTTTATTGATAGATGATTGTTTAGGATAGTTATTGACAGTAAAAAGCAAACGACTTTCAATCAGCTCTGCTAGTCTATTACAAAATATTACTTTGCCAGATCGATTTAGATGTAGACCATGATTTGTAAAGTTTTGACCTTTCAGCCTTTAATTTAGAAAACAAATCCCTAATTGTTTAGAATTCTAATTTTTTAGGCTTTGATCATTTTATGAATTGATTTATTTGTTAACTTAATGGTTTCATTTAGCTTTGGCCTATCGAACCTATAGGGAATTGTACTTACATTTGCTTTTTTTGGCTGAGTGGCGCAATTTCTTTAATTTTTTTCATTTATTTCAGGAAGATGTTTTAGACTATTTATATTATTTGAGCCACCCAGTCCCATTAGAAAATCGTTTTTACCGAAATATTTTGTTTGCTCCTTAGCTGACTCTACAACTGCACTTGGCTTGAAAAAGCTCTGCACTTCATATCTATGTTTAATCTTTTTACAAGTGAATCACTGCAGTCTTGTCCATGACTGGATGTTTAATTTAAAGCAGTTCTCTTCTACCTTTCCTATCGTTATTTCTCCTTACTCTATTTTTGGTTGCAGTTTGCAATACCTCTCTATAACTTTTTGTTTGGCCATTTTCCATGTTTCCCCCATTTGTTTTAGGTTCTAGCTTTTTTGTATACTTCAGAGGTTCAGATCTTCGATTAGCTTCGTTTATTTTTGATTTTAATATTTCTATTTCCTCTGACATTGGCCTGCATTGACTCTTGAGATTTATAATTTTGATTTTATGATCTTCCTGCTGCATTTTTGCAATAACCTCCACAGATTTTATGTGATTCACCAACCCTATCCTTTCTTCCTCAGAATTTTTTAGTGATGATTCTAATTTTGTTTTTAGTTCGGTGTGATCACGCAATAGTTTAGCAACCTTTTCTTTCACATCAACAGTAGCTTTAAGAGCTGATAGTGATGGTTTGTTCAATGGGATCGCGTTGTTACCTGAGTTTTAGATAGACAATTAGATTTAGATGACTTGTATGGACTCATTTTCCTAGCTAAAAATGGTAATCCGATTATTTTTGTTGTGTTCATTTTCATGTTAGATAATACGTGTATCAAAAGTCCACTCTCTGTAATGATAAAAAAGTGTTTTCTATGTATGGTAAATTTTCCATGAAAAATACCACATCTACTCTGAAAACAAGTTTAATTATTCTGCTGTCAGAAATGAATGTTACAAAAAATTAATTATTATTGCTTTGAAATGATATTATTCATTTCTTCAATATCCTACAGCTCTTTTTTTTCGATTTTAAAGTTTTGTTTTCCTATTCACAGGTAAGCTGTGATGACTTTGCTGATACCATACGGTTTTGTGAGTAGGCTACATGAGAAAAAGTGCTTGTTCAATTTATTAATAAATTTTAAATTAACATGCTTCTGTTGAGCTTTTCAATGAGGGCAGTTGGATATTATTTTCTGTTGCATGTCGGCTCCATGTATTTCTCTTATAGTTTATATTTGCATTTATATTTATAATTTGTAATGCAAATAAGTGCTTGTTCAATATATAAGTAAATTTTGAATCGCTGTTGCTTCTGTTGCATGTCGTCTTTATGTATTTCTCTTATAATTCATCTCACTTTTGCTCCTTACAGTTTCTCTATAAAAAATTTATTCGAGTGAAATGTACAATCAAATTCAATTGTCATCAACCTTCAATGTTGCGTGTGCTGTACTGGCATATCATTTTCATTTTTTAGAAAGTATTTCACTCTTTTCATCGATTATCTTTGAAGTATCTTATTTGATTAAGCTTTACAATGGAATAATAAAATTAGCATATTGAAGTTCGTTATTATCATTTGTTTAAGTACTTCATGTTTTAAGTATTGGATATAGATATTTTAATACAATATTAATAGTTTGGATACAAACATTCTAAGGGTTACCCTCTTATAAATTTATCTACTCTCCAAATGTGATCTTGAAGGGCTATAAAAACAAAACTTTCAAACATTTGGCTATAAACCATTATAAATTTTCGGAAAGTGCCCATTTCAATTATGTATAGAATAATAATTGTTCTTATAAAAATTTAATCGATAGAATGCAGTGACCTTCATTAACTGCTTTTAATCTCAGTTTAAGAAATCAAAACAGTTATCCTTGAAAGATTTTATCTTAAATTATTAAAATGTAAAAGTTCAAGTCGATCAATAATTTTAAAAATATAAAAATTTATTACATTTTATTAGTTTAAAATGAATTGAGACTTTCTTACTATATAGTTAGTTTACTTTCAAATTACTATTATATAACTTCATTATTTATTAATTCCAATTTAAATCGTAAAGCTGCTCTGATTATATGAACTAAAATTTTCGAAAATTGATATAGGCACAATATTCGGTTCTTTAAAATTCTGTATTTTGATAATGGACCACCTATAATTGAATTATTAAAAATCATATTTCGGCTCAACTCACTTTTGGTCAGCTTGTTTACAATGAGACTTTGTCAAGTTAAAGCTATTAAAAACTCTCCAGTATCCTTGAAGTTCTCCAGATGAACTCTGATGATGGTCTACATTTGAAAATTAAATGATTTAAAGTGGAACAAATCCACTTCAGTGTAAACTAATGTTGGAAATATTCGTGTTTCCATCTCTATTCCAACCGTTTCAGAGATCAAAAACAGAATCTGGATGTTTATTTATCCTTTTCAAAAGTTCCTTTGCAAAACTAACTGTAGATCATACAAAATGCTCCTTCATCTTTGTATAGTATCATATGTGACTGATACGCTGTGAAACGTTTGCTAAACTTCAAATCAAGTTGTTGGCAGTAACTATGGATGTAGCAGGAAACTTTTGTTTGAAAGTAATGATGGAATGGATAACTTACTTTGAGAACTTCTCTCAAACTTACAAATTGACTGACTCACAAACATGCAAGAACTCTTCAGTTTCCATCTTTTATATTTGTTTTTCATCCATCTTATATATTTGTTCATCGACAGTCGTCTGTCGTTGTTTGTGAGAAATTTCTGATTGAAGATTTACTCTTGAATTGATGTATGTGAAAGTTCTATTTCATAGAACTTAATTATAATTTTACAGAACTCCAAGATATGAATAGAATATAGAATAGAATTAGCTTTTATTCAAATAACAAATATATACAGTTTATAACAAATTTTTAAAATTCATGCATGCAAGCAATAGCCCCTTGGTCACAACCTTCAGGGGGAGTTGAGATTTTACAGTATTATTATTATTTTTATAATGAATGTCTTTCATAAATCTTTGCATCACCAGATTAATATGAGATGTACAACAATAATTATATCTAAGATAGAAAGCTCTAAAGTGTGAATAATATTTTTTTTTTAATTTTTTTTAAATATTCTTCTAAGGTAAGGTTTTTGTTTTCACTATTTTTGCACCATTTTAGATTAAGTATTAAATTCTGTAATTAAAGAATATCTTAAGTTCCAAGCATGCTGGCAATATGCACATATCTTCAACCAACTAGTACCATTTAAATAGGTTTTTAATTCTGCTAATGTAAGCATTGACTTGCCAAAATACTTCCATCTAAATTCAGTGGGCATCTGGCAATGAAATGCTCAATATCTTCCTCCTCTTTTCTGTTGCACAAAGAGCACAGTTTATTATTATGCTTGAAAGAATATTTATTTAATAAAATGAGTTCGTTTCTTGCCTTTGTGAACCACTTGATGAGTCGAAAGTCATAATCTTGGAAGATGTACTCATTCCAGTGCCTTAGCTCTCGCCAGAGTGAATATCTTTGGCTGTCGACCACCTGTTGTACTTGTTGCTCCCGTAAACGTTCTCCAATTGTCAAAACTATCTGGTTGATATCCAAAGTACCTCCGCTGAGCCCGTCCAGAGAAACTCCAAATGCTTCTTCCAAAATCCTCCACTCCTCAGCCATAAAAACCTTTCTCCGAGCCATGACTTGCAGAAGTAATTTTGGGTACCTGTGTATTGGTCATTTGAAGCATCTCCTTACAAAGCACAGATGCAGCTTGACCATATAAAGAAAAACTGGCTGTGTACCAGTCTCAAGGAGTAGAGGTAGATTTGGAGCATAAGCTGGTAGACCAAACACTTTCTTCAAGAAGAACCGTTGAATCCTATGCACTGAATCATACATTCTGCCTCCCCACACCTGTGCTCCATAGCAGACTATAGACCTCACAACAGCATTAAAGACATGCATCTTGGCACTGAACGAAATTGAGTTATTCAAAAGCAGGCTATTAAACAAACTCAATGCCATCTTAGCTGAGACAGACCTTTCCTCAAAGTGCTCTTTCAAAGAGAGTTTTGTTGACAGCCTTATCCCCAGATACTTGTACGAGTTCACAACTTCTATGGGTCTTCCTTCAAACCACCACCTCTCATGCCTTCCCTGCCTTCCACCATTTCTGAAGATCATAATCTTGGACTTATCCAAGTTGCTCAGGAGATTCCACTTCTTGCAGTACTCCTTCAATGCTCCAATCATCTTACTCAAACTCCACTTATCTGAGGCCAGCAAGACAATATCGTCTGCATAGGCTAGTACCTTTATACATAAACCATTCAGCCACACACCCCCTTCCATGTTGTCTTGTATATCATTCAAGAATAAAGCAAACAGAAGTGGGCTAAGCAGACAGCCCTGTTTGACCCCTGCCTGAGTATGAAACTTATCTGAAAGGCCTTCCTGACTCCACACCCTAGCTGAGGTGTTAGCATAAATGCTTTTTATGATTCTCAGCATTTTGGTTGATATTCCTATTTCAACTCCAAGATATTATTTGTTAATTGAAAATGATGAAATAGCGTGGACGATTTGCAAGTGAGTGGAACAATGATAACCGCCAGAAAAACAAAAATATTATAAATACTAAAACATTATATTGTAGAAACTCAAAGTCGATTGTGGCCTATTTTTTTCATTACATTCATCATTCTCAATCAAAGATTCATCACACATATTTTTGAGGATTGAATTGAATTGAATAGTTCTTTATTTCCTCTTTAAAAAAACAAGTACATAGGTAATGACAATAATTTTGAGAAAAAAATATTCTTCACATGGGCTACAATGCTTGTGTGCAAAGAAGAGTCTGAATCGTAGGATTTTATTTAGAAGAAAAAAAGACAAATTAAAAAAAAAATTGAAGAGAAAAATAAATTACAGCCAAAAAAAAAGAGGGAAAAAACAAATAAAAAGCGAGAAAAAAGGCTTAATTATTTGAGGAGGATCATCTATCTATGGGAAATGCGAGGCCAACAAGAGAAACCAGAGAGAAAAAACGTATACAAGTAAGGTTTCTGGGATGAGCACTAGTTGTATCAAGAAAAGAAAATTATGCAGGAGCTTCTTTCAGCACATGTAGAAAAGGTAGGAAGGCAGAATAAATATTAAATAAAAGATCAAAGAAAATAATATGAGGGTTAGAAGCAGTTATTTTATTTATGGAAAAGAAAAATAATAAAACTCTTAAAAGCGGTATGCAGACTGCAGCAGCATCTCAGATGCATCTCTTCCATGTTCTAACAGCCAAGAGAGCAGCATTTTCTTGTAGGAAGTAACACTAAATTGGTCAAAAGTAGAGAACTGCGCAGGCATATTGCAACACAAACGGTGAGAAATATAGAGAGGGTCATGAGAAGCGGCCATTGTTACTAATCTGGGCATCCTGATGTTGTTGATGCGGGAGAAGCGAGTAAAATGATCATGATTTGATACAGTCATAATTTGGCTATCCCGCCTTTTATGCATGTGCACAAGCAATGCTTTGATGAAGAGCTGCCGTACATCCAATACTCTAAACTCCATGAACAGCTGGTCAGAAAAATAGCATCTAGGCCGACCAGAAGCAGCCTTGATAACCGCCTTTTGCACAGTCAATAGAGGTTTCAGGACATTCATAAAAGCACCACCCCATACAACAATGCCACTGTGCAGTAAAGACTGCACATAGGCAAAATAAGCAAGCCTTATGATAGGGGGATCTAGCAGAGAATTTAGTTTTCTAAAAACGAATATATATTTTCTGAGCTTCTGTTTAAGGTGAGTTATGTGCCTATTCCATCTCAGGTTTCTATCAAGGAAGACACCCAAATACCTGTATTCAGAGACCTGCTCCAGCTCTTGACAATTACAAGTTGTACTTGAGCTATCTCCACAAGTATGAATTTTCATAGATAAACCATTCCTTGCATTAACATTTTCGTTCCTAAGAAAAATTGGCATTACTTTTGTTTTGCTTGTATTCAAGGTCAATGAGTTTTGATCAAACCATCTTTTTAGGATGCTTAGACCCTCACCAGCTCTTCTGTAAACACAGTTCCATGATTTATCGTCAAACAGGATAGCAGCATCATCAGCAAAAATGAACATTCTGCCCTGTGTTTCAACCTTTAAAATGTTATTAATATAAACCAGAAACAAGAGGGGACCAAGTGTGCTACCCTGCACAACTCCATAGTCCACAGATATCAAGGAGCTTTCAATGTTCAGCAATCTCACCACCTGTTTACGATTACTTAGATAACTTGTGAACCAATTCAGGGAAACGCCACGAACCCCCACATGCTCCAGCTTTTTGAAGAGTATTGTCCTGTCAATAGAATCAAAGGCTTTAGCAAGATCAAGAAAAGCAGCAACCACACAGTTACCTTTAGACAGATTGTTGAAGGCTGTTGTGGTAAAGTCAAACAGGGCCTCATTTACTCCAATGCCTTCCCTGAATCCAT
This sequence comes from Conomelus anceps, assembly GCA_948455865.1. Taxonomy (NCBI): domain Eukaryota; kingdom Metazoa; phylum Arthropoda; class Insecta; order Hemiptera; family Delphacidae; genus Conomelus; species Conomelus anceps. Next base: position 33,178,744 of record OX418217.1, read on the forward strand.
ACTGTTCTGGCACTATCACCCCATGAGCCTCCAGGAAGTCATTTAGTTGCCCCCCTCACCACCTTCTCCAAAACTTTAGAAAAGATGGAGAGGAAGGAAATAGGCCTGAAGTTAGGATAAGCATTCCTCTCACCACCTTTATATATTGGAATGACAGTTGCTATTTTGAAGGCACTAGGGAAGATTCCCTGTCTTATGCTATTATTGATGACATGAGTGAAAGGATGAAGCCCACATAGGTCTGAGACCTGGGCGTGGGTAATGAGTTTGATGATGGTGAATGATGCGTTGGACGTGCAGTTTTAGGTGGGTTCTGACCCACCGGGAAGTGATTTTACAGCAGAGAACATTTTTTTTTGCTGACCAATGTAATCGGCCACCCTTACAAAGAGTGCCTAGGAGACCGCAGCTTATCTCTGATTGAACAGATACCTGCTACGGCTCACAGCTATCACTCTTTTTTTGAGGATGAAGCCCTCATAGGTCTGAGACCTGTAATTGTTTCTATTATCAATAATGGCGTGCCTTTAAAATTGTATTCTTGTATTTGGAAGTTGAAGGTAGTGTTTGCAATTTATCCGAAAAACTTTCATCAATTATATTTCAAAACTTTCATGTATTAGCAACCCATAATATCCAACTCATGATAATTTCGTCTTTGTTGATTTGATCCTTTATGCATACTTTTGATTACTATTTGCTTGAGACTGAATTAGTAGCTAATTCATTTGCATTATAACATGCGTCTTTGATACTGTATCATGGTATAGTATTCCTATTACTAGGTTATTGACTAATTTCTTAGTTTTATGATGTCCGCAACGAGCTGTAAATTATTTGTAACAACAGGTTTTTCTTAAGATTTTCAATATCGTGACGCTTATATTCAAGTGTGTATCACTCCATGTAATGTTTCCTGGTGGAAGCAAAGTTTCGATCGTTCTTTCTTTATTGTGCTATGAATTTCATACTTCTCAGAAACAAACTGCATAATAATGGAGCTCGGAAAGAGTGAAGGAAAGCGAATTTCAGAATTACGGAAAAAAGATGCGAGATAAGTGACAACGTATAGTGTGATGACAGTTCCTTTAGAAACAAGGAGTATATTACGCTCACGTATGATCAAGGAGTACAGGGAACGGAAATTGAAAGAACTTGGCAGTGTTAGAGGAAGAAAGCTAGTACAAAAGATTTGAAGTTGTCATAATATGTACTAATTGTTTTATGTTGAACTCCCGCTGATATATAAGGTAGACTTTGTCTCACCTTCTTTGAGTGTGTATGTATATTCCTATCAATTTTTTCTTGGTTGGCTTCACTTGAATTTCTTTTTTTCATCAATGGAAATACTTCGTAAATCAAGTGAAATCAATGGATTATTTTTCAAGTTATATATTATTTATGATTATAAGTTATTCATTTTTTGGTCATTTTTATGTGACAAACTCTTTAAAGTGTACAATGAATTGTGATGTGTTTTTTATTATGTCATTTTCGAGGAATTAAACATTTATTATTTTTTTTTTTAAGTAGCGAATCGGTTTTTATACTGTTACAATCGGTAGCACTGTTACAAGGGCTTGAGTAGGGGCAACGTAGTCAGTTACGCTAACCATTACACCACGGTGGTATCCATTCTAAGTGGATATTCTTCAATATCTCTTCTTTAATCTAAATCAACGATTGCACATAGAGATGCTCCATGAATTTTCTCTGCTTTCTCAAATAATATTTTCGTATTTTGTAGTCTCTAGTCCCGTTTGACAGCACAGCTCATTGTCAGCCATCTTCAATCTATATCTGCAAACTTTAATCTATCTAATAATAAGATGGAGTTGTGTGTGTGTTTTTTTTGGTCTCTTTATTTCACAAAAACGGCAACGATTTGGAACAATAAATTTGGCACATAGCTACCTAATTGCACCTCGAAGCTCGATTATTGATTTTCCTTTTAGACTTTTCAAAATTAATGCTCAAATTTCACCTACGGGCACTATAACTGTTTCAAAATGTGCTAGATGCAGGAAGCTCATAGAACAGCTATTAACATGATACGTCACTATAGTGATAGTAGTAGATGATTCGCTGATATGTCTCAAGCCAAAGCAACAGATTAGTTCTGTATCAATACTACAGCTGATAATTACCCAGCGTCTTGCGAGCTTACTTATTGTGTGCATTGAGTTTTTCCTGTAATACATTAATCTAAGGAACTAAGCACAAAACTATGCAGGTGGGTAGAGCTGCAAAGTTGCTAAAAAGGTAGTTTCCTGATAGAAAAAAAAACACTAAAATTTCACATCATCAATGTAAAGAACGCTTTATTTGTGAACTTATCTTTCCAAACAGATTAACTGTGTGGTACAGTATAAACAATGGTTGTTATTTCACGTACCCTTCCCAATTTCGTTATTTTGTGACCACTACCATAAGCTATCTACCAGGAAAGAAAAACTCCATACTGGTTTCCCGGGTAAGGCAGGGTAAAATGTTAGTAATAAATAATCAGAGAAAGTATTTGAGTTTGTTGCGCTTTTTCTAACCACTTTAATCCAGAGTCCGTTATGCTTTCTGACCAGAACATGAAATTTTCCGTTCAATATCTGATGAGATATCTTCTCGATTTCTGGAGAGCTGTTGATTTTCCACAGACTCTTTCGCTGTTCCAAACTCTTCCCTTATCTCATACACTCTGTTCAAATCGCTAAATATTTTCTCCTCCCTGCCGCATAGAGCACTTGAAATGAGTTCAGGGATCAGCTTTCAGGCATGTTCAAGAATTTGTAAAGTACTAGAGCGGTCTACTTGAAAACCGCAGACTGCAGTTTCCTCTATCCCCGACTCTCAACTTTCATCTTATTTACTTGGTTTTAAATCCAGTCTTTCATTCGCAAGTACGCTTGTTTTTGCTCCATTTATTAATAACTCTCTTCACTATTCACTGTTGTAATAGGTTGAGTGTAAGGCTGGACTTTCAGTCCTAATTTTTTATTTCTATCTCCAGCGCGTAGATTGTTTTTCTTTTTTTCGGAGGATGAAGCCCACATAGGCTGAGACCTATGCGTGGGTAATGAATTGGATGATGGTGATTGATGAGTTGGTCCTACAGTTTTAGGTGGGTCCCGAACCACCGGGAAGTGATTTTACAGCAGAGAACAGAGTCTTTTTTGCTGGCCAATCCAATCGGTCACCGTTACAAAGATGGCCGAGGAGTTTCGTAGCTTATCTCTGATTCGATTATCATATCATTTCAAAATTTGGTATCAATTCTTACAAAGAATCACTTTTCAATTTGCAATATACCGTAGAGGGAAATAATTATTGTTGTTTTATTGAGTTCATCTCAATATTTGCGAGAATTCGAAAAAAGGAACAATCCAAGCATAGAAAGTTTATGAAAAGTATCACAATATTCAGTGACTGACTCTTCTTTATTTCGAAAAATGGGAATTGAATAATTATAAATTAGCCCCACTAGCATTCTATGCCAATGCTTTTTAATTCCTACTTTGTGTTTCATCATGTTTCACCTAATATGTATAAATTGATCTCTGTGGTTAATCTACTTTTTAATCTACTAAAATTAATATGTGGTTCATCTGCTATAAAATTCAATTAATACCCATTATGCCAGCGTCAAATATTCGGCATAGACAAATTGAAGGTCAGCTATTTGTTATGATGGAAATTCATGATTAATTTATTCTATTTTTTATATTATATACATTATTAAAAGCAATTAAAATAACAAATTTTTATTTGTACTATAATCCAATAACAATCCTTATTGATATGTGAATATAATTATTCAATATCATGAATAAAAGCCAATTCCTATAAGATATTGTAATATAACAACAAACAATAAGCACCTATATATGTTTTCTTGTTCTTTATTGAGTGAACGAGACACCAATATTATTCTATTTGGCTGCATTCGGGTAAGACGTTCTAAGTAAGTCCTTGAATAACAGAAGATCTTTCTCCCCTCCCCCAAACTGTTCTTGTATTCATAATTAATAAACAAGGAGTTAGTTGTCAACTACAGACATCACTTCCAATTTGTATTTGCCTAGGTAATGAGAGAATGAGTTAACTGTACTTATGCCTGACGAATCCATCATAACTAAAGGAACAACTTCAATCACGAAAACAATTTAATTAAGGAAGGGCGCGATGTACACATTCTCACAATACGTCTGCTCCCGTACCCGTAAAACACGTTCTGGGTGTTCAGCAAGCAAGCCTTTCCATTTATTTTTCTCTCTATCTCGATCTTTCTCTTGCCTCTCACCGCCTTTCTTACCACATATTTCTCAGCGCCATCCTTCCTCCTGTTTGCTGCTTTTCCACCTTGATACGCAGTTGGTGGGGTTTCGACTTCAATATCTGAGACACCTCACGCTTCTACGTATAACTCATTTTATACTTTCATTCTTTCTTTCTCCTTCTATAATACTTTTTCTCTGTTCAAATCTTTCATCTCTCTCTATTTAAGGCTCTCCCATCGATTTTTCTATTCCTCTTGGAGACAATGTCAACCTCTCACATGTGTGTCACTATAATATACTTTATGATTGAAACGTAGTTCACTCCTGTTTTTAAGATTTGTTAATGTTTTGGAGTTCTTCATGACAATAAACTGCAGTGCAATATTTAATAAAAATTGTATTTATTAGTTACAAAGTAACAGAAACAAAGTTTTAATAATGGAGGAGCTGTATTTGATATCTCGTAAAAACACATTTCATTAATGAAAGTTACTTGTATGGTGTGGTTGAATGAAGAACAGTAGTGTTCTTATATTCTAGTAGCACTGTCAAAGGAGGGCGTAATAAAGTACAATAGCTCCTAATTGATATTCTACTTGCACTGTCCATTCCTGTGCATTGTGAGAAAACGAGCAAAGAAAGAATGAAATAAAGTGAGTGGAAAACAGTGGGAGAAACAATGTTATAGAGAAATAAGCAAAAGAAGCGAGAGAAGTATTGAAAGCAGAAGAGGTTGTTAATAAGAGTAGGAGGGAGTGGAAATAGAAGACTCTTTCCTCGGAATAATTTGATAAACTCATTCCAGACTTTGAAGAACGTTTCCAGAAAATCTTATCGAAACTCAACGTGTCGATAATATTTTAGCTCTTGAGCTTAATGTCATTGAACACTTTTCAAATCGTTTACTAGAGATGGCGCAGAATACGTTGTGTTCCAAGTGAATTAGAAGAGGAAAACTAGGCCAACAGTTCGACGTCTCCGAAAAGCTACATTGTGTAGTAATTGGATGAGGACCATTGAACTGCTCATGCTACCGTAAAATTCAAACTCTACATGTGACTCGAAAGCACAATGTTGGTTCCCGTGGAAAGTTTTAGTTGCCTGACAACACAATCTGTGCCGAGTGCCTCCTATTCGCTTGGTTTTACAAAAATGATCTATTGATAAATAATAATTGATAGCCGATTAAGTACATTAACCGACAAACAGTACATTTTCCCTTTAATGAAAGGGTCAACATTGCTCATTTTTAAGTCATAGAACACAATTTTTGTTTGTATCTCGTGATTTTTCCGGAGTTTTGAGACTTATAAAGTTTAAGAGTTTGTTTTGCTCAAGATTTTTCTTACCAAGCTGGTTTTTTAGCAAGGAAGACCATCTAGGAGGCTTCTAGAAAAGGATTTTTTTTATTTATCTCTCCGGTTACCACAGTAAGATATGTTCTTTTTCAAGAAATTTACTGTAAAATTTTTACAATTACAAGATTCAAATGAAAGTAAAAATGTTTATAGAATATTTAAAATGTCAACTAAACAAGATTGAGAGAGTATCTACTACAATCTACTGTACTAGCTCCTAGGTTTTAGAACTGTGAATAGTGGGAAGTATTATCTGAATGTGGAACAAAGGTCATGGTTGAAGAGACATTACTTTTTCGAAATTAATGATCTGGAATAATTTTATTAATAATACTCAATTGTTTGAATCTGCGAAGGACTGTATTTTGAAACTAAATAATCTGGACTGAACTGAATTACTCCCACCAGCGAACAAGGTTTTTTCCTTCTGCTGGTTGGTGCAAAAAAAAACATTATTTATTTACATTTATTTAAGAAGTTATTTTATTTCATGTATTAATTTATTAACATTATGTTAATGGAACTTCAATTTGTTTTGTTTGTGAAGTTGTGGCAATGAATAAATACATAAATAAATAAATACATAAATACATAAATAAATTAAAACATCAGTTTGTCATTTCAGTTAACATTCGTCTGCACACGATTCATGTTCGCTTTAAAATATATTTTATCATGGACTAGATTTGTGTTTAGAAGGATAATTATGATACAGAAATTTATGATATTCAGATAATTATGATTTTCTAACCAGCTATTTCCTCCATGCCTCAAACATATTTGAGGTCCTCAAGGGATACTAACATCAGTTTAGGCCCAATATCCTATTAGCTATTTGCAATAGTAGAAATAGTTTGTAGGAGAATGCGTCGTGGATAAAGCGGTGACGACACTCTTTGGCGGTCACAACTTGCTCTATGCCTATGCGTCGTCTGTGTGTCGGTCTCCCGCCGAAATGTGTGGCGCGCGTGTCGGCGCTATTGGTGTGTGCGCGTGCGAGTATATGTGCCGCGCGGTGAAATTGATCTGGTCGTGGTGTGCGCGCGCGCGGCCCCAGTCGCTATCTCACCAGTGAGTGCCGGCCTATGCCACAGTGACGACTAGTGCGCTTCTCCTCCGCTGGGTACCGCCACCGGCGTGCCAGCTCGCGTCCTCGCATCTCATCCGCTGCCGCATCCGCCGATAATCTCCAGCCTCCCCTACCTGCCCTAAACTTTTCCATTTCCACGGTGGCGATTTCTGTCGTGCTGAGCAACGTCACTTAACCCAAATTACGTCTCGTTATTGGCGCACGTCGTTTTGTTCTTGTTTGAGTGCGTTTGTTTGTGATGTGGCTTTGTTATGTTGGCAATACCAACTCACTCACACGTTTGTGGCTACTACAGCTGTGCTTAAACAACAGCTGATACCACAATGCTTCATTATTGTTATTCATACTCAATGCCGATGTATTTGCATGAATGCTGTAAAATGCTGCACACCCAAATGAATGCTAACAACCCCTAACCAATAATATCATCTATAAAAATTACAATATTATATCCTAAAATTACGACTTGTTTACAGCATGCAATTCACATGCTGTATTATTAGTTATTAATCTGAGTTTAAGTCCTCCATTACCTCTCTTTCTCTAATATTATATGACATTCAACCTGTATGACAATATAGCCTGTTTCTCCCATATTACTATGATTGTTTTGGTGTTGTTTAAACCTCATTCATTTAAAAACAAAATATGCATGTAAGAAGTCAATCGGATAGTAATTTACTAAGATTGTGAGGTGCCACTTGCTGTTACACCATCAATGTCGAACATCTCCATGAAAAAGCTATGTCAGTTTAGTTCTGCAGTTTGTCTGTTTGTTTTCTCGCTAATATTGTACCATCACCATATCTTCACTCCACTGCAATGAATGTGGTCATGACTGTAGTAATGTTTCGATACTTAAACCAGTCTCATAAGTTCTTTTTATTGAAAACATCTCTATTTATTGGTTATATGATACAATATCCGTTCCCAAGAGCTCAAGCAATATGAAAAAAATATTGATCGCTATTAAATAATATGTATACTGTATTTAGTTGCAAAAAGAGGGAATTGATTCTTCTTCGAGCCTCGGCAATAATGTGATCGGCTTTCTGTTGAATGAAATTTTAAGTCGACTTAATTTCTATTACAATTGATTGACGAAGCGCTCAGGCCTGGGAATAGAATTCAGAAGGGAGCGAAAACTGTATTGAATGGCAAGGAAAGATACTCGCGCTAATTTGCATGCTAAATCGGATTAGGCGACTCTGCTGTATTATTGTCGAATCCGGGCTGTCACAATGAATAGCTTCGGCCCAGAAATGATTATTCGGCAATCAGCTTCGGAAAGTATTCCGGCTTATCGGTCAATTGCTTCACTAGCAATCAATCTTATCATCTCGATCACCTCTAAATCCTCCAAATATTTGACAAAAAGCAGCACTCTGGATTTATAGTCCAAAGCCTCAATGCTCTGGAAAAAAATCAAAATTTCCTTCCCCTCGTTCATTTCATCACGAATAAGTTACTGCTGGCTGCTTTTCAAAATCTTATGATCTAGTTTTTTTTAATGAGTTAATTTATCTCAAAATGTGGGATGGATCATTTTTTTGAAATGCAATCATTTATTCTAAATCGCCTTTCCATTGAATAATACAAACGTTTTTTAATAAATAAACTAATAATAATAATATCGTGTGACCTGGCTGGCTCAGGTCTGGTGTCAGAGTTATCATCAGGTCGCACCTGAATAAGTTCAGGGCCTCTGACGTGACTTAACGACTGTTTTTAGGCAGCCGGGACCGACAGCTTAACGTGTCCTCCGGAACACGGGACTGGCCCGAGGTAAAATCTTTCGGTCAGAACTGTGATCGAACCCGGGACTTTTGGGCTAGCAAACCAGCACTTAACCCACTCGGCTACGGCCGACTTAACTAATAATGGTCCTAATAATAGTATTATTAATAATACAAATGGTCCTAATGATAGAATTAACCTCCGAATCTGAACAGCCATAATCAAAATTCTTGAACAAATAAGAGAAGAATTCCAAATAAAAAACAATCAAATTTATACAATTCACATTATTCATACCAAATTTTATGCTAATTTCATGAATCTGCTATGCATTATGCACCAGAATTGCGTACCGAAATGTTTCTGTTTTGAATGAGGATTGGGCTATGTTTTTCGCTGTATATTAATATTGATGAATAATCATATATTAATCAATTATTATTTATGAATAATAACATTGATAAAATAGAACCTCAACACTTTAGTTGCAGTCTAAATAATATTGAACTCAGGAATAAGAAAGAACTAGTATTCCAGTCTTCCATAATCATATCAACTCTTCAACTTGATTACTCAAGTCAGGCCCGAACCGACAGGAAAGCAGATGTATTTGCTAATAAATTTTCAAACAATACTAGAATACTAAAACACTTTCTTAGTAATGGCGAAGGTGATATTGTGGAAGGTATCCATAATGAAAAATAAGACGAAATTGTCACAACCACATTTATTAAAACTTCGAGAAACTAGTTTCGGTTGTTACACCATTAACAATCTCAATCAAACTGAAAAACTGAAGTACAGAGAAGCCTTATATATACTATACATGAAATGATACTATTGGCTAAGAGGGAAAGAGGCTGACCTTAATCAGACGTTGTGATTGGTTGTCAAGTCACGCCCCCTGGTGGGAGGGGTAACAAGCAAAAATACGAGTCAAATCAATAACTAAACAATGCGAACATCAAGAAAGTAACAAAAAATTTGTAATAAGGCTAGAATTTAATCAAATTAAAATTAAAAATTCTTTTTTAAAAATTAGAAGCTCACTGAAATGCAATCAAGGTCAACTGAGAAATACACATAAGAATTGCTTTTTTAAAAATAGGCTGGAATTATAATGAAACCAAGTTAGTTGTATTGAATTGGTTAAAATAAATTTGGTCATTTAAATTAGTTATGGAATCGTTTTTTACCAACTTAGTTATCTCCAAAGCTTCTAAAATGTTCAATTGTCTGCCTTTGCCAATCAAATGCAGAAATTCAACATTTTCTTCAGCCTTGAACTTGTGTCCATTATTAATGAGATGTTCTGCAAAATTTGAATCTCCTTTTTGGGTTTTCCAATCCCTGATATGTTCATTTACTCTACATTTGAAACTTCTACCAGTCTGACCCACATAACAAGCATTACAATCACCGCAATTCAATTTATAAACCCCACTTTTATCCCAGATATCAATTCTGTCTTTACTACACCCAAATAAGCTCTTTAAAATTGGTTTGGTTTGAAAAGCTACATCAAAACCGTTCTTTTTCAGTTGTTTTCCTAATTTATCAGAAACTGGGCCAAGGTAAGGTACCGTTATCCATGACCTTTCCCCAGTTTCCGTTACAGCAATGCTAGTACTTACTGCTAGTCTCCTATTTATTTTATTTAACATTTTATTGACAATGATTTCCTCATATCCATTTGTAATAGCTATCTGTTTAATCGTACTAATCTCTTTTTCAAAGTGATGATTGCTCATTGGAATGGTTAAAGCTCTATAAATCATACTATTGAAGGCTGCAAGTTTGTGTGATATTGGGTGACATGAGTGATGAGGTATGATTACATCGGTATGAGTTACTTTTCTAAAAATAGAGAAATTGTGGGTTCCTGTGCTATGGTCAATTCTTAAATCTAGAAAATTTAAAACACTATTCTCTTCTGAATAACTCTATGGTGAATTTAATCTTATGGTGTAAACGATTCAAATAGCTAAGGAAATTATCTAATTGTCTATTACTACCCTTCCACAAACAAATAATATCATCTACATATCTGTACCAATAAACAATCCTATTCTTAAAACTATTATTTTCAAAAATTCTATGTTCAAGGCTATCCATAAATAATTCAGCTAGTAGTGGTGAAAGGGGTGAACCCATCGCTAACCCATCTTTCTGTTCATAAAATTTATTGTCAAACTTGAAATAGTTATATTCAGTACATAACTTCATCAATCCTAACAGCTCAGTTCTAATAATAGGATCATTAATTTATTGTAGATTCCATGATCTCTTCGGCTCTGTTAAGACTTTCTTCAATTGGTATATTTGTAAAGAGATTAGTTACATCAAAAGAAACAAGTTTATAAGATGAATGAACAGGAATATTTTTGATTTTATTGACCAACTCCAATGAATTTTTGATTCCAAATTTAGGTTGGAATCCCGTTAACGATCTGAAGCTACTGTTGAGTTTGTGGGCCAATTTCGAACATGGAGAATTAATAAATGACACTACTGGTCTTATCGGAATATTATTCTTGTGAAGTTTGGGCTGACCAAATAATCTGGGTGGGTATGGGTTCATAACTGTTAAATATTTGATTTCCTGTTTATCAATTAACTTTGTGATACCTGCCAGCTTACTTTTAACTAATTTATTAATGTTGTTGGTTGGATTGGAGTTAATCTCAATGAAATTATTATCTGAAATGAATTCGTTAACTTTACCTATGTATTCAGTTTTCTCTAATATAACCGTGGTGCCTCCTTTGTCTGCTTTGACTATGTAACAACCGAAACTAGTTTCTCGAAGTTTTAATAAATGTGGTTGTGACAATTTCGTCTTATTTTTCATTATGGATACCTTCCACAATATCACCTTCGCCATTACTAAGAAAGTTAAAGAAGCGAGTCAAGCAGAACAGGTGAAGTTATATTTCAAACTTAAACTGAAGTTTGGTTTAGCAGAGAGGAATTTATTTTTCAATAGACAGTGCCTTAAATTGGGATTAGTACCGAAGTTTGTTTCAATAAAATCCAACAACAAGTCCATAATTGCGCAAAAAAGTATTGAACAAGCACAAAAATTTTGGATAAAGAAAGAAATTAGCTGGTGGTACAAAAGAAGGGACAGCTTATCGTTCTACATTTTCATCTTACATTCACAACTGACGAAAAAACTACACAAAATTGAATGGGATTTCTTAGACTATAAGTGCAGGGACGAAATCTATAAGAAATTGAAAGAAAAAAACCGTTACACAGAACTTGAAATTACAGAAACTTGTTGAAGAACAACGTCCAAAACCGAATAATACAAATCATCACCATAAGTTTGCTGAGTTAAAAATTTCACTAATGTCTCGTTTTCACCTTCAGAACAAGAATTGCTAGGACAAGGTACTAAATTCAACAGTTATGGTAGTTTAGGGAGCAAACAAACAGAACTTCTAGCATGCAGCATTGATAGGAATTGGAGAGTGTCACAGAATCGTATTTTAACCAACAGATGTGCGGACATAATTTTACAAGAACAGGCAAGACAAGTTTTACCCAATATTCAATGTACAGAGGACATCGTGAAGAAGATTAAGAAGAAAGTCAAAGACAACGATTTGATCATAGTCAAAGCAGACAAAGGAGGCACCACGGTTATATTAGAGAAAACTGAATACATAGGTAAAGTTAACGAATTCATTTCAGATAATAATTTCATTGAGATTAACTCCAATCCAACCAACAACATTAATAAATTAGTTAAAAGTAAGCTGGCAGGTATCACAAAGTTAATTGATAAACAGGAAATCAAATATTTAACAGTTATGAACCCATACCCACCCAGATTATTTGGTCAGCCCAAACTTCACAAGAATAATATTCCGATAAGACCAGTAGTGTCATTTATTAATTCTCCATGTTCGAAATTGGCCCACAAACTCAACAGTAGCTTCAGATCGTTAACGGGATTCCAACCTAAATTTGGAATCAAAAATTCATTGGAGTTGGTCAATAAAATCAAAAATATTCCTGTTCATTCATCTTATAAACTTGTTTCTTTTGATGTAACTAATCTCTTTACAAATATACCAATTGAAGAAAGTCTTAACAGAGCCGAAGAGATCATGGAATCTACAATAAATTAATGATCCTATTATTAGAACTGAGCTGTTAGGATTGATGAAGTTATGTACTGAATATAACTATTTCAAGTTTGACAATAAATTTTATGAACAGAAAGATGGGTTAGCGATGGGTTCACCCCTTTCACCACTACTAGCTGAATTATTTATGGATAGCCTTGAACATAGAATTTTTGAAAATAATAGTTTTAAGAATAGGATTGTTTATTGGTACAGATATGTAGATGATATTATTTGTTTGTGGAAGGGTAGTAATAGACAATTAGATAATTTCCTTAGCTATTTGAATCGTTTACACCATAAGATTAAATTCACCATAGAGTTATTCAGAAGAGAATAGTGTTTTAAATTTTCTAGATTTAAGAATTGACCATAGCACAGGAACCCACAATTTCTCTATTTTTAGAAAAGTAACTCATACCGATGTAATCATACCTCATCACTCATGTCACCCAATATCACACAAACTTGCAGCCTTCAATAGTATGATTTATAGAGCTTTAACCATTCCAATGAGCAATCATCACTTTGAAAAAGAGATTAGTACGATTAAACAGATAGCTATTACAAATGGATATGAGGAAATCATTGTCAATAAAATGTTAAATAAAATAAATAGGAGACTAGCAGTAAGTACTAGCATTGCTGTAACGGAAACTGGGGAAAGGTCATGGATAACGGTACCTTACCTTGGCCCAGTTTCTGATAAATTAGGAAAACAACTGAAAAAGAACGGTTTTGATGTAGCTTTTCAAACCAAACCAATTTTAAAGAGCTTATTTGGGTGTAGTAAAGACAGAATTGATATCTGGGATAAAAGTGGGGTTTATAAATTGAATTGCGGTGATTGTAATGCTTGTTATGTGGGTCAGACTGGTAGAAGTTTCAAATGTAGAGTAAATGAACATATCAGGGATTGGAAAACCCAAAAAGGAGATTCAAATTTTGCAGAACATCTCATTAATAATGGACACAAGTTCAAGGCTGAAGAAAATGTTGAATTTCTGCATTTGATTGGCAAAGGCAGACAATTGAACATTTTAGAAGCTTTGGAGATAACTAAGTTGGTAAAAAACGATTCCATAACTAATTTAAATGACCAAATTTATTTTAACCAATTCAATACAACTAACTTGGTTTCATTATAATTCCAGCCTATTTTTAAAAAAGCAATTCTTATGTGTATTTCTCAGTTGACCTTGATTGCATTTCAGTGAGCTTCTAATTTTTAAAAAAGAATTTTTAATTTTAATTTGATTAAATTCTAGCCTTATTACAAATTTTTTGTTACTTTCTTGATGTTCACATTGTTTAGTTATTTATTTGACTCGTATTTTTGCTTGTTATCCCTCCCACCAGGGGGCGTGACTTGACAACCAATCACAACGTCTGATTAAGGTCAGCCTCTTTCCCTCTTAGCCAATAGTATCATTTCATGTATAGTATATATAAGGCTTCTCTGTACTTCAGTTTTTCAGTTTGATTGAGATTGATAATGGTGTAACAACCGAAACTAGTTTCTCGAAGTTTTAATAAATGTGGTTGTGACAATTTCGTCTTATTTTTCATTAATACTAAAACAAGCTGTATTTGTATATTGTATGGGAGGTGGGGACCCTTTTCTAGGTGATATCTCCCTACCCTTCCTAAATATACTAAATATAGCTTAGATGATAACCCGTCCCCGAAAAAAAAATGTTTGACCCTGACTCAATTGGGGAGAGTGGATACAGAGAGATGGAAATTAAAGTTTACATACATTGCTCAGTTATTGTGCTGAGTTATTTTAGAATGAGGAGACAGAATTATCAATGGAAAATGATCAATCATTATGGGTAGAGAGTAGAAGAAGGTTATGACTGGAATACATAATCTACCGTCCCAAGGAAAATGTGTAGAAAGATTAACCATAAAATAATAACAGCAGTTGAAGTGATTCGCTGGAGAGATGGACCCTGAGCGATAAGGATAAAGTTGTTTTTATAATACGAAACAATCACTTAAGACAGGGAAAGGGAAAGATTTCCCGAACCGGGGATTTCAACATTTATTCTATGAACCGAAATACAAGATGAACAATTAGTCTAAAGAAGTTTTTTTTATTGTACGAAGAGACACTTCCCGTTGATTCAAACGGCAAGAAACAAATCTTACCTGTTATAAAATATTTTAGCACAACACTCACAAACAATCTTCTTTCAGATTTCCTTAATTTATTTAGTCTTCTGAATTTGAGAATTTTATAAAACTAGTTACTAATCATAGAATTTACTGTTCTCTGGTCCCGTTATCAATTTTTTGTTCCATTAACATCCCCTAAAAGCCGTTTCACTGCATCAAGTGAAATAATATCAGTTTCTTGCTTATTTGTATTAGCTTATTACTTATTTCGTCAGCTTTCTTTTATTTTCAAAGTAAC
Organism: Conomelus anceps; assembly: GCA_948455865.1. NCBI lineage: Eukaryota > Metazoa > Arthropoda > Insecta > Hemiptera > Delphacidae > Conomelus > Conomelus anceps. The sequence goes on from OX418217.1 coordinate 33,193,755, forward strand.
TCCATTTTTCATGTTCTTATCCAATGGTGGAATATCAAGATCACAAGAAATAATAACAATTTGTTATAAGCTTTAAAACATAGCATGATTTATTTTTCTTTACTTTTCTTTTCTTATTTACTCTCATGCATAATCTCCTTTGGGTTGGTTGCTTTTAATCATTGCAATAAGCAACATTTAAATGATCAATATCAAATTCCACTCTTATATTTGAGAATAATTAATTTTCTATCGCAATCTAAGAGGTTGAATTGATTTACAGCAATAAAATGAATCGCAAAAGAAAATTCAATGAATTTTAAGAGTGAAATAATTATATAATGCCCTTTCTAAAACATATCCTACTCTAATGATCCAGTTCACAACTGGCAATGACCTGAAAAAAAAATTAATAATATTATTTGTTAGTTACCGCATTAATATAAACGCAAAAGAAAAATTAAGGAATGCAACCACCAAAAGTGGAATGATCATGTACAAAATGCAAATCCTATTTTAATGATCCACTTCCAGAACTGTCAATGAGTTAGAAATGCTTCCATTGATAACGGTTTTCTTGTTGGATGAAAAAAGTGGGCGTTTTGGTTGAAAATTTATTCTCTCTGTTCCCTTATATCTCTCACAGCAATGATTCATTTATTCAGTGCTCAGTCCAAACCAACGTGGAATATCATGCAGCCGCAACTTCCACAAAGCTTTGTCGTAAACAAGAGATATGAAATTAATAAGTTTCTGGTCAAACCAATTCTAGTGCGTTCGTTAGAGAAATGTTTGATTGATCGCCAAAAATATCCGCTTGGCTTTGTTACATCTGCTGATGTAAAAAAACGTTGGATCCTTATGATATTCGAATGCGGTAAACCAAATAAATTGGAAAAATTCGTATCCCATTCATTTGCAATGTTGATTTTTAGAATTCTGTCTGCCATACTGTTTCTTTTGCCACGATTTCCAGAGGTTTTATTGATATTACAGATTCATGTCGAACGTTGGTTTGTTTGCTAGCTTGCTTATAATCTTTCGAAGAACACAGGCACAGTTGTGGTATTATGAACACAGTCATAATACCATGTGTTATGAAGTTGTTAATTTTTCATTCATTGGGATAATGAAAATTCGTACGCTGTTGACTCTGAACTGAATTACATATGCAACCTCATTCATAATAGTTCATATAGTACCTCTGTTTAATTCCTCTTTCGTAACTCTATTAGTCACCCTTTTTTGAATCTCTACATCGTCATCTCATCATCATCATCATCATCATCATCATCATCATCATCATCATCATAGCATATTTTTCTCGGCCATAGTTGTAATTATCTCCACTGCCTTCTTCGTCCTCCACTTCATCTTTCATCTCTCTCATCAACTCGTCCATACTCCCCTTAAACTTTTATCGACCAAATGTTGTTTTCCCATAGTTTATAAGTTGTACACCTTTTCTTCTATTTCACTTTTATTTGTTATTCTTGTATCATTTTGCTATGTTAAGGAGGCATAACTGGGTATTGTTACCTGTTGCTTCCATTGATAGTTTGTAAATAAATAAATAATTTCCAGTCATAGCAAAAATCACTCTTTTTCAGCTTTCTTAATTTTAAATTTGAAACCATGCAATTTCGATGTCTGAGTTTCATTGGCCTAGATTGTATGTGGAAAATACTAGGCAGACTAACTACATTGGCCTTTAGTCTAATATTATTTTCTCTTTACTTCTCTTCTCTTCTCGATGTGGCTGCTGTCACATGAATTCATCAAAACTCATTTCATATTTCAGCAAAAAATTCTCATAATATGGTTAGCATTGATAGCAATTATTCATCATAAGCTCACACCTTTATATTCGGCATTCAAAGGTTTTTTTTTTGAAAACTTAGTTTGAATAGCTAGACTCCTTATCAACATAATTTAGAATAATAAATAAAAATATATGCTGAATACTGAAGGTATTCATTACTACAGTGCTTTTATTATTGATAGCATATTTTTCACCTGTAATTATTACCAACTACTTTTTCCTCTTTTGTGTCGCTACGGGTCTTATCAAACCCATTGGTAATTGTAAGGTTGTAAATGAATGGATAAATCTAACCTGATAACCAAACCATGGTTTCTTCTTACATAACACAAGCGTGTTTTTCTACCATTAAAACAAGCTTTTCTGCAGAATTTTCCGCTAATTTCTATTACAGATGTCAGTGTGAATAAAGTAAGTAATTCATACGTTGAGTGAATAGAGTTGACTGTTGATCTGTTGAGTCGAATGGATTCCGATCGGGGAGTGAAGAAAGCTGCGATTTACACAATTTCTCGAGTGCGAAGCCCGTACTCAACTTTATTCGCACCATTCATTGTCAAATGTTTTTTCAGAAAGAAAGGCTACAAAGTGTTGATATAGAGCTGTTTTATTTATTTTTTTAACTTTCTACAAAAGATTTGTAGAAATAACATTCAGGTGCAGTGGCGCCGACTTCTTAGGATTATTGTGGGGGGGGGGGGCAAGATCCACCAGCAGCCTAACTAGAAGATCAGTCTGGGGATGGTTTAACATGATCGCGGGGGGGGGGGGGTGAAATATTAGAGGTAGTTAGTCAAGACACATTGGTTTATTAGTAGTTAATTTAATTCATTGTATGAATATTATTAATCCTATGGAACATTTAAATTGGGTAAATGTTTTGACAACTTTGACATTCAGAACAAAATGAGTCAAATATAAACTCAGAAATTAATGTTTTTGAAATATCACTCACCATTCAGGAGTGGCACAATCGCAACAATGAGTTTTCCCAGAAGTAGAGCCGTGTCGCATGTTCCTCTGTTCTCATTACTCTGTTCTCATTTGTCTCATTCAGGGTTATTCATGTTTAAATACTGTACATTTATATCAGTCACGTCAAATAGAAGATAATTATTAATAAAACCACTTCAAAAAGGCACTTTTTTTGGAAAAATGCTATCTTCCGCTGATCATTTTACGAAATGAACTCATCTGCAACCAGGTTCAAATCCAATTTTTCGGCATCCTCCTTATGAAAATTCGTAAGCCGCAAAGAATAGTTTAGTTTCTGTTGTCCCATCGTTGATCGCAATAACGTCTTCAATCTTTTGAGACCGGAAAACCATCTCTCAGCGGTTGATACCGGAATTGTTGAAATTATTCGCAAAATTTTTTGAAATTCCCGTAAAGGTCTTTAAAATGTGGATTCTTCTTGAAAACAGATATGATGTCTTGCACATTCTCAGCATTATCTTTCTGTGATATATTTTGGAACTTTTCTCTTTGAAGGAGAAGGCGATCAAAGTCTATAATATCGCCTTCATATTTCATCGTTTTGGAAACTACCCCAAGCATACATTTTTCAACATCTATTAGAAATTTGAAAGTTAGTTTCGAACCTGGAAGAAAAAGATGAGATTGTCTTGTCTATTGTTTCAAAATACAACTTTCTATATCTCTGCTCCACTGAATCAAATTGATGAACAGAACTGTCTCGAGAGCTATCAAGTTTTTTAGGAATCTTTCTTCTTCTTGAAGTTGTGGGGCGTTGACTTCGGTGGGTTTATTGCCATTAATGTCAGCCCAAGTTTTCTCAAAGCCCTCTCTAAAGAATCGATACTTGATCAAGATGGAGAATTTTTTTTGAAGAGCACTATTCACTGAGTATATGACCGAATAACCGAATAAGTTCACAAGAATTTTAAAAATGGAATAGAAATCAAACTAAAGCATTTGTTTAGCAAAAGTTACAGCTTTGAAGCCAGATTCAGTTGTATCACTCGGAAATTGTTGTGAAAAATCTAACAATGCTGTGTAATTTCTAAGAACTGAAGGAATTGACATATACCTGGCTGTCCACTTACTTGGGCACAAGGGACAAGATAATTACCTGACTCGGTGCCTCTTAGTAATTTGAAAATAGCGAGTGTCTTAGGAGACTCTCTAACAAATCCAACTATCTCCTTAATCGTGTTTAGTACACCTCTCTACTCAGGAATCTATTTTACTGTATCTTGTACCACCAAGTTAAGACTGTGTGCCAAGCAATGCACAAACAAAGCTTTTTTCTCAAGATTTAAAATTTTTGCTTGCACTTCATTAAAAAATCCTGACATATTGCCTGCACCATCAAAACACTGACCTTGACACTGCTTGAGAGATAAATTGGAACATTAATTAATTGGAGAATAAATTGTATTCTCTGTTTCATAGAAACCTAGGAAGAGTTCATCTATCTCCAAAGAGTTGTAGACAATTCTTAAACAAATTAAAACTGGTTTATTTCTACTGACATCAAATGTTTCATCACATATTATGGAGAATACCTTAGCTTTCTTAATTTTAATTAGGAGAGAACGAAGGTGTGTTCCACCTAATAAATCGAGCATTTCATTTTGAGTATCATGACTACACCATTGTAAGAATCTCTTTGAAGCCAGTTTTGCAGCTTAGGTGAGTCTTCACAGTGTAATTTCAGCAAATTGTTATAATTAGGTACTTTCATTATCAGAATGTCCCCTAAAGACAATACCTTGCATTGAAAGATAAACATTCAGGTGCAGTGGCGCCGACTTCTTAGGATTATTGTGGGGGGGGGGGGCAAGATCCACCAGCAGCCTAACTAGAAGATCAGTCTGGGGATGGTTTAACATGATCGCGGGGGGGGGGGGGTGAAATATTAGAGGTAGTTAGTCAAGACACATTGGTTTATTAGTAGTTAATTTAATTCATTGTATGAATATTATTAATCCTATGGAACATTTAAATTGGGTAAATGTTTTGACAACTTTGACATTCAGAACAAAATGAGTCAAATATAAACTCAGAAATTAATGTTTTTGAAATATCACTCACCATTCAGGAGTGGCACAATCGCAACAATGAGTTTTCCCAGAAGTAGAGCCGTGTCGCATGTTCCTCTGTTCTCATTACTCTGTTCTCATTTGTCTCATTCAGGGTTATTCATGTTTAAATACTGTACATTTATATCAGTCACGTCAAATAGAAGATAATTATTAATAAAACCACTTCAAAAAGGCACTTTTTTTGGAAAAATGCTATCTTCCGCTGATCATTTTACGAAATGAACTCATCTGCAACCAGGTTCAAATCCAATTTTTCGGCATCCTCCTTATGAAAATTCGTAAGCCGCAAAGAATAGTTTAGTTTCTGTTGTCCCATCGTTGATCGCAATAACGTCTTCAATCTTTTGAGACCGGAAAACCATCTCTCAGCGGTTGATACCGGAATTGTTGAAATTATTCGCAAAATTTTTTGAAATTCCCGTAAAGGTCTTTAAAATGTGGATTCTTCTTGAAAACAGATATGATGTCTTGCACATTCTCAGCATTATCTTTCTGTGATATATTTTGGAACTTTTCTCTTTGAAGGAGAAGGCGATCAAAGTCTATAATATCGCCTTCATATTTCATCGTTTTGGAAACTACCCCAAGCATACATTTTTCAACATCTATTAGAAATTTGAAAGTTAGTTTCGAACCTGGAAGAAAAAGATGAGATTGTCTTGTCTATTGTTTCAAAATACAACTTTCTATATCTCTGCTCCACTGAATCAAATTGATGAACAGAACTGTCTCGAGAGCTATCAAGTTTTTTAGGAATCTTTCTTCTTCTTGAAGTTGTGGGGCGTTGACTTCGGTGGGTTTATTGCCATTAATGTCAGCCCAAGTTTTCTCAAAGCCCTCTCTAAAGAATCGATACTTGATCAAGATGGAGAATTTTTTTTGAAGAGCACTATTCACTGAGTATATGACCGAATAACCGAATAAGTTCACAAGAATTTTAAAAATGGAATAGAAATCAAACTAAAGCATTTGTTTAGCAAAAGTTACAGCTTTGAAGCCAGATTCAGTTGTATCACTCGGAAATTGTTGTGAAAAATCTAACAATGCTGTGTAATTTCTAAGAACTGAAGGAATTGACATATACCTGGCTGTCCACTTACTTGGGCACAAGGGACAAGATAATTACCTGACTCGGTGCCTCTTAGTAATTTGAAAATAGCGAGTGTCTTAGGAGACTCTCTAACAAATCCAACTATCTCCTTAATCGTGTTTAGTACACCTCTCTACTCAGGAATCTATTTTACTGTATCTTGTACCACCAAGTTAAGACTGTGTGCCAAGCAATGCACAAACAAAGCTTTTTTCTCAAGATTTAAAATTTTTGCTTGCACTTCATTAAAAAATCCTGACATATTGCCTGCACCATCAAAACACTGACCTTGACACTGCTTGAGAGATAAATTGGAACATTAATTAATTGGAGAATAAATTGTATTCTCTGTTTCATAGAAACCTAGGAAGAGTTCATCTATCTCCAAAGAGTTGTAGACAATTCTTAAACAAATTAAAACTGGTTTATTTCTACTGACATCAAATGTTTCATCACATATTATGGAGAATACCTTAGCTTTCTTAATTTTAATTAGGAGAGAACGAAGGTGTGTTCCACCTAATAAATCGAGCATTTCATTTTGAGTATCATGACTACACCATTGTAAGAATCTCTTTGAAGCCAGTTTTGCAGCTTAGGTGAGTCTTCACAGTGTAATTTCAGCAAATTGTTATAATTAGGTACTTTCATTATCAGAATGTCCCCTAAAGACAATACCTTGCATTGAAAGATAAAGAAGAGAAAAGAAAACATTTTTATAAACATGCACGATTTTCTACAATTTGCTTCTGTTTTTCTTCTAACAGTTGAGCATCACATTTACTCCGCATAATAGCCTACAGATGACATTTTTATGGCGGCTTCCTTGTGGCAGCCTGACTGTTCATGTAGTTTAAATTTCTTTATGCCTTTTTTCCAGTTCTGAAATCTAGATTGAATGAAAGTTAATTCCTTTTCACCCACAAATTGGAAAATCAACAAATATTTTCCTACATGTAGAACATAAAACGATATATTTTTCCTTGTCATAAGAAATCTATGGAAAACTTTTTATCCATTCCTCCATTCCGCATTGAATCACCTTTTAGTTTTTCTTATAGCTCCAGCAGCATTCAATTTATTGCCAGAGTCTAACAATGAATTATTGGATTGTGGGCAGACCTTGGAAGATGAAGAGGTTGAAGGCATATTTGAATTCATACGCCTAATTGCTGGAACTCACGCTCCTATTTGTAGTTTTTATTAGAAACTTTTCCATTTTCAACTAATAAATAATATTTACTTATAATCACGAGCACACATGAAATTCACGAATAGAAAGAAGTGATACTGACCGCATTCACCATCACCAGTCAACTGAAATAGTTTTGGCTACCAGGCTACTTTTTTCCCAAGAGGACGGCAGAATGCTTTTACGCACTGTGTGTGGGACTCACTCTCCCTGAGTTGGGAACCTAGCAATGTAGAAGGCGTTTGACATTGTCGCGCATCTCCGGCACAGCCACACTCGCAGAACAGGGCGCATACCCACTAAACTGCCTAGTGTTCAACCCATGAGTGAGACTGGAATCCTCACAAAGAGAAACCGCTTCAGTCTACTCATGGTATATGCCATCTGGAGTACAGATAGGCCTGCATCCTCCCACCTTGGTAGGTCAGTATTGGGAGGGAAGGGCCTTCCTCCCCATACTATCCTACCAGGTGCAGGCTACCAGGCTACTATATTCATTCTGTTGTGGGAGAGTCAGGCATAAACAAACAATATTGAGCCTGTGTGAGTAGATTTCCTACGAAATATTGTTTTTATTGACTCATTTCGGCGTTGTTGCCTGGATAATGGACCTAAGACTAGGACCTAGGCATTGGAAACAATAAACAAGCAAATCAGATGTCTATGCTTTGTGGAAGACTGATATTCTATGTTGTGTGAAAGTAAAAAAATTACAGCTAGGCAGCTCTATTGTTTTGTAGGGCTTACTTTTGGGCCGATTGGGATCGAATAATTTAATTTAATTTGAAAAAATGAAATTGAATACGGTAATTCATTACTTGACCAGTTTTCTCTGGCCAAAATATGGGTGAGGGGGAGCAAAATGTATGTACTGCCCCCCATAGTGAATATTGGGGAGGGGGGCAGAAAGTGCCATCCCCCTCCCCAAAGTCGGCGCCACTGTTCAGGTTTTATGAAAAGCATGGATGTTATTGATCGGCAGTTGGAGAGTAGAGGAAATACTCATCTTGGTCTCCAATCTATTAGCCTAGCTCAAATATTTACTAAATTTTTGAAAAAGGGGGGTTTTATCGTTTCTAATCGAGGATATGGTCGATGAAAAAATTCATTTGTAAAATATTTCGTTAATTTCTAAAATAATTATTTTTTTTCATAAACAAATGATCCGTTTATGCAAATTGATCCTTCATTAAATTTAGTAGTTCTGAATATTTTAGCAGGCCATTATCGGTGTCTGAGTAAGAATTTGTCCTTGACAAGGCAAGACGCTCATTTTGTACAAATATTTGGTCGCTCTTGAAATGTCGTAGTGCGCTTAAATGCCTTCTAAATAATAAAGCTCGTTCCACGGCCGACGGCGAATGTACGTTGACTAAATTGCAAAGCTCTAGATTCAGCATCAGGCGTCGCCATGGCAACCGTACAGCGGTAGGAAGGAACGCGCTGGCACTTGCATATTATTTCAGGCACGACGCTCTTCTGGAATAATCAAATAGTGCTTTGCTTACCCACGGTCACATTGCTGCTATTTTGTACTCAAACTCGTGCAATTTATTAGTTTAGCATCTTGCGAAAAGCAAAGTTGCCCTGTCTACTTCAGAGTAAATTCGAAGAAGGTGGAAGAATTAGTTTTAACTCGCTTATTTATAAGTGATATCGAGTGCTAAATCAATGATGATTTGAAAAATAAGGAATGCGATCAAGTGATGAATCTGTCATGAATGAAAAAATGTATCGGTTTCCATAGATAGGAATGTGTGTGTATTTATTGAGAACTTCAATAACCACAGGATTCTAAGAAAGATTATTTTGTTTAAAGCTTGACATAGTAAATTAGTCGTACGTTTCTTTCTTCTGTCAGTAGTGCCATACCTTTCTTTACATTATTACACTATAATTAAGTTGAATAGATCTGTTCAATAATTACAATTCAGCTTTGCTATTTCTATTTGATTTTAGTATTTTTCTTAGCTACAGTAATCAACAAATGTATTTTATTTCAAATTTAAGTGTGTGAATCTAATCAACAATGTAAATGCTAATTTAAAAAAAAAATTGAAATCAAAATTGTCTATCCAACCATATTATATGTGGGGTCCATTCCATATATATATGGTCGGTCGATGATAAAAAATAAATGCTGTAACTCTGAGTCAACTTGAAACGAAAGTTAGTAATTATTACAGATGGATGTAAAATTGCAGATCTAGAAGAATGTAATCCCACTTTTTCTTCAGGTATTTTTGAGATACTATACTTGCTTGAGGGGTTGATGAAATCCATAAACTAAAAATATATACGATGTAATATTCTTCCTATACGAGGGAAGTGAACTTACTATAGGGAAGTGATAGCCGAGTGCCGTAGCAGGTTTCTGTTCAATCAGAGACAAGCTACGAAACTCCTGGTCGCTCTTTGTGAGGGTGACTGATTGGATTGGCCAGCAAAAACGACTCAGTTCTCTGCTGTAAAATCACTTCCCGGTGGTTCGGAAACCACCTAAAACGGTAGGTCCTACTCATCAATCACCATCATCCAATTCATTACCCACGCACAGGTCTCAGACCTATGTGGGCTTCATCCTATAAAAAAACAAACGATATAATATACTATACTTGGTAATGTTTTGACATTTATTCAAATCCAACTGTAGAGTGAAATAGCCAAAAATTGTCCAAATTAATTTTTTCCAACGACAGGATAAATTGTTGTTAATCTTATAATTTCCTATGTAGGAAAGTGTTTTTCATCCAAATTCAGGATAGCTTCTATTATTTGAACTCATTGTTTGGATTTGCATATTATTTGAGGAGCAGGTTATTCTACTATTTTGGAATGGGTTCGTCTGTTCTCCAAATTTCTAATTGTAAACCTTGGACTTATCTCGAGACATCTCCAATGCAAACGTTCTGATACCTGGATTTTGCTATAAGCTAGACTGTAATTCCCATTTACTTACTTCTTCGGTTTGTGCTTGTCACAAAATTGGTCTGTTGAGCTTGTAGGCTTAGTCCTTCAAGTATTCCTGAGTATAATTTATAAATAAATAAATATCATTACCCATTTAAAATTCTACTATTGCAATATAATAAGTCACATTAAAAATCACATTTTTTGATTTTTTGAGAACTAAAAGAATGAAATTTATTAGACTACACTTGGAGGACTACTAATAGCCTGTGTGTAGGTGATAGGTGTAGGGAAATCAAAAAATAAAAATAAATTTCTTGACGGTTATTTTATGAGAGCGTCCAGAAATATTAAACATTATCAATCAATCCTTCAACATTGTGTAGGACAAATATTTGTATGTAGTCCATTAGCATAATTATAGCATTATGAAGTTTCATTAAAGTAAGCGCTCTCTCTCTCTCTCTCTCTCTCTCTCTCTCTCTCTCTCTCTCTCTCTCTCAATTATATGCAATCCAATAACTAGTGTCACATTAGCATATCATCCGAGCTAACATTAGCCCAATATAATGTGGCCTCCTTTCTATGCAAACATAAATAATGTAAATTGAAGTTCAGTGAAATACATCATAATATTATGCATGCTTCCATGTACTCATGGTCACCTATGAATATTCCGCGCATTTCAATAAAATATTATTTGGCATTTGATTTCAACAAGACAGATGTTGCTACAGTAATTCTCTTTCATTTCAACGTACATTTTCATTTTTATTTTTCCTCTTACCCTCTTTATCCTTTAACTTCCTCTTATCTTTCCGTCACTATCCGTCATTGATCAATTCTAAATTGATCACTGATCAATTCTAATTTGAATCGTACCTACCTACTACCTACTACTATAACTTACCCACTCAAGCTAGTCCTATTACTGAAATAATGACCTATTTTCCGGTTTTTATGTATTTCATCTTTTAACTTTCTGTATTGTCATTCCATTGAATTATCTACTATTTATTTTAGAACTGTCACTGATGAAAGGATTCCTGCCTCATTTTCATTAAGTGATGCATAAACCTAAATTCTCACGACATGAATTCAGCTATCATATAATATTTTCTCCACCCAAAGGATTGAATTTTATGTATTCATCTTCGTTAAGAATGTTCCTAATTAGTTCTCATTCATTCATTTAATTCATCCAATTTCCCTAATTTTTAAATTTGATGTTTTGGTGTTTCATGTAAACTTTTATGTTATATGAATTGCCAGCACTTCTGTATCATTTATAGAGATAAGACAATAATCTATTATTTGTTCATTCTGTTCCATCTTCTTCAAACAAACGAATTAAACTGAGAAAACACTTTGGTGTAAAAATAAACAGATTTTTATATGTAAAAATGTAATATTATAAATATGTGAGTTTATTTCCTTTTCTGCTATAATTTTTTCCATTATTGATATTATTTCTATAATTGTAAATTATTTTTTTATTATATCTGCAGTTTGAAATTATACTATATTATTATTATTCAATAATTATTTTACTCAATTATTATAACTGATTCAACTTATTAATTATTTTACCGAATTTTCCATTTCCAAAGTACTTCTGTATCATTTATAGGGATAAGTCAATAATCTGTTATTTGTTGATTCTGTTCCATCTTCTTCCCACAAACGAATTAAACTGATAAAACACTTTGGTGTAAAAATAAACACATTTTTATATGTAAAAATGTAATATTATAAATATGTGAGTTTATTTCCTTTTCTGCTATAATTTGTTTTCATTATTGATATTATTTCTATAATTGTAAATTATTCTTTCTATTATATCTGCAATCTGAAATTATACTATTATTATTATTATATAGATTATTATTATTATTATTATTATTATTTAATAATGATATTGCTCAATATATTATTTTCTGTAATCAGTTATCATCGAATCTTTGAATAATTGCTGGTGACAGTAGCCGCGTGAACGCAAATTAAAACAGTGATGTGAATCGTGAAAAACAGTCTGGATTGTGACGAATATGGGCTAGTAACTAATATTATGGACAGTGTTGGGTTGGCGTTGGTTGATGATCGACTGTTGTGTCGTGACGAGTGTTGAGTAGAATGATAAAGGGGACGTTTGCCGTGTCGGCCATTGTTAGAGATAGTAGTAAGCGTTACAAATGCACTTTGACATTGAGTTGTAGCGCCACTGAATGGACTTCCCTCTCTTCTTCCCACCACCTCCACCCTCTTAGCAGCAGCTGTAGCAGTCATGGTTCGCCCCCGGCTCAAGCAGAAGATTATGCACGTCAATGCTGCGGTCGCTGTTGATCTCATCAATGTCGTCGCATTTCTGGTCAGTCATGTCTACATGCTACTACTCAAACTTCGTCCTATTACCAAAATAATTATTATTCATTCGTATTGAAGTGTCGATGTACATGTGAAAGAATATTCAAATTCAAATTATTGGTCACATCAAAAAATAAAACACATTACATCACACCGCACAATCATCATAACAAAAACGCAATGAAAAATGTTTCTCGTACTTTTAAAATAATAATAATAATAATAATAATACTAATGCATGTTATGATAATGTACTTTCAATTAATAATGTAACTTAAATAATTATAAAACTGAAATAATGTGCTTTTAAATAATAATGCTTTTTTAGTATAAATCACAATTTTGATATCATTGATGATGAAGATGGACAGCAACATGAAAGATAAATGATGTAAGCAAACATACTATTCACAAAAATACTTTCACAAAGCCCTTGTCCGTGAATAGGAGCTGAAAAGAATAGAATGGCTGTCTTTATTTATTACCTGGGAGGGCGAAGTTAGAGCGCAGCCGGCCCTCTCTTCCACTTAACCCTCCCCTACAATTCTAATTAAGATAAGTAAACATAATTTTCAGAATAGAAAAACAAAAAAAACAAAAAACAGAAGAACTGAAAAATAGGATATTGAGAAAAGATAAGATAAAAGATAAAATTACTTTATTTACGTAAATTTACAAAATCTAATTGTGACTGATTAAAAAGAATATTATTAACAACACAATAGATAAGAAAATGAGAAAAAGTTTGGATAACAATAAAATTTTATGTGAAGCATTTACGTAATAAGGGCGAAGTCTGGACAAAAATTCGTCCATTCAAACTCAACCTTGATAACTTCAAATTGCGAGACTATATAATTAGTGAAATAGAATAAAATTTGAATACAAATTGAAAAAGTTAGAAGTGATTAAGCATAATTGAAATTGTGTTTTTTTTTTAAATATTTTCTGAACAATACAGATGGGATATTATTTACAAAATGAAAGATGATGGTTGTCATTTTTGAATTAGAAGTTCAATATAAAAATCAGGAGGAAGTCACCACCGAAGAAATTAATTTAAGAAGGAACAAGGCAGGCAAAGAGAGAATAGAAGAATGAAGATAAAATATAGAGAAACGATATAGATAGATTAAAGCTCAAGAAAAAGTACACTAAATAAGAGGCTAAAAATGTTATAAGTACTGGTAGCAAATAATCTAAAATAATTCATATGAATGGAAGAAGCTAGACGATCAATACGGACCACAGAGCTGGCTTTTAAACCAAATTATGTGATCCATATTGACTGGGTTAAGTTAAAAATATTGATGTTGACCGAACAATACCCCATTGTAGAGTTTTAAATATTGATGATGATCCATGGATCACACTTCAATATTGACTGTCTAAGGCTAAGGTCTGCCATTAACAAGTAGTGCTATCAACAATATCGGTATATAAAAATGTAGAATCATTTCTAAATAAGTTTGTCCATTTCTATTTCATTGGTCGAGAGCTTAGAGTGCTTAGTAGGTGGGTTTAGGTCTTGTAGAACTATTAATTAAATGACAAAATGTTATATTATAAATTCTCATCACATATCTTTATATCTATAATTCATTATCACAGACACACAACTTATGTTTGAATATAGAATTCAATATTATACACTGTGGTATAATTTTCTGTGGTGAATGCAGAGACTTTCTTTTATAGCATGCTTGTCTCAAAACTGAGCTACTAGGATACGACAGTATAGTCCTGTTTATGATTCTGTAGCATACTTTCAACATTTTGTAGCATAATTTTTTAAACATGTAAGTGATTACACAATTCATATCATTGCCTATGTGCTGTGTATGTTATAAGTATTGGTTGAAGCTTCTTACTGAGAAGCTCTAAGAGAAGTTCTAAACTTATTTTCAACAAATTTCTTTACAAACCTCATCCAATCTTTATACCCGGAGGGAAATGCATAGAAAAATTGAAGAATGCCAAATTTATCAAATAGCTTTCTTACACGTCTTAAATGTGAATATGTCGTAGCTTAATATAACAGATAATTTAGTTTGAAACAAAATTTTTAAAATGGCTAATTTAGTTTCTGATTGTAAATATACTGTATCTAATAGAAACATTGCAAGTTTGCGTTGTGAACATCAGTGATTAAGGAGTAATATAGGCAATTACAATACATGTACAATGAAAGTCATACTCCTCCACGATGAGTTCTCTTTAAGGCAATTATTTTATTACTCCCTACTAATAGCCTATATTTTCATGAAATTTTTTATAGATTCCATTATTAAGTCTTAAATCCCCAACTAATCTCAATTTTCTATTAATTTTCATAACAGACCAATAAAGTTTCTTCAATACTAGCTATGAAGCATACAACCTGTTAAACGTATAAAAATGCAATTAATGGACGGCGATAAAAATCACTCGTGACAAGAAAGGCTGTCTAAAGTGTTCATTTCAAGCTTTATAGGAGTCATTACGTGGTGCAGTTTTTCTTGTTAAACTAAGAATTTTATATTCGGTAATCTTACAATTATCTAGGAAAACAACTATAAAATCCCAAATATCTGGCCAAAACTTTTGATTTCATTCTTGTTATGATTTCCTTCAAGCTCAAAGCTGCGTGATCAAACTCAGATACTAAATCAAATATCAATGTCAACTAGAAGAAATTAAAAGTTTAATTATTTGTGTTCAATTTTGTAATTTTTTCTACTGGAAGTCTTTTACATTTCTTTCTGAAACCCTGATCAGTAGTATTTAAAAAATGTGTGTATTCAGTAGTATTGCTTGCAATACTTAATATCTATTGTTTGTTTAATAAATTGTTTTAAATAGGTAGAGTTCACTCTCATCTTATTCACACAAGTCAAAATATTAATGTACTTTTAGTAATATTAAATATCATAAATATTAATTATAAATTTTGAATCATTTTTTCAATAAGTACAATGCGTATAACAGAGCAACTCAGCCATCTCATCGTTTATTACTGATCCATTTCATATTAAATCTTACTTCTGAATGTTTCTAAAACTTTCCCAGCTGAAATCCATCTCCAGGATTTTCCAAGCTAGTGAAACTAGCTTTCCAAGCTAGTGTAGTTGAGAACTACACTATGATACATTTTTCATGGAAAGAAAGAAATTAATAACATTGGAGGCTGACAGATGATGACGAAATTAATCTCATTAATGTGAGTATCTTTCTTTAGACGTGTCTTCGCTGATGAAATTTATCACTATCCATCTCTTGAACAGACAAAAATGACATGTCAGTTGCATTTGGGAGACTATAAGAAAGATAATAATCTTTTTACGTACACTGATTGATTTTCAAAGCTACGCGCTTTAGAAAATCGAGATTCAGGAATTTAGATAGATTCCAATTAGGTCCGTATTTTTCAATCAATATTATCTTCTCAATTTTAATTTTTTTTAAATTGTAATTTTATCAAAATTTCGGATTTATCCATCTATATGGAAAAACGCTGAGTTTGTCTTATGAAATCATTATAAATAAATGAAAGTTGACAGTACAGAGTTTTCAATAAATGCATTTTTTGAATTCTGGAGAGTTTATAGTTTTTTTAGCGTGCCACTAGTGACTTGTAATAAGTGTGCCGCTCTTGTAGGGTCTCCTGGGAAAGGGAATAGGAGTCTGCAGTCTTACCACCTGACAAGACATTTGTCAGCTACGCCTTTCCCATGGTCTCCCCGCTTAGCTAAAGCCCTGTTCATCTTTTCGTCAGCAGATGAAATTGAAATGATAGAGAACAAACATTACTCTCGGCAAGTTGAAAATAATTTATTCTTTTGAAAGTAAAAGTAATCATTCTTGTAAATAAAAGACCTTCTCTCTTCATCAACATCATCAATCTACGTTTCCTGGATCTTCGCTCTTCAATTTCGTGTTCACTGTTGTTGGACTTGTTCTAGTCAAATCGCTCTGTAAGGATGTTTGCAGTGGAAGGTAATCCTGTTGACTTCCTGTCCCTTCCATTATCTTTCCTCGTATTGATTTTTAAAGCTATGTCCTTGATTTATTTTGGTTCGAATGAACTGGCGTATATCCTTGAATTTTATGTGATTTCCAAAGTTTCGTTGGGGCGGGAACGCTTAGTAAAATCGCCCCACTCTGCTATTTTGAAAAATGAAAATCGTATTTTCAAGCCAAGTAATTAAAAAGTGAAGCAATAAAAAAAATAAAAGAATTTTCTATTTGGGGCTTTCCATTGCTTTTTATCTTATTCAAGCTTGCAGTGTCTCCACAACCTTCACGAATATTGAGACAGGAATCTCTCGAAATCATTACTATTCAAGTAAACTCGCCGCCCTGAAGCATTAATACCTATTATTTGTTCATATTGCCGATGACTCCACTATGTTGTTAGTTATTCCTCCATAGCATAGAGTACTTTTTAAATTCTAATTTGAGGAGCTCATGCTATGAAATAGTAATTCTTGATAGTAATAATCATTTTCAATTGATTATTGCAATTAATTAACACAAATTACTCACTTTTTTCAACTAGTTGATAACTAATCATTGCAACTTGTGATAATATAATAATTTAATTAATTCAACTATAGCAATTTTTTTATGATTAGTTTCAATTGATGGTAAATAGTATTCCGATCTTGCAGCCCAGATATTGAGCTATAACTTACATAACAGTAACCCCTCTACAAGATACTCTGTAAGAAATAATTTAAATATTTCAAAGGTAATGTTTGTAATACAAAATAAATAATACTAGTTGCTAGATTCCCTCAGAATGTTGTGTACTTGGTTGTGTACTAGCAGTAAGTACTAGCATTGCTGTAACGGAAACTGGGGAAAGGTCATGGATAACGGTGCCTTACCTTGGCCCAGTTTCTGATAAATTAGGAAAACAAATGAAAAAGAACGGTTTTGATGTAGCTTTTCAAACCAAACCAATTTTAAAGAGCTTATTTGGGTGTAGTAAAGACAAAATTGATATCTGGGATAAAAGTGGGGTTTATAAATTGAATTGCGGTGATTGTAATGCTTGTTATGTGGGTCAGACTGGTAGAAGTTTCAAATGTAGAGTAAATGAACATATCAGGGATTGGAAAACCCAAAAAGGAGATTCAAATTTTGCAGAACATCTCATTAATAATAATGGACACAAGTTCAAGGCTGAAGAAAATGTTGAATTTCTGCATTTGATTGGCAAAGGCAATTATAGTATATATAAGGCTTCTCTGTACTTCAGTTTTTCAGTTTGATTGAGATTGATAATGGTGTAACAACCGAAACTAGTTTCTCGAAGTTTTAATAAATGTGGTTGTGACAATTTCGTCTTATTTTTCATTATGGATACCTTCCACAATATCACCTTCGCCATTACTAAGAAAAATATCATAATAATCCATATATTTTAATATTCCTGGATTTCTTGTTCCATGACGAACTGCGTTGTTAATATTAACTTTTTATGTGAATTTAACGACTTTCAGTCAAATATTCTTTAAAAATAAGTATAATTTACTTACTCTGCAGGCCGAGCGCTTTCGAATCTTTGAGATCCATTTTCAGAGGCGTGTGTTCCTTGATCATCGATGTCAGTTTTTAGGTTAGAAGAATTGTGAAACACCTCAACACCTTGGAACAATTTGAAATATACAAATACACCACACAGAATAAACAAAACATCCTCAACGAACAACTAAATTTTAAATCACACAAACTTTTTGATCACATTTTACAAAAACCACAATTCTTCTAACCTAAAAACTGACATCGATGATCAAGGAACACACGTCTCTGAAAATGGATCTCAAAGATTCGAAAGCGCTCGGCCTACAGAGTAAGTAAATTATACTTATTCTTAATGAATATTTGACTGCAAGTCGTTAAATTCACATAAAAAGTTAATATTTTAATATATCTATATATACAGGGTGGGGGAAATGTTTGGAAACGGCTTAATATTTCATATACAAAGGTGATTTTGCGGTAGGTATGATTGAGGATCCTACTCAAATTGAAAATACTATTTTACTGTGACTTTAAAAATCTGGTCCGCCATCTTGGAACCGCCATTTTGAATGTAACTTTTTTTTTTAAATAGGAAGGGGGTCATGCGATACATGATTTCAATACGGAATTTTAAGACAAAATGAATGCCGAAAACCGCACATCGATATGTCAACCCGTTTCGGAGATATTTACATTATTAATCGATACCATGAAAAGCAGAAATGAAATAAATAAGTACATTAAAATCTTACCTATCAAATTTTTTGTTAATAGTGTTTGCTAATAAACATTAAAACCCAATTATTTTAATAAATGTTCAAACTGTTTTCCTTCAGCTGTTTGACAATGTGCTAATCTTAAATAATAGCCATCAAGCACATTTTGAATCATTTCGCGTGATGAACATCTGACTCTGGATATCATAATATCAACAATAATCATGATATCAACCTAAAATCATCTGTAATAATCCAACTGATTTAATGAATTCTTTTTCAATCATGAAGTAGTGAGTGTGTTTAAAGTCGTTCGCAATGGCATTTTTAAATGAAACCGCACATTTTGAATCATTTCGCGTGATGAACATCTGACTCTGGATATCATAATATCAACAATAATCATGATATCAACCTAAAATCATCTGTAATAATCCAACTGATTTAATGAATTCTTTTTCAATCATGAAGTAGTGAGTGTGTTTAAAGTCGTTCGCAATGGCATTTTTAAATGAAACCGCACATTTTGAATCATTTCGCGTGATGAACATCTGACTCTGGATATCATAATATCAACAATAATCATGATATCAACCTAAAATCATCTGTAATAATCCAACTGATTTAATGAATTCTTTTTCAATCATGAAGTAGTGAGTGTGTTTAAAGTCGTTCGCAATGGCATTTTTAAATGAAACCGAGAGAATAACTTTGTTAATGATGCGCGGCTATGGAGATAGAGTACGGTCTTACCAAGAAGTTTCTGATTTATTTAACGAAACATTTCCCAACAGAAATCCAATTAGTAAAAGTGTTGTTTTTAAGACAGTAAAGCGGTTTCAAGAAACGGGCAAAGTGACTGATCGTGCTCGCACTGGAAGAACAAATACTGCCACCAACAATGAAAAATCTTTAGAGGTAATGCAATCATTTGTTGAAGATCCGCATACATCAACTAGAAGCGTTGCCAAGGAACATGGTATGTCTACTCGTTCTGTCAGAAAAGTTCTTAAGGAATCTCATTTCCATCCGTTTAAGCTTCATGTATTACAAGAACTGAATGAGGATGATTTCGACCGCCGGGTAGAGTTTTGTGACATAATGATGAACAAGTATGACAATGATCCAAACTTCTTTAATAATGTAGTATTTTCGGATGAAGCTACGTTCATGCTTAACGGCAATGTAAATAAGCAAAACTATCGTTTCTGGACCGATGTCAACCCATACTGGATGAAGGAGGGTCATACACAGTATCCTGAAAAATTAAACGTATGGGCTGGTATGGTAAATGGTCACATTGTAGGACCATTTATTATCGAGAATAATTTAACAGGTGCCATTTACGAGAACATGTTAATAAATTTGATCGTTCCAGCCATCCAGAACATCAACGGACAAGAGTTACATAACTTGTGGTTTCAACAAGATGGGGCGCCCCCTCATTATGCATTAGGAGTGCGGGATATATTGAACCAAACATTTCCCCAACGCTGGATAGGTCGTAGAGGTGCAATAGAGTGGCCCGCTAGGTCACCTGACCTCTCTCCACTTGATTATTTCTTTTGGGGCTACATGAAAGACAATGTGTACAAAAAGAAACCAGCAACAATTAATGAACTGAGAGAATGTATAACTGAAGTGGCTAACAGAATTCCACGCGAAATGATTCAAAATGTGCTTGATGGCTATTATTTAAGATTAGCACATTGTCAAACAGCTGAAGGAAAACAGTTTGAACATTTATTAAAATAATTGGGTTTTAATGTTTATTAGCAAACACTATTAACAAAAAATTTGATAGGTAAGATTTTAATGTACTTATTTATTTCATTTCTGCTTTTCATGGTATCGATTAATAATGTAAATATCTCCGAAACGGGTTGACATATCGATGTGCGGTTTTCGGCATTCATTTTGTCTTAAAATTCCGTATTGAAATCATGTATCGCATGACCCCCTTCCTATTTAAAAAAAAAAGTTACATTCAAAATGGCGGTTCCAAGATGGCGGACCAGATTTTTAAAGTCACAGTAAAATAGTATTTTCAATTTGAGTAGGATCCTCAATCATACCTACCGCAAAATCACCTTTGTATATGAAATATTAAGCCGTTTCCAAACATTTCCCCCACCCTGTATATCTCTATCTATAAAAGGATGATACCCTGACTCACTCATCAACGCAGAGCCAAAACTACTAGGCCTATGAACTTGAAATTTCGTATGAACAATCCTTATAGGATTTCACCGTGCAATAAGAAAGGATTTTTCAAAATTCGCAATTTTAGGGGTGTTTTTAGGGGGTTGAAGTTTTGCCTATGCAAAGCACGGGTACATGGATGGCTAGCTAGCTTACTGGGATCTTTTAATCATATGGAAAATAATTTGAAATTTTTCGATCTGCTGTACACGCTGTTTCGATGGACAAGCTGTTTGTGTGTTTTGCAAATCATCATTCTAAAAACAACGTCTGTCTATCAAACCGGTAAACGTATGTTTGCCAATCATCTTTAATGGTCATGCTTTTTCAGTGCTCAGGTAATTTTTTGGGCATACGGGATTATACTGACTTTAACCAATAACAAATCTTTAAACACATGTTTTTAAAACAACGAAGGACCTGAAAACTGAAGGAAACTATGAAGGAAGCCTATGAGCTCTGGAAGAGCCCTAGGACTAACTTCTTCCCTAATAGTCCTAGAAGGTTAAAATTCGAAATGTAACCTTTTTGGGAGGTGGCGAATCATAAAATTAAAAACTTAGTTTTCGCCCTAATAGTTGTAGGTGGTTTAAATTTGAAATGTTCATTCAGAGGTGCTGAGTAAGAAAACAACGAAGGAGGCCTCTCAGATCAGCTGGAAGAGCAATAGGACTAACTTCTTCCCTAATAGTCCTAAAAGGTTGAAATTTGAAATGTAATCTCAGTGGGAGGTGGCGAATAAAAAATCAAGGAGAGCTTTTTATGAGAACGCAGCAACGCGCGTCGGGCCAGCTAGTATATAATATTATATAGATATCTACGATATATAATAAGAGAGAGAGTAGTGGTGTATGTTTTTGTCTTACGGATTTCACGTAAACGGCAACGATTTGGAACACTAAATTTGGCACATCTTCCTCTAAACTCGATTCAGTGCACCTCCAAGACCGATTTTTGATTTTCCTTTCAAAATTGTCAAAATTAATGTTCAAGTTTCACTTATGGACACTCACTGTTTCAAAATATGTTTAGATGCAGGAAGCTCACAGAACAGCTGATAACATGATACGTTACTATGGTGATAATATAGATGATACGCCGATATGTCTCAAGTCAAAGCAACAGATTAACTCTGTATCAATATTACAACTGCTAATTACCCAGCGTCTTGCGAGCTTACTTATTGTGTGTATTGGGATTTTCCTGTAATTCATTGTTTTAAAGAATTATACACAAAACTATGCAGATGGGTAGAGCTGCTGAGTCGCTAAAAACGTAGTTTACTTATAAAAAAACTAAAAATTCACATCATCAGTGCAACAAAAAAATGTATTATTCAACTTCTATCTTCAGACAAATTAACTGTATGGAATTTCAATCACCCTTCCCAATTTCGTAATTTTGTAACCACTACCATAAGTTAGTTATCTACCAGGAAAGAAAAACTCCAAACTGGATTCCCCAGCAAGACTGGGTAAGATGCTAGTTCTCAATATTTTAAAGTTTCATACAATATTACATTCTACAGTATCACAGAATGAAAGATAGTGCAAGTTTATATAGTGTACTGCAAGAACAAACCTCCAACTCTGCTATATAAATCGAAACATGCTTCTTTCTTCACAAATTCCTGCCTAAAGGCCTTTCAGCAAGCAGTTTAATTCTACTATTTCTTATAATACCAATAGTGTGAACGAAGTTCTCAAAATCCTATGGTTAGAAATAATTTAGTGGTGTTTGATCGGCTGAGGCGCTTATCTTTGATAAGACTGTGGCTGACTGCTACTCCTGTGGCCTCGGACTCCATCCCTGTTGTTCAGTCTAGCATAGCTTGTGTCATTATTGCCTTAATACCCACTTTATAACCCAGAAATCTGATTTAATACAGGAGAATCCAATTGTCTGGAGAATGCAATCTTTTTTTTGAAGCAGATCTCCTAAGCTTTCTCCTAAGACACTTTTATTGAAACTGCATGTAATGTGATGTGAATTAATTAGAGGTTCATCACAGTGTTCCTAATAAGAGTGTGGCCTATGGGTACTGTAGACCAAGTCTATTACATCGACGTTCAATTATAATTATTAAAGGGGTATTCAATTAGTACACGACGCCAGACTTACTTACCTCCACCCTTCTCAAATCAACGCAGCTCTTCCCACGCTTTGTCTCTGAGAGGAGCATCTTTCCTTCCAACCGAACTAAATTAAAAGGAAGAAAGGAAGATTCATTTACAGCAAAAAAATATTTTCAATCGCTTTAGGAACACCGACAAGTTGCACTGCTGCTATTTCTATTCAGGTTACATTTTGGAAAAATAAAAATTGTCGCCCACGTTTTTATTTTTATGAGCTGGTTATTTTTCTTCCAATTCTGTTTGCGGAACCGTATCAACTTCTCCTTCGTTAGCTTCTATTTTGAGAACTTGTTTCGTCTCCAGTAGAAACTTCATTTAGAACCCTTGATGATTACAATCTACTGTAGGAGTAACGCGGGGAATATTTCCTTAATGATGTTTCTTATTCTGTTACAAGAGATTTTAAAGCGGCAATACGGCTTGGCGAAATAAATTCGGTTGCCGAGCCAGGCGTTAATTTGAGCTTTCCCAAATAAAACAACCTAGTGATCAATGTCTGAAATATTTATTTATTTATTCTTTACAAATTACAGGGAAGCAACAGATAGATGACTATCCATATTGCATCCATAACACAACGATTGTACAAATTAATATAAAAATATCAAGTAATAGTATGCCTAAGCTATAAAACTAATTAATTAGACAAAAATGAATTAATCGTTTCTTTCAGAAATACCTAATTACTTATTATAATAAATATGATATGCCAGAAAAACAGTAAATTAAATTAGCCGAAGACTCAAATAAATTTTCTAGAGAAAAAAATAAAGATATTACAATATTTAGTATATCATTATAATAATTTCTACTATCTATATTACTTTAATTTGCTGCCCTCTGAGGGAAGCACAAGAGAAAGGATGGAGATAAAAAAATGCAACTTTCCTTGATGGAGCTGAACTACTTTCCATTATTCATCATACTTCTCTAACAGAGATACCCTACATTTCTTTTTAAACTTTTCTTTTGATAGGTGAAACAGATCTACCTTATCAGCTAGGCTGTTCGAAGGAGAAAAATAGTGGTTGAGGGTCTGACAATGAGGCACACAGAAAGAGAGACCAGACCGACGAGACACTGGAGAAATATATATATTGAACTGTGATAATAAATAAGAGTCGTCAATTTCATTATTAAATATTTTATACATCAAAAGAAGAACACGTATGGATCGCCTTGAACTGAGAGTCTCAATTCCAAACATAATCAGCTCCCTGGTTTGGAACCCTAACGGACATGCAGCACTGAATCTCTTGTAATACCGTTTCTGTACTCTTTCCAATGTAACAATCAAATAATTTGGTATGGATTCCAGATTTGTGAACCATACTCCAAAACACTAAGAACTAGGGTCTTGTACTAATACAGCAGCACTGACATCATGGAAATCCTGACAAATTCTCATGAGGAATCCAAGACTCTGATAAGCCTTATTTGAAGTGAATTCAATGTGAAAATTGAACTTTAATCCTCAGTCAAATAAAATTCCCTTACACAATCCTTTCTATTGACTATTCTCAATTCTATATAGGAAATTCAGTTTCTCCCTCTTTCTTGAGAAAGACACAATGCTGCATTTACCGACATTGAGACACAGTTCATTTCTCATGCACCATGTGTGCAGCCTATTGATGTCATCTTACAACATAATGCAGTCATTGATGCCTTTGACCTCCTTAAAAACCTTCACATCATCAGCGAACATAAGACAATGGGAGTTTACAATAATCTTAGTTTCTTTTTGACATAATTACTCAGCAAGGTAAAATCATCTTTTCAAAGATAAGTTATGAACATAATTATTTGTGGACTAGCTTTGCATTCTCACCAGTTTTCGCTACCCATTATTGGCTGCAGCATGAAAATGTTGCAGCCAATAATGAGAAGAGATTTGTTACTTGTCATGTTGTCAAGGTGATTTTTATTTTCTTTGAAAAATATCTCAATTATCTGAGCTTACCTGATAAATTGTCATAACACATTAATAAAACAGATTTAAACGCTTCCTTAAAGTTTAAAATTACAAAGTTCAAAGTTTTAAATGGGAATATAATCACAAAGGTTGTTATGGTATAATTATATCTGAATGGAATAATATATGCTGATATATGTCATTTTCAACTCTATTGTTTGTAATTTTCAACTTAAAGGAAGCGGTGCCTCCTTCAAAAGGCACTCTTTAAATTCAGGGAAAAGTAATCATCTATTTGTGCTACACGGAAGCTATTGAAATTTTTGTGATGTATGAATATAATATCCGTTCTTGTCCTAAACATATCTTGCTTAAGTTTTATAAGAAATTTTCCATCTCATCATATTTCTACAATTATCAGCTGCATCACATTTCTATAATAATTATAGATTCAACATCTCTATTCTTTTCTGTAGAGTATAGAATACAGGTGGAATACAACACAGTGCAGGTGCTACTTATTCTCTAGCAAGTACTATATTTATGATAGGAAATTTACAGAATTCATAATCTTTTTCTAACTTATTCTATTCTACTAAATTTTAATCTATTTTATTCCTTATTCGGCCCTAGTCTATTGTAATGTATTCTATTTTTTGTATTCCAATAAGGTCCAATAGACATATTAATATTCAACTCCATAGATTGTCGAAATCACTGAACAGTTTTAATACCGTAGGACAAAAAATGTTTAATTAGCTCCCGTTTCACCTTCATGACACATCCAAGACAATTTTCGAAAAAAATTATATATAACTGGCTGATGGCAAATCCTTTTTATAAAATAAACTAGTTTTATGAGTGTGATGTTGATATATTGTAAAAATTTATATATGTACCAGGACAAGAGATGAATCTTACTTACTCTTAACAGTAAGTTATGTCCTAGTTTGCTGTAACTTGACTGCATATTGCTGTATGTATTGATTGTGAATATGTGAAATTAGTTTTAGTACCGTACGTGAATATTGTATTAATAGTGTTGACGTTTTTGCTTTTATGGCCTGTTGACAATAAAATTTTATTTATTTATTTCAGTGGCCCTTGAAAAAAGCATTCTGATAGGTACAATATACACTAACTCATTTATATTACAGAGTTATTTATTAATAGTGTATAAGTGTAATAGAGAGCTAGAGCAAAACAACGCTATCGATAACGCTGATTCTAGCCTGATTACTCTATGTCTTAGCCTGCTTTAAAGCATCTTGCAATCAGAGCAAGCGAAGGCATTATTAATGGATAGGCTAGAAATTAGCATCATAGTTAGTTTTTCTCAAACTCAAGTTAGTTTTACTCAGTTTTTCTCAAACTATAATTTCTTTTCTTATCATTTGTCATCTTGTTTGTATAAATTGTTTGTTGTTTTTGAATAATTTGTGAATGACGACGACGTGTTTGGTTTGTGTGTGCAGTTGTACGACCGTATTTCGAGCAAGGTGGTGAGTCCAATCCGCGCGCCTCCCAGCGATGCGGTGCTCAAGTGTCGCGACACGCTGGACGCCATCCGCGACCTCGAGCAGACCACGTCGCCCTCCGACCTTGAGCTCGAGCTCAGCGGCGACTTCGAAGAGCTGCGCGAAATATTCTCAAGGCCTCATTTCAAGGTAACGCTGATTTAAAGTACATTACTTAATTACTATAAAAACTACAACCAAATTTTCAATACAGAAAATTTAAATTGTAATTAAAATTGAACCAATTACAGAAGAGTTTTATTGAATAAGTCTCATTGATGAGGGTGTAACTATAACGATCGCTAGGTTTTAAAAAATTGAGTTGGAAGCGAAAAATAATCATTGGTGAAAAACTTTGTAATGAAGGAATTAATGGTTGATTTAATATTTAGAAAATAATCATTTATAAGAAAAAATGTGATGATAAAAATGATGATTGAATGAATCATTGTCGAAAGCTGTTAATAGAGGATAGTAATGTTGAAAGTTGATGATAGAAGATTGTAATGTTGAAAGATGATGATAACAAGAGTATCAATGGAAAAATATAATAGTGATGAAGAAATAAATAAATTGCTAAATGCATAGTTTAAATTTATATTCGATGAAGAAAGCCAAAAAATATAATAAGAATAAAGCAAAATGCATAGAATTGAGAAATATTAATGATAAATTATTTACAATAAAAGCAAAAGCAAAATGCATAGAATTGAGAAATATTAATGATAAATTATTTACAATAAAAGAATTATTAAACTTATTTCAAAGCCTGATCTATATCTAAGATTGAAAGGGACCGATTGAAGTGAAAAATTGTGATAATGTAGTAAAAAATTCTCAAACCAATCAACTCGATAATTCAGTGAAATACAGAAATTGAAATTATGTGGTTATGACTGAGAAGTTGGATAAATATAAATGGGAATATACTGTATATTTATATTGGGCTAGATGGGAATCATGTGAATAGTAGGAATCTGAAAATTCAGCGAAACTCATTCATAGAATAGAGTCTTTTCTTGCACAGTGGGGAAAACTCATGAAACGTTGAAAACTGATAAAATATTACATTTTGATGAAATTGTGCGTATACTTAGTGTAATTTAAAATAATTGATCGACCTACTCTTCACAGGTAGTTGGTAGGGAATGGCCGACATTGTTTTATATGAATGGAAATATGTTTGTATCAAGCTGATATTCAGGCTTTTAAAAAAATTTCGCGACTTTCTCTTGTACATCATCCATTCTCTTCTTGTGCCCTTGTCGATACATTCCTCCACTGAGTCTGAAAATCAAAGAGTCCCGAACTAGCAGTGAGACCAATAATAATATTTATACCAAAATAACTTTGTTTCTCTTTTCTACATTATCATCAGTAAACTTTTCAAGAATATCTCAAGGACATGTTATTGCTGAACGAGTATAGTACTTCCAATTTTTCCTGAATTCTACATTTCATAATAAATAACTCATAATAAATAATTATTATTAATAGAATTTAAGAGTAGTAGTTCATTGCAAACTGTGAACCCCTTGCAACCCAAACATATGCTAAGTTTAATGAATTTCAATTATCATGTTAGTGAAGCAGGCTCTATTCATAATTAGATCAACAACAGTTCACCTTGTTAAAGGCTTAGCTGTAAGGTGGATGTAGCCAAAGTTTTAAGCTTATCTCAGAATTCATCAGCAATTGAAAATTGATTGTGTAAATTATTCAGTGTCGAATTAGTTGCAACTTGCTAGACATGTGGAGCAACTTTGTACTTGAGGTGAAAAGCGCTACCGACAAATGGCGCTGTCTGGTGGAATTTTCCGGAACTAACAGTAGAATCAGTAGTCTGGTGTACGCATGCGCAAAGTTATTGACCATTGCGTTACATATCGGCATCGCATATACGACACAGGCTGAGAGGCACAGCACACAGCCCAGCATCTCTCTCATCCAGTCTATCAACTTTGTGCTGACGGTGCACTCTATTACTCTGGCCGTCGTCTATTTACTGTATTCACATTCTCTTGATTTCCCTCGTCTTCGATTCCGATTAATTGGCATTCTTCTGTGATGCGTCTGACAGGCCCTGGCCCTCTTCACCGGCAGACACTTCAATGCAAATAGATTGAATATTGCTGATTACGTTACATTTCCGAAACGAACTCCCTCCCACCCCGTCACCCTTTCCGACAGATTCCGTCGTAAAAAATGATTACGTTCTGTCCTATTTCGTGGATGTGTTGTCAGGTACACAGCCATGTAGAATAATTGACAGGGCGCTGTCCGTTTAGAGAATATTTCTTTTTTCTCTCGCTGAAAGCAGTATTACACACGATTCAGAAGAAACATATTTTTCAAAATCCGCATCCTTTCAGAATAAAATTAATGTATATTTCGTATCAAAATCTGGTCTGAAAATCTTGGCTTCACTAATTATCATCAATTTGTTTTCAAATGCACCCTATATTTTGAATACAATATTCCATTTTAATACAACCTCAGTAGTTTGTATTTCCACCGCATAAATGATGTCTTGTTGAATACGTTTGTTTCGGGTCTATAGAAGGCTTTTGCTGTTTATTAAACATTCAGTTATTGCACTTGTAAATAAGCAATCAATACAAAATGAGACTTTGAGTTAATTAAATTTATCGACATACATCAAAGTTTATCGGTCTCTACTGGTCTAAAATATTCATGTATGCGAACATTGAATGTAACCCATCGCTGTTCAAACTTCAGAAGTCTACCTCTGGCACTTCATATAGTGCTTTGTGAATATTTTAGGTTTTCACCTTCATCCATAAAGATTTTAAATTCCAACCTGAGTCCAAATTATAAATATGCTATGTCCATAAGAACAACCTACCTCTCGTATTGCCTAAAGTATACCTTACACCTCAACACGGTCTCACAGCATTAAAAACATGGTTCATGACAACTGAGTATTGAAGTACTAGAGGCATAGTGACAGTTTTATAATTATTTTGACTTATAAAAATATAGTATGTCTTTTTATAACATTCTCATTTTTATTTCCTTTTAAATGTGCAGTAAAGTTTAAGTTTTTTTTCAACTTTGATTTTGTTGGGAACCTTCCATGACATTATAATTAAAGGCCTAATCTATTTTTATTTTCTGAGCTTATTCCGATTTGATAATCATACACACTTTTGTAACTCATTCACAAATCTGAAAAAGTTAATCTAAGGATTTAATGATGGAGCATCTATTGAATTTTTGGGACAGAATTGATGAATGGGGACATCTATTTGCCATGATTCAAAATGGAATATAATGTTGTGCATCTCTATCAATCCTTTGATTCCAGATTTCGGTAATGTGATGGATGACTTGATGGATGGGTGACATAAATCATGATAGCCTTAATCTATTTGGAAATGTTTAGGAACAGTTTAACTATTGAATTTAAATTCCATGTGGGTTCTGTATCCCATTCCTATGGAATTTGAAATGTAGTAGCTTAAAGATCTCCGTGCAATGGAATTATCATAATATACCAAATTTATAGAAATAAGTCCATTTTTTTTTTAAAGTCCTAGGAGGAACTCACTCACAGTGCTAAATCTAGGTTACGTAAAGAAAAAATAAAATAATGTTACCTCTGTGAAAAACCTCTTGAAATTATTCAAGTCGAGAAGAAATTATACAGCTCAAGCTAATATAAATGAAAAATACTAAAACTATTTATTTAATCGAGAAAGGAGCTTAAAACACTGATGCTACAAAACTGATCATTTAAATAATTCCTATATTTTCGCATTCTCATCACTCAGTCTTTTCAATAGAACCAGATTGTCTCATTCAATTGGTTAAGAAAAGGTTTCAATGATAACAAATTAAACTCTTATTTATTTATTCGTGACTAAATAACTCAAATGTGAAGACACAACAGGCTTTAAGCCCAAAACTGCCTTGTTCAGAAGATTTTGACTAGAGAATTCAAATCATGTAGGTTAGATCCACGTCTCACAGAATTATTTCACTTGGAAAAATATAATAATTTCATTGAAGAATATTAATTTGAAAGTCCACTTGAAACAAATCACAGAAATCAGTCCAAAAAGAATTTATAACTTTAAATTTTGAATTGAATGAAAGCGATTCGCAAAAAGTCGCCATATTTGAAAATATTATGGAAAAATTGGCAAATTTTCTACTCTCGAAGAACCGGTATTTAAATTTTCAGTTGAATGTTCACTCATATTTGGACATCGCTTATTAATTGTGACACCAATGTGAACTTTGTTAGTATAGGTTAAGACTCAGTTGTGTGATATGAAATAACTTTCTTTGTAGTGGCGAATCTCTTTGAGCTTGTTACTCCTTCCACCAGGGGGCGTGACTTGTCAGCCAATCACAACCTTCGATGAAAGTGAGCCTCTTTCTCGCTTAGCCAATAGTATAATTCTATGTTCAGTATATATCAAGTTTCTCTGCACTTAGTTTTAGTTTGAGATTGATAACGGTATAACAACCGAAACTAGTATCTCAAAGTTTTAATAAATGTGGTTGTGACAATTTCGTCTTATTATTCTTCATGATATGAAGTAGGCTATAAACTCAGTACCGTAAGCTAGGTAGGAAGAAAGCAACTATACATCTGCTAGTACTAAGTAGTATGTATAGGCTAAATAAACATCTACCAATCAATCGATTTTTGTGCTTGACATAGTCATGGAAAAAAGGCAGGAGAAGAAGACATAGTTATCTAAAAGAAATATTCATTAGAAAATAGAGAATAGTTATTTTGGTAGAGTGAGAGATAGGATCTCTAATGATTTTCAATTGTTTCGTTTGAACTAGTTAATGTGAGAATCGGGAAAGACTTTATTGCTGCCTCCGCCTTAGAACCATTCTAGCGCGCGCTTTTTATTGCGTTGTCTTCTTTCTCTCTTTTCGGGAAAAAAGCGAAGCAATCCGTTCTGTTAATGAAGATAAATGCTCTCGTTCGAGACCACTGCAGACAGACGTTTATTAATCAGCACTGTGACGAGTCGGAAAAAGGATGAAGAGGGTGAAGTGATAAAGAGGAGTAGAAGGTTCTAAAACGCCGCTTGCTATGGTTCAACTCATTTCAGCTGTGATGTTCAAATACAACTGGGATTAATACTTCTATAGGCTGCCACGTCATAGCTGAAAAGTTATATTTAGGGTTGAGAATTGAAATTAAACTCTACTTTGAGAAGTTCCCTAAACAAAGTACAGCCCGAAAAATTAGCAACGGGTATGTTTTACGAGCTGACGCCCTTGTTTACACCATTACAAGTATTTGAGTGTTTCATTTGCCCAACAAACTCCAGCTTTCCATTCTCTTCATTTATAATTACTAGGGAATTGAATAATTCAGTTCTGCTGAAAGACATCAAACTACATTTGTATGAGAGATATCAACTCCAATCTTATTCAATGATGCCGAGTGCTTTTATGATTATTATTTGTTCCTTTGACACTGGTTGAAATTAGAAGTATCTTCGTTCATTTTGGTACTCTTATTTTATAGACTTGGATAAATGGAAGTTTTATTGGTTCATCCTCAGTCTAATCTAATTTTTTATTGGACTTCCATTTGTTGGTTTGAAATATAATCTCCATGATAAGAATAATGGAAAATGTAAAGAATTTTCCTAATCATATACTTATTACTATTAACTTATTTGTTATTTAATCCATTCATGTAAACATTCATTTTGTTCATTTTTTCTTCTTTCATTTTTTTCTTTCCCAGTTCTATAGTACCGTACCTTACTTGATGAATTTTCCATCTTCCATCTTCCCTCATATATCGTCTCTTCTAGTCTTATTATTTTTTGTTTTAGTTTTTCTGATCTAATGGAGTGATGTATTTCGTTTTGTTTTTTCCTTTTCTTTTGTTTGAATAGTGCTAAAGTAGAATGCCAATAAGGATCTTAATGGACTTTCTGTTTATGTATGTGAGCTTTTTCATGTATGTATTAAATGAATACAAATTGGGAGGAAGCAAAAACAATCATGTTTATGAAGATACCGAAGCTTTCTCCTACTGGCTGCTATGACTGCAGGAATGAATGAAATGTATTATTTATTTTTACTAAATAACATCATGGATATGAAAAGCAACAAAGCATCTCTCCAGTTTACTACTACATAGAAACTTCAATAAATTGCCAACTAAAATATGGAAAATAGCCTATTTGGACCTATGTAGGTCATAGCCTGTCCACGAGTTGTTGGCGTATCATGAGTTACAGACTAGTCTCAAGTACAGTGGCTTTGCAAGTCACCCGATGTTTAGTTTTCTTTTTTTAATCTAAAATAGAAACAAGAGATTTGGATCATAGTTTTGAGTTTGGATGTTTGTTTTATTTGTACTTTATTCCTGGATGCTTAGTTGCTATTATCATTACCTAATTTCTGTTATCTAATTGCACCAGCAGGACAAGCCATGAATCATGATTTTGAGAAATATAAATATAGTTAATCGTGTTGCCCGACCAGCAAATTCGTGTGGAAAGCAAATTACATTGGACTGTAACTTAATATATTCGAATAAAATATCGTTTTATTGATTCTATATTTTCCAGTTAGAAAAGTAACCGGATTTATTTATTCTGATGAAATGAATATGAAGTGATCGTGTGTTTAATTTGTGTGGCTGAATAGTGCACATTAGTGCTTTATGGAGGGGGGGGGGGGGTTTATAATAATGGCACTTGGTATCCGTTCTGTAGCGTTCAGCTTTTATTCAATTTGATACTTTATTCCTGAGTTTAAGCGCACCCGAGCATAGATGATGAGCATTTTGTTATCGTGTAACAGTGGTTTCAAATTGATTTTCAACAGCATAGACCGAAAGTGGCCCAAATGGAATTGTAATCTGCAAATGGGACTTCTGATGATTTTTTGTGCGGTTTGTGGGTGCGCATGCTTGTGTAAGAGAGAGACAGAGCTTGCCATATCATTTGAAAAGAGAAAAATAACGTACCAAATGAAAATGAGCAATAAAAACTAACCTAGAACACAAGAACGAGGCTTAAATTCTATGTCTGTCTGTAGGCCCTATAATTGCTGTTGCTGGTTGCATAATTCTGGAAATGAATAGCGGGATTTAATTCTAATTCCGTAACCCATCCCCTTAAGCGTGGGCTTTGTTTCTACCCATTTGAAAAGCTTATGAACAAGACTTTCCTACCCCATATTTTTTCAATGGCAGGAGCTGAGTCAGTATCGAGCAAAATTTATCGCATGTCGTTCTAGGAATGAGTCTTATTTATCTTCGTTATAAATGAACTGGAATAGGTAATTTAGAGCTCGAGTAAAATCTTACCCTAGGCAATGGGTGAATTTTAATAGAGCATTTCAACAGTGCTTAATATTATTACATTTCTTATCTCTTCAGTTGTTTTGTGACACGATTTGTATTCGCCAACCGTTTCAATAATGCTTGTCTCCACGACATAATTTTGAAAACTGCCTACATCAGATCACTAAGAATCTCTTTCCATTATGTCGCCTGACATAAATTTTCAATCTGACCATCTTAAGCACTAGTGAATGCACTAAAAATCATTTAAAAAAAATATTATTGGCTATGCAGTTTTTCTTTTTCAATAATTACTTCTTCTTTTTATTGATAAAAGATTTTTTCAAACTTAAAACTCAAATTTGTTCTCAAGTCAAAAAACAACATAGGCTATTTATTGTCAAATGTAGATAATGTATTGATTGCAAAGTATCATTATATTGTTTATACTACTATCATCCCATATAGTCCCAATCCTATCCTCACTACAGATTTCTGAATTTTCTTGACATTCTGGAGAATAGTTGATGTATTTTCGTTTTACTGTCACTAGAACCTCCTCATACTATAAATATGTATGAGGAGTGTTTTGACCTGGAACTTGATTACTCATTAAATTAGCATTAGGCGCCAATTTATCAGCATTCACTCGGCCTATGAGCGAGATTATACAATTTGAATGTTTCAAATCTGGATCAAGAGGCAAGGCAGATTTTTGAATGTATGCTGTGCTTGCCCTCACGTCGCACATTACACCAAGCTTGAAACTTTTGGTAAGTGGGGCAAACGAAGTTGAAGGCGCCCGAGAAAATCTACTTAAGAGAACTGAGCACGGATTTACAAACGGACCGGATAATGGCTATAAAAGAGAGAGAATGTTTCTCGGAGGAAGTGCGTCTTTTTGGGGGGTTGGGTAGGTTTGTGAGAGGGGGGTTAGGGGTTGGAGGGAGATCTGAAGGCGAAGTAGTTTGCAGAAGGTGTGCACCAAGACCAAGAGGTGGAGGAGCAGCAGAAACGTATCTTTTGGTTAACGCTATTCGAACGTTTTCGGGCGCATTCATTTTGCATAGCAATAGCTGCTGCTAGCGGCAGTTCTCTGCACAGAGAGCTAATTACACCCGTTCCTCTCGCACAACTGGAAATTCGCATCGATAGAGACCACCATACCGCTTCCATGCTCCATACCTAGCATTTCCATGTTGTGCAACACGCTCCCGCTCGCTACTCCCTTCCAAGCCACCTTCTCAGATGTGCTCATTGATTCCCAGTCTATGCTCATTCATAAATTATTGTGTAGCCCGCAGAAGTTGAGCTGTGCTTGATTTGGAACTGACGTTTCTTGTTGGGTGGGCGGCTCGCTCACTCGAGCTAGCGTGGAAAATTAGCTGAAACAACGGTGCGTGTTCGAGTGCTGTAGATAATTAGATTGTATTACATTGGAGGAAGAAATTCGTTAGCATAAACAAGGAAGTTGCTGAAAAGCGAGCCTTGCAGAGCCAGATGATTTGAGTTGAGTAGAGAGAGGTAGTGAAAGAGGAACCCCTAAAGGAACAAGGAAAATATTCATCTCCAACGGAGCAGTTGAAGGGTGAATGCATATTTTAATTATAATTTTTGTCGTCACGAATAAGCATTTTTACAAAATACATGGACAAAATATTGATTATTCATATTTTTTCGGATACAAAATAAAATTGAATGGCCCTCAACATAAATCAATTTTAGTTGATTCAATCAAATTTATTTGAATTTAGAATTTGAATTAATTGATAATTAATAAATTTGGATCAAAATACCTGGATATTATACGTCCTACTCGTACATTCATGTACAAATCACGATATAACATGATATCCAATAATATGGAATGTAATTCATATTGGCTATGGCTATGGAATGTAATTGATGCATGCCAATTAAATTTTAATTTACAGTAATTATTGCATTGGGAGTACAAATTTACTAACAATCGGACCTTGAAAAAGAAACAAGGAATTTCGTTGACTCTAGGGGACGGATTTTCTGAATCTCTAAATGAATGAATGAACATTGTCATTCTTTCTCAAAAAAAAGTGAGTTTGGGAAGTGAAATAATAATTCCTTTCTTCAATTTTTGAGTGTTGTTATTATAATTGCTTGGTCTCAGAAGTATTCTCATAGAATGTTCATGAATTATTTCTCCGTAAATAAAGATTTCTTCAAAATGTAATAAATATAGTGAAGTATTTTTTTATTGGAGGCATCGTAGAGAAATTTGATAACATTCATTCACTGTGCAACATGTTTAAAGCTTATCATTATTAGTGCATTATTTCCCAAGCTGTAATTTAATCTTCCAAGAGAATAATCAGCATAACTTCACTTATTTGACATTTATTGTAGCCAAATTCACAACTTCTATTTGTTAGATTTTTGTAGTGATGGAAAAAATTCGTAGACTTAATCCTATTTGACAGAATAGAAGACTGGTGTATGCAGAATTTCTTAGTACACTGTTGCATTCGTTCTCAACAACAAGAATTCCTGTTAAATAATCAACGAGAGTGGAATTTGTTACTATCTAGACGACATGGAGAACGAAGAAGAAGTCTGCGGATATTTCCAGTTACACGATCCTCTCGCGTAGCAGCACTTCTCTTGTTACACTCTCCCACCCCACCCCTCGCAATGCTAGTTGCTCACCTCTCTAGCTTTGCAAATTAATTTGCTAGTCTTGTTTCTCGCTTGTGTTGTTGAAACAAATTTTCACGCTGTATCAGACCGTGAACAATGGTGGCATTTAATTTTGTTGTCTTGCAGTAAAGTCGCTGGTGGTGGATATTGTGACAGTGTTGCTCATCAAACCTAGATATTTACTTCTTGGAATGAATTGAAGATTCGCTCTCACTTGTGCTGTTCAGCATAAATGAATCTTTTTATTGAGAATTAGTGTTCGCTTGGAAATAGTGTTTTATTTATGTTTGAAAACAATCTGAGCCATGAGAAATTTTATTTGTGTGGAGCGAGTATAGTCTGCTAACGGATTGATGGCAGTGAAGTTTTGACCCAAGTTGATCAGCTCTTTCGGGTCCTCCTCTCCCTCACTCTCCTGTTTGCCACTCTTGCGTAGAAGGTCATCCATCATATTATTTGTTCCTGAGAACTGCTAACAATTAATAGTTCGATGTAATATGAGTTTTTACAAGATAATATTTATTTATTACAAGATAATATTTCCTAAAATTAAGAATATTTTTATTTCGAGCTTTAGTTTAAAATCAAAATATTGAATTAATTTATATTAAGTAAATTTACAAATATTCAAACAAGTAATCAAAGATTTAAGAGATTCCAGATTTGTAGATCACGTTCTTAAGAAAAGGGAGCCTATTTGGAGGCTGACTTGAATGATGAATTTTGAAAAAGCAACAGGATAGGCTGCAATTTTAATTTATTAAAGGTGCAATTTTTATGTAGAATTGCACACTAATTCTTCCTCTGCACAGTAATTGCACTCTGCACTCTGCTCCTTTTTCTTAAGAACGTGATCTGGAATCTCTTAAATCTTTGATTACTTGTATGCATATTTATTTGTAAATTTACATAAATTTACTCAACCTTCAATTAAAGACCTTTAAAAGAAAGAAAGAATATATTGTAATTTGGTTGAAACATTTTTCTAGCTTTTATTAGTTCTGGTTGCCGAAGTGGAATAATTTCTGCTGAGTGAACAGTGAACAAATCGGCAATGCTCAGTTTAGCTGCGTAGCTGGCTTTAAAAAAGTGTCCAAACAACATTTTCATTTTTATTGAACCGGAAAGCTACGCTATCGGACAAGTAGTAGAACGTCACCATGTGGTTGGGAACGCATCGCGAGCATTGTTTGAGCTTGCTAAATTACTAATTTTATCGACGAGTAGCCGAATAAAACTATGATAATAGATTCAGGCTGTTTGTTGGTGGCTTTTCCTACACACTGCTCATCCTTTTTACTGCTGTTGAATGCAATGTACTAAACTGGACGACTTATCTGGCGTTTTGTAATCTCGGAAAAACTTTCTCGCCGGCAAAGTTTGTACGCGCGACATGATTTTGGACTCAACATTTCCCATTGTTTATTGCACACCAGTATCTGCTAGCAGCCATTCCGTGACTGAATTTTATATATCTCATACTCCGAACTTTCTTTTGCCAAGAAAACTAGTAGAAGGTGGGTGTAAATATTGTAAATGTGTGCAACTATGTAGGGTGTTATGAATTGAGCACAAGTGTTACAACTCTTATAAGTGCGTCTCCTATTTGCATGTATATACCAGAAGTAGATCCTTGATGTTAATCAGTTTAATAATAGGGGTATTTGTGTAATATATGAGTATAATAGTAATGAAATTGATTTTTTTAAACAGAAAACTTGCTAATCAATTTCCACAGTTTGGAACTCGGTAAATTAATCCTGGTGATAAATACTGCGACGTCTATTTGGTGATTTACTGAATTTTAAACTAATTAAAATGTACTACGAATTATAAATAAGTTATAAATGCTGTTGTCGGTTAGAGCAACGTACCGTCACAATACTGAATCCAAATACATCAAAATTGTGTTAGACAAGTATATCTCTAAACAGTTGAATAAGTAAATAAGATTTTTTAGCTATCTCCATAAGATATAGAACTAATTTAGTTTACTAATGAAATGAAGTCAAGTATATCACTAAAAAGTCAAAATAATAATGAACTATTTCTAATTAAATAAGATTTGTTAGCTATCTCCATAAAATATAGAACCGATCTAGTTTACAAATGACATGAAAAAAATTATCACCATCAACCCAACATCAGTCACTGAGTCAGAAATATTTTTTTTTACAATTTTTCAAAAGAATTTTTTGTTCGAAGAAATACGGTTTGGAACTCTTGTTATGTTTTCGAGGTATAAATAAATGTTTCTCGAGAGATAGGAGGAAACTTTTGCGCAATAAAATTGGGTTCAGGGTGCGCGAGCCACCCCTGTTCCCCTGCCAATTCAAATACGCCCTTTTGAAGGTACATAAGAAACGTCGAAAAACGGATTAGTAGTCAAGTAGCTCCCCTCTATGGAAAACTATGGTAGAGGGCTAAAACTTTTTATCGTAGATTTACAGCTCGTTTCGAATAATTGGTTCAATCTCGTTTTTATAGAGCTCTTCCTTAAAACAGTCCAAGTTTTTTGAAAATTCATTTCGTGTTAATTTAATTTTTTAGTTATCTCTTGTAGAATAGCAAGCCGGAAAGACAAGAATTCCAATTGATGGATGAAGTTTAATGAGGTGCTCAAAACGAATCAGTCGAGATGATTTTTGTGCGCGTATTTGCTGTTTGCTCCATTGGAATTGCCTTCTCGCATTTGGCAGAGATAAAATGCTGGCCGTGAATTTTCCAGCGGCTGCACAATTGCTTTGGCCACCGTTATGAAATGAACGCCAAGTCGATGCGCGACCGTTTTAGTCGTTGCAAAATATTTAATTTAATACCTTGGCCATGCTGGAATGAATAAATCTCCACAGCCGACATTTATTACCTGAACGACTGTTGCAGGGGGCTGAAAGGGGAAAATAATGTTTCGCGTATCGAGAATGGAACCCATTCTAGTGCTTTCTGTAAATATCGGCAAGTTGATTCTCTCCATTCACTGGTGCCGGTAATGCATTTGCCTTGCACTCACTGAAATGTCTCTTTTCAGAAAATCCTATTAATTCTTTTCCTCGCTATCCCCGATTTTGCTGCACAAATCTATTTTTTGAGTACCCGATTTTTAATGTACATTTCTTCCCAAAAACCCCAAGTGTAGGCTGTCTATAAGAAGTTGGTTAAAACTACCTTTTTCTTCATTGTCTTGCATCAGTTTATTCCATACATAACTATTCTATTTAAAAATCGATTTAAAGACTTATGATTTATGGACTGCCAATGGGCTCACCAATCTCAAGCGTATTTGCTGAAATCTATCTCCAACACTGCGAAAACACTCATATACTCTTTAATAACAAATTTTCACAGAACATAATATACTGGCACAGATATGTAGATGATGTTCTATTGCTATACAGAGGAAACAAAAGACAATGTGAACAACTTCGATCATACATAAACAAAATACATAAGAACATTCAATACACAGCTGAATATGAGCAAAACAATTCAATAAACTTCCTAGACCTCTCAATTACAAAGAACACAAACCAACAACACAGCTTCAACATCTACAGAAAACCAACAATGACAGATACCCTAATACACAGCACCTCCAATCATCCAACACAACACAAACACTCAGCATTCAGGTCAATGCTACACAGACTCAACAACACACCGCTATCCACCGACAATTACCACACTGAACTAAATACAATAAAATACCTAGCACAAGAAAACGGCTACAAACACGACCTAATTGACAAACTCAATCATAAAATAAGAAACAAAAAACAAAACACCAACACCACTGACAAAAAATACATCACAATGACACAGACACAATCCACAATCATTACTCACATTAATCCACAATCAAACAGACTAGCAAAAATCTTCAAAAAAGCCGGCCACACCATCTCATTCAGAACAAAAAACAAAATAAAAAATGCACTTACACTCAAAACCACACTGAACACAAACAAATACGATCTCCCAGGGATCTACAAACTGAACTGCTCTGATTGTAACAAATTCTACATACGACAAACAGGCCGCACATTCAAACAACGTTACAAGGAACATTTTCAAGCCCTGACATCAAAAGCTGAATCGAATTTTGCCGACCATATCATTCAAACTGGACACACTTTTACTGACATCAGTACCAACCTACACATTCTACATATAAAATCTAAAGGACACGAACTCAACACCTTGGAACAATTTGAAATATACAAACACACCACACACAATAAACAAAACATTCTCAATGAAAAACTAAATTTTAAATCTCACAAACTTTTTGATCACATTTTACAAAAACCACAACACTTCTAACCAAAAAACTGACATGATGATCTAGGAATCCACGCCTCTGAAGATGGATCTCATAGATTCGAAAGCGCTCGGCCTACAGATTAAGTGAGTTATACTTATTCTTAACAAATATTTGACTGCAAGTCGTTAAATTTCACATGAAAAGTTAATATGAACAACGCAGTTCGTCATGGAACAAGAAATCCAGGAATTTAATTGAAACCAACTTGCACCCTCCATGCAAATTTAGTGAATGAATAATGAATCCCACCTCAAATTGTAGGTCAAGCATTTTCCTCAAATATATAGCACGTATAGCACGTTCCCACGGCGAGATAGCCTACTACCCGATAGAGACAGTTTAATTCTATGAAAATAATAAAATTAATTGTCCAAAATAGTGTCTATAATAGTCAAAAGCAGGTGTAACATCTAGGAATTTCTGAAACTTGGGTGTGTGAGCTTGCTATCTCATGAATTTAATCTTTTATAGCTGAATTCCTGAATAAACATATGACAGAAAATATAGGTAGCTCGTAGAAAGGGATCAAGCTGGCTAGTTTCAATGAGTGATCCCTATTCTTGACAGGATCACTCTATACTCCCACTCGCTTTACAGATCCGACCTGCACATCCGCAGAATTTCCTCGATAAAAAATCATGGAAAATAGCAGAACTTTATGACAAAATTCCCTAATATACTTACTTAAGCGAGCTTATAAAAGCATCAAAGTGAAACGAATCATTGAATGGAAGCCAGCATTGAAATCAAAGATTTCTTTGAGAACTGGAGGCATTGAAATTGTTCGCTTTGATGGCAGTCGATAATGACTAGCATTATTTATTTGTGAGATCATTATGCATTCAAGGAACTTTGACAAACTATGACTGACTGTGATCGCAAGAAAGTTTAGTTTGACATTCGGGCACCACAGCGAGCTGCTTGCTATTTATGAGCTGCGTCTTATCTTTAACTCAAAAACTTCCCACGTCGTCTGTGTTTGCCCTTATCCTTTACAACGCAAACATCAACTCGGCGGAAAATTTCGCTTTGAAGCTTATGCTGGCTCTGGCTCCAGATTAATTAACGAGTGTGCTAGATTATTAATATTTCACATGAACACCTGCATCTACTTGCTTTTCACACAGTTCGCCATCTATTTCGGCGCTGACAAATTTCATCAGGACAGAGTCGTTCTGTTTTCTAATATGAAGTACAAGACTCCCGACCAATGCACATACTGTACTTCTGTACTTCTTTTGAACAAAATACCGTACCACCTTATAGCATATTTAAAAGCATGATCCATAATCATTGGCTGTCGTGATGTTCAGTCATGAGTGCTCGGTACTGCGCTTGGAAGGGTGACCAGCCAAAATACCATGAAGATTTCTGCTTTATTATCATGAAGATGGATTTATCAATTCTAATCGATAATATTGGATAATACTTGGATCAGAATGTGTTTGTTGTTTATTATTATTTATTTATTGTAATAAAATTACAAAGAATGTGAAGGCGCAACAGACTAAAGTCCAAAACTGCTCTCTTCACAAACTTTGAATAAGTTATATTGTCCAAAACATTGAAGTTAATTTTAATGCTGAACATTTTTATTTACAGAATACTTCACTGAAATATAATAAAATGATTCCTTTTCACTTGAAGGCGATTAATTTGAAAGTTCACTCAAAACGAAACACTGAAAACCGTAAATAATATCAAATTTTGATGGAAACTTTCAAGCCGGAAAATGCTACCTCGTTGCTATGATAAACAAAAGCTGCGTTTAAGTCAGATCCTACCATAGTTTCTGTTTACATAGAAATGCAGGTTTCGCTTCGTTTATAGTAACAGCTCAGGTGTTCTAATCAAAGGTAAAAAATAGTAGAAATATAGGAGATAAAAATGAAGGGATCATCCGCCCCTCAAAAAAACTTTCAGCTTAATTATTCAAAAATCCTTTTTTTGACTCAATCGGCAAAAATAATTATTTTAAAATTTATTTCGAATGAATGTATATCTTAAAGTCGATTTCATAAGCTAAATTTTTCTTTTTTTGTGAATTTAACGACTTGCAGTCAATTTTAAGGGGTTAAAAAAATTGACTGCAAGTCGTTATTAAATTCGCAAAAAAAGTTAATATTAACAACGCAGTTCGTCATGTAACAAGAAATCCAAGAACTACATTTTTCAACTGGAGGATCATAATGACAATTTAAACCCTTAGAAATAAGAAATCATCTTACATGAAATGGACCTCACTTGAATTTGTATGTCAACTAGGTTCCCATGAAATGGTGGTGAGACGAGATTACCCGTAAGGGTTTCCTTACTAATAATAATAATTCCTTACTAATAGCAGTTAAATGCTTTTTTATTCACTACACAATAAAAAACTATTACTAATCTATACTACCTCAAATATTGCAGTATAGTAAATACTGTTGGATGGTAATCTCTGCATTCTCTATGTACGCCACAGCTAATCATAGGTATTCTACAGTATATTTTCAATTTACGCGGTGGTGCTTTTTTAAATATTTTTCACAGTCTTTTTCATTAAACTAAAATATACAAAATTTAAGCAATTTCTGGAATTGAAAAAATGATGTTGATCAACAAGATGGACGAGTGATGGAAGAGGCCAAATATGATGTTCACGGTCATTTATTTTAGATGTTTGATAACAGATGAGAAACGTCTAGCGGAGAAAAGAGTCAACGTTGTGTAAAATGCCCGATACAATGATCCAATTATAGATTAGAAGTTGCAGCGCTGGCTGCTGTCAGTCGTGGAGCTGGAATCCTCATCTGATAAATATCTGAAATACAGCGGCAGTGGCAGTAGTTAATAGAAGATACAGCAGGTCATTGCTCAAAAGTTTTTGCCCGAGGACAGATTTATTTTTACTGTGCTTTGATTGGATTTTATTGGATGTACTGTAGGGGATACGTTTGAACTGCTTGAACAATAGGTTTCCAAATTATAATTATTTCATCAAACATTTAATAATGGTAGATTGTTATTATCATTATTGTGGTTATTATTTGATGAAATTCAAATTTAATGATGGCTTTTGAAAATTTTAGCACTGAAAGGAATGCTCCAGTTGTGTTTTGTATTCGGCATCTTTGCTCATAATATCAGTTTATTATGATAGAAAATTTTTATTGTGATAAAGGTAATAGTTATTTTGAAAGAATCATGAACTCAAATTACACGATTCACCCAATGTAATGTGAATAATATTCAATGGACTAAATACTGTATATTATGTAATATGGGGTGGCGAAAGATAACTAAAAGGTCTAAAAGAGAAAGTAGAAGTAGAAAAGAAAGAAGAAAAAGAATTAGAAAATAGATATAAAGAAGACTCTTACCGATTAACTTTCTTTGTAATGGCGAAAGTGATATTGTGGAAGGTATCCATAATGAATAATAGGACGATATTGTCACAACCACATTTATTAAAACTTTGAGAAACTAGTTTCGGTTGTTACACCATTATAATCTCAATCATACCCTCAATCTCAATCATATGATGATGAAAATTTTGCTTCTACATTGTACTTCTAAACTTACAATCATTAGTCCTTAAT
This sequence comes from Conomelus anceps, assembly GCA_948455865.1. Classification (NCBI taxonomy): domain Eukaryota; kingdom Metazoa; phylum Arthropoda; class Insecta; order Hemiptera; family Delphacidae; genus Conomelus; species Conomelus anceps. The sequence goes on from OX418217.1 coordinate 33,238,048, forward strand.
TATGATTGAGTATGATTGAGATTGATAATAGTGTAACAACCGAAACTAGTTTCTCAAAGTTTTAATAAATGTGGTTGTGACAATTTCGTCTTATTATTCATTCTTACCGATTACCTGTGGTTGACCTTTCATACTCTGAAAAGCGGAATATGCAACTGACTGCTTAATTATGATGATGAAAATTTTGCTTCTACATTGTACTTCTAAACTTACAATCATTAGTCCTTAATTATTACTAATTAATAGGTACTTATATTGAAATCTTATTCTACTTCAGGGGAGAAGTTCTTTGTAATATAATAATGTTGAGGCTAATCCCTTGATTGGCTCCCATAGTTGGCATTTTTGGTTTCTGCATTCCTTTAGTTAGATTTTTATTGGTTTTTTTGCAAAACAAAATGATGAAGCATGTGAACATGTTTAAGGACAAGAGAAATCGTGCTGGTTACGCTAGTGCGAAGCCTAGGCAAGTTGAGACTAGTCGTTGTGCATGAGATGGCGCCTATCCAGTGGCATATCCCCCAATTTCCAGTCAATTTGCGTCAGCCAGTACTCATCAATCTAATCAAACAGTTCCTCGTCTCGACTGACCGCATTTCCGACGGCACCGATACTGCTATCTTCCGTCGTTTGACTCTCAATACTGCAATCAGATCTCCGGAAAATTCCACTTACAACTCGCTACTCACTTTCTCAGTAATTGTTTGCAACCATTAAGTACAAAAACAGGACTTCAAAAATCATTCCAAGACCTTGTAACTAATATATTATATTGTTGACTTTCAAAATGTGTTTTATATTGTTATGCAGTAATAATTATAGCTTGTACAACTCTTATAACTTGCATATATCTGTGTTCATTTTCTTATTCTTGAATTTTTTGGCAGACGAACCAAATGATCAACTTTCCAATGTTCTAAGTGCTACTTGAAGTCTCCGTTTATTGGCTTGCAGACTTTTTTATTTTAAATAATTTGTTAAGTCTGATCCACTTTAACGCGCAAGCTTTTAGTTCATGGGTTTGATTTGGATTTATGTTTTGGGTTGCAGTATACAGTTGAGTTATTTTTATTTATTTCTCAAAATGTTTGCGAAACGGTTACAAAGGTTTTGATAATTCTACATACATTGTTTTTTGAAGATTTGATGAAACCTTTTTTGTCTGTATAAATATAATGATGATTAGAATATTTTTGATTTTTTGTAAATTCCCAAGTTTTGAAAGGTAGGGTTTCTATCTGAAATTCTGTTTGTTGCTATTGTGAAAGTCCGAAATGGCGGAGATCTCAACCTCAACTAGTATGATTGGTAGCACTAGATATGAAATTTAAAAATCTCTTATTTTTCCAATTCTACTCTTTTTTATGGTGGATTATGTTGGACGTGGAGTATATTGCTTTGTATTTATTTTAATGAGTTTTCTTCCAATTTCAATAGCTGAAATCGTTATTCTGGTTGCATGGGATTCAGACGCTTGCCCCCCCATTCCCCAATACATATAAGTTTGTAGAATCCCGGCGGACGAGCGAGCATGAGTGGCTGGTTCATCTCCTCTTTTCATAGCCGAGCTATCGGGTTCTCGGTTTTAGAGTGACCTGTAATAGAATTACGTATAGAGTGGGCCTTGGATTAGAGGATTACCTTCACGAAGGAAGCGATTGTGATTCAAGGTGGCGCTTCGCCTCTTTCCTCTGAGCAGGCAGTTTCGTCCCTATGGAATCCACAAGTGCTGAATGCTGAAGCTGACCTATTCTCATCCTGTCTTTCTCACACCTCAATGCACTTCTTCTCACTTTCAGTGAGCTTCTTATCCAACAACACAGGTAGAACATATCGTACTCATTCGTCTCATATTTCTCTCACATCTGTTACGTATTATTTTTTTCCACATCACCAGGCTCCACATTCGTATGGGTTACACTTGAAAAAGATGTGACAATAGGTGACATCCTCTCCTACACCCTTTTTCAAGGAAAAGGAGCTAGCCTCTGACAAAGAGGTAGTGTAATAAGAAAAATATCTAAGGCAAGGTGGAGGGTAGAATGCAATAAGCAAGAAGCACGAATAGAAAGATTTCGGGTATAAATCTGATTCGGATATAAGGATAGTAAATCTGTACATGTAGAGATGATAAAAGTAATCATTAGATAATGGATAGTAATCATTGCTGATTAAAAATTAAGATTTTTTCATAGTATTTCCAGTTCTCTGAAAGCAAATCCATATTTCTGTAAAATTATTTAAAAAAATTTTCTTACATAACTAGTCGGTTTTTTAATAAATATGAAGAAATGAACATAAGCTGTAAAGTTATGTGAAGGGCTTTTCTAATTATATAGAAATGAATAAACATTCATTTAAACGGATTTCAAATTAAAAAGAAAAAAAAGAAAATAAATAATAGTAGACCGATTCCGATTATAAATTAATTTCCGATTGATAAGCTCCACTGCAGTGCTCGATTAAAATGGTGAATCTAAAAATCTTTTATTTCTTTCATTTCACGTTAGAAACATCTACTACTCGGGATTGGTTCGCTGTAAAACTTCGAGTATTTTATAATGAGTGTTGATGTAATGATCTCATCAGAATCTATTCTGTCCATGACATGTGATTCATGCTGTGTACTTCAAGAAAAAAGTTCATCAATATAGGCACCATCCATAAAGATGGAGACTGAGTGCTCAACTTTGTTCTCAACTTCGAAGATTAGCTTCGTTCTTGTGTTTAGTGATGCGGTTCAGAAACAATTGAATTTGTAATCGAATTCACCAATTGAACACCGGTTGGTTGTTAATAGCTTCATAAACGGCTACCAGATGTCTTCGGCTCTTTTATTTTTTTCTCTGAAATTCGTTCTTTCTAATATAAGGGTTGACACAAGGATTGGGCGGGTGATGGGTGATGGCATTGGCTCGGCTTGCAAGAGGCTCAACACTCATTTCGTATTCAGAGCGCTCAATTTATATGATAATTAACGAACTGGATTCGGCTGTGCAGAGGACAGTCAAAGTCATCTGGATCTGTTTTCTCAAGCGTTTTTTCCCTTATCTACTTTCTCAAATTGCATTATGCTTTTAGCGAATTTCTTCAAAAATTACAGCAGGTCGTGATGTGCGACTTTCACCCGGGACCATGATGGAAATTTGTTTTGGAGCCCCCAGAGTACAAAAATCATAGTGGCACAAAATGTTATATATGTAGATATATATATATATATATATATATATATATATATATATATATATATATATATATATATTATATATATATATAATATATATATTATATATATATCTATCTATGTGTCTGATAGCACGATAACTTTTGAAGGAGATGTCCGATTTCCAACAAATTTGGTATACACTTTCCTCTTGGACAAGTTCGTTAGCCAGGAAAATCCAAAAAGGTTAAACCCCTTTTCGGGGGTATTTTCCCGCTAAAATTAGGGGTATTCAAGAAAAAAAGGGTTGTATTTGAAAATTTTAGTTCTATTGTTAGACTTTAAGATAGAGCTCATGGAGTCAAAAATTTTAAGGTATTGCACTGCCTTCTAGCTCAACAAATTTTCAAGATATCAAGAAAAAACCATTGTTGTCAAAAGCTGTATCTTGCCCTATGGAGTTAGTTATTTGGTGCTAAAAAAGTGTTTCAGGAAAAAACTTTAATCTTTTTTTTTCTTGACTGTTCATTATGGTTTTTGAGGCGCTGAATCCGAATTTCAACACATCCACCTCGAAAAACCAGTGCGTTTTGATAAAAGCAGCCATTTTCAAAATGGCGTCGAAAATTTTTTAATTTGTCAATTTCTGTGCAATATGAAAAAAGTGATTAGTTATCAGTATTTTTTGGTGATAAAAGCGAATATGGAGCTAGTTTTTTTTAATTTCAAATTATTTTAATTTCGTGGGGGGAGGGTTTGAGCGAATTTCTTGAAATGCAGATATTACAGTGGGTCGTGATGTGCTACTTCACCCTGGACCACGATGGAAACTTGTTTTGGGTTCCCTGGAGTAAATTAATATGTTCTACTATGCTCTTTTTTGTTTTTATGCATGTGTATGAACGTAATAAGTGAGCTGTACTGGGACAACTCCCATTTCACAAAAAATCATAACTTTCAAATTATGAGCGTAAAACATCTACCCTCTCTAAGAAGCCTCTCTTATATAGCCTATAGATATTCATAAATATTTGAAAAAATACAGAAATTCGCTAAGTTTTGCAGGTCCTGCGGACAGTCAAAGTCATCTGGATCTGTTTTCTCAAGCGTTTTGTCCCTTATCTACTTTCTCAAATTGCATTATGCTTTTTTCTTTTTTATAACTGCTCAACTATTTCAGTTTTGAAGAATAACAGCTTCAATTGTCTACGGTTCTGCAAAGAATGTCTTTTCTCCTTTTCTGGTCTATTTGTGTTTTAGATGTGTGGGAAGCAACATGCTCTTGTGATTAGTTATTAATGATGTTTATCGTATTCACGGAACACACCATTTCAAAACTGAATTTCTGTTGAATGCAGACTGAATCATAATAATGAAGAAGGGAGAGATGGCTGTTCTCCGAGCGCGTGGTGTTGTGTTGACCGTGATGTTTAGTCGTGAGAGCGTGGGACTAAGCTTGGAAGGGTGATTGGAAAAAAGATGCCGTGATCTGGATTATTACCATTTACCTGGTGGTTCGGGTCAAAATCCGTGTACTGTCACGCTGCCCCGATCTGTCATACACCATTCCACAGCATGTGTTCGATTTTGTAATGATAATAACATTAAATGGTTATTACATTAAATAATTATTATCCTCGAGTAAAGCTGCTCCACTGTGAAAACACCCTGTGCATGACCCTTAGTGGGTTTTCATTAGTGGTTCAATTTCTATTCAATAGACAGATTGATCAAAAAAAATTATGTTTCAAAAGAGTGTATTCCCATGATGAATCTTCATTTTATTGGAATTGACTTCTGAGTTTTCTTTCCGGTTACTTGATTCTGGCCATTGTGTTTTTACTCTTTATTCTTAATTGTATTCAATAAATAGATGACTGCTTTGAAAGGGCTTCATGTATATGCAATGGCTTGTACAAAGATTGATTGATGTTTGAGTTTCCTTCTTTCTTCATTCATATCAACTTGATCATTAAGTAATAGTTAAATGTAATATAGATACGAGGGTAAGTCAATTATGCAATTTAGTTATATTTTTTGTTTATGTTAGCAGTACTGTTATTTTGCGTTGATGACGCATTCTTTGTTTATTTGTGGTTATATGCAGGGCTTAATTACAGCCGGAGCACACCGAAGCGGAGCTCCGGTCCTTTAAGGACGCCGGAGCAGAGCTCCGACTATCTAAATCGATTTTTTAATCATTATGTGAAAGTTTATCTAATAATCAATTAAGTTAATTAATAGAAAGTTTCTAACAAACTTCTTCAATTTTTTACACCTTTTATCTTATTATTTTGTATATTATGTAATATTATATGTGGATTACTAACCATGCTCAAATGCGTTTAAAATTCTCCAATTCAAGTGTAATTTTCAAACATTTTCCGGGGGAGGACCCAGCTGGGGGGGTGTTCCATACCCGGTAAGTCACAGCTCCAGTACTTCTTAAATTAAGCCCTGTATCTATGCAAGTTTCAAGCTGCTAGGTTAGTTTCGTTGTCACTATCATGCTGTTAATCATGGCTACTCCGCTTTCTATTTGCACCAAAGAAGAGCAATGTTCAGTGATCCGTTTACTGTGGTCAGAAGGTGTATCAGGGGCCGAAATTCATCGAAGACTTTCGGTATAGTACGGGATTAGTGTTTTGTCACAACGGAGTGTCTATGAATGGATTGAAAAATTCAAGAATGGTCGCACAAGTGTTACGCAGGATGACCGTTTACCGCCATAAATTGAAAGAAGCGATGCATTCCTGGCTCGGATCTCAACCGAAAACCTTCTTTTATGAGGGCATCAGGAAACTTGAACAAGGATGGACCAAGTTCATTGAAAAGCAAGGGGCTATGTCGAAAAATGATATACTTGCAAGTTTCCTATTTAATTACAATAAAATTTTATAACTACATTGCGGATAGCAATTGACTTTCCCCCGATAAATATATCAATTTACTTTACTTGTAGATAAGTATTTCGGTTCCATTATTGTATTCGTTTTCATAACTATTTTCGTATAGATATCATCTTATGAACCAACAGAAATTGATTGGTTGATTATTGTGGAGAAATTGTTTCGTCTTCCATGCAGATTATTTTACCAATTCTCTTTCACTCCTATGCTTATCTTGTATGATTCCATATACTAGATTTTTACCTATTGATGGACGCCATCATGGTTTTCGATTTTTCCATCTCTGTTACAGTAACTATATTATTAGCAGTTCAATTGCAGTCTAATGTAGTCCAGCCTGACACTTTGGAAACTCTAAAAACGTTTTTTCCATTTAACTGAGGCTCTCTATTATTAATTAATGCTCTGTGATTCCAACTAGACCATTCCACTGTTAGGAATACAACATTTGACTTCAATTCACAGTTTTTTTGCTGGCAGCTATGGTCACGTCACTATTGCGCACGGCTACTAGACATATTCATGATTCATCCACCGAATTACAATTTACATGTTGATTGTCTCCCGTCCTACAAATTGAAATGGCAAATTACGCGGCCTCTCATCTGCCTTTGTAATCATCACACAACCATTCTACGTGGTTTGGCGTGGTGGCGCAACAACTGGTGCACCACAGACCTCAACTCAATCTTGACGGCAAATACACTGCTATACGAGACAGTATGTCATTTATATGCTTATTTCATGTTATCATTAGCAGGTTCTGCTTTGCTTCATGTGCTACAGTATTCGGCTAAATTGTTTCATTATTAGTAACTACTTGTCAGATGCGGCGAATCCAGGGGGATAAAGAGGATGTGTGCCCCAAATTTCTAAACCAACTTGTAAAAACTTTATTTGTGTTTTTATGGGGTAAATACCTTTTTTAGGTATTTTAAGGTTCCCCAACCCCTACCCCTCGAAAAATTCTGAACTCACCCGTGCTTTTTGATATAATTTACTACTTGATCTGTAAGATATGGTTTCAAAATAAAACATTCAATTCAATTTAACCAGTTTTTAAATAAAGGTGAATAATGTCGGTCACACTCTAATAATAGTAATCATAACTGACATATGGCAAATCTAAACATTCAAGACATGATGAGATCGACCACATTGCCGATTGACACACATATAATAGTAATAGTAATCATAATAATTATAATAATAATCATAACTGACATATGGCAAATCTAAACATTCAAGACATGATGAGATCGACCACATTGCCGATTGACCACAGGTTGCCCTCACTGACAGTTTATAGCGCGCTTCATTATACTGTGCAGTGCACTCCTTGCAGTGTGCTGCTGTAAGAATTGCTAAAAGTGGCAAATGGTACATCAAGAAGGAGTCGTGTGGTCGGGTGTGAAGAATTTATCATGTCATATATTAGGTGTGAGATGCGTTCTTCCGGACGAAGATACAGTACAGCTCATTTTAGCCTTTGAAGAGGTAGGGGTATGTGGGCAAAGGGGCAGGGGCAAGAGGAAGAGGCCATGATTGCGGCGGCGACAGGCATCGTAACTTATTTCGCACCCAGCCAAATGCATAAAACCGTCTAGGAGGGGTAGATGGCAGATTTATTTGGCTGCTTCCTCTTCTCCAGATGCGCGCTGCGCTGCTTTAGTTTTCATAGAAAAAAATTACTAGCACAGGCCACCAGGGCAACTAGCTATCTAATCTTTCAAAGTTGTCCGATCCTTGATGCCTTACTATTTTTCTGCCAAATAAGCTACTAATGTTGAATTAGCACCAACAAAAAATGGATGTTGATCACTGGCAAGGAAAACATGACTGAAGTATTGTATGTTGAAGTATTGGGATCTTTTATTTTTCAACCTGTTCTTTCTCATTGTTTTCTCGGAGAGCACAACATCGGGAGGCATATTGTAGGAGGCCAAGTCTCTGTTCAGAATGTGAACTTAATAGAAAAATTATTTTCTATTAGAACATTTAAGATGAGTTCTGGAATTATTAGATGATTTGGTCTGTTTTACTATTTTCTTCGTTAACATATGATGGATAAAAATGAACATATGGGAGGATATCAGAAGTGATGAACTTTTTCAAGGGCAGATGAAGGAATCTGGATCGCTTATGTACCAGAATGTTGACAAATGTAGAACAAGTTAGATTACCTAATTCACTTTTAGCCCACTATTAATTTTCTTTGTGATACAAAAAATCTAAATTACCTAAGCCCGGTTTCTGAGTTGTTCATTAACTTAATGGACCATTAACTCAATGCCGGAGCAATGGGTTAATGATCCATTAAACTTAATGAACAACTCAGAAACCGGGCATTACATTAATATTTTTTTGGCAAGTAAAACATCTAAATTATAAATCTGTATGTTCAGAGTACTTTTATGTATCAATGATTGTCTTTAGATGATTATCATTTTTTCTCCAACATCCTTTGTAGCCTGAACAGATAAAATTTTTCTATTTCCGGAATGCTGCTAAAACTTTATGTGAATCTCATTTCTGCTTTATTCTTAAAATTGGAAAATGATTATTGATAAACAAATCAGATAGCCTACATCTGATATCTGTCTTATATTTTCGGCTAGCTTGATTTCTCTCTGATTTATGAAATACTTCGGTTGAAATTTCCTTACTTTCTTTGAACAATTGGCTTTAGTAATGTGATTGAGTATACACATGATTATCGATCTTTTTTTCTTCTAGCGTTTGTGAATGCTATCTGAATTCAACTCATTTGACAGAAACTGACATGATTTGCTAAAGAATAAAGCGAGGAGTGATCCAGTTGCTATTGGTTTCCTCACTTGGCCCACATTCAGATGACAGCATGTCTATAGCTAGCGGCGGTTTGAGCCCTGAACATTTGTGTCATTCCCCCCTTACGCCTAGCATTGTTGCCATGCAGACTGCCTCTGAGAACGTTACAAAAGATGGCTTTTGTAGGTTGCAGAACGATCCCTGTACAATGTGACAACGCTTATAAATTGCCATCGGGGCCTATCCTTGTACATGTGGGACAATGTTCCATTTTCAAGACTGCTGGTGGTGTAATATCATAACAGTATCCAGGAATCTCTGGGATTGCAATCTGTGAAACGGGTGCCAAGAGTTTGATGTAGCATACGCTAAGCCAAATTTTTCTATTCTATAAATTATTTCAATCCACATTCAGAGATAGAGTTTCAAATTTAGCAATAGTTTTCCCCGTTGACCCTTATTTTCGTTGTATTCTCCTTCAACTCTAGAATTGGTGTGGTTTGTATCATTGCCCTACATGCAAGGTTGCATCCTAAAATGCTTTAAACGGCAACTCATTTACTGTTGAGTTCAGAGTACGGTAAATATTAATGATCAGAGAATCATATCAAAATGAAATTAGTATGGAAGTACTCTCCAACTTCAAAATTAACTTTATAACTTTGAATGTTCGAAATCATGTAATATTGCCATTGAATGTATGAGTGAACATACATTTTGTGCAAATTTACCTGACATGTTCACAGTTTTTGATATTTGATATTATTAAAATACATTTACGTAAGCTCTTGAACGCTTATGTACTTACAGTTCAATAAATTATAATTGTAATTTGAGAACCTTGATTTACAAAAACTAATGATATAATACTGGAACAATTGATACTTATGACAGTTACATGATGATATTCATCATCGCAAGATTAAACACAATCATCACATTCAGAGAAATTTTTCAGATCTAACAGAATTTATTAGACCCTTGCTTGAAACGAACACTTCAGGAGTTTTGGAGGAACACAATTTGAAAAAAAAAATGTAAGAGAAACCTGAAAAAATATCTTATCTCCATTAAAAGTGTCAGAATAGAAATGGCTGTCTTCAGCTGTTATTTCTAGTATTGCTTGATAAATATTCAGCCTTTTACTTTCTGCAGCAGGTTTGGGGGAGGGCACAGATATATGAGATGCACAATCGGCAAAAAATAATTATTATTTTTCTGTGCATTATGGCTATAGAAACTATGAATGAATATTCTTTTTAGGTTACAGAATAGCCCAACTCAATGTAACTCACAACCCACAGTAATATAACATAGAATTGATATCGACTTTCACATACAATTTCATTCTACAGACGGGATTAGTGATGCGAAGCAGGATGAATTTTTGTGGAACACAGAGATGAATAAATAGACCTAACCTTGATTCCATTCGCGATGTTTATCTCTTGACTGTATTTCACAAAATGTCATTCTGTATCACGTCACCAAGGCTGCGGTTTTATTTTCATCCAGCCAATCATATGTGTACTTATGTTTTCCCAGACGTCTGATTCCTAAAATAAGTTTAGATTTCGCATGTCTGATAAATGAATTTATAGAACAATACTAATTAAATTTGTATAATAATAATAATAGTAATTTGTATAATTATCATTTACTTAATAATCACTTTCTTTTTTCTTCGTTTCACCCACTTTGGGGTACGTTGAATGAACTATGATCTTGACAGTGCCTTCATGAATTCGCCTCTTTCCGTCTTCTCCAATACTCCTTCATTCTTTGAAAAGTGGCTTTTTTATCTTCGGACACCCCTGTACCTGTTCTACGGTTGGGCTTTGCCTGGAGCCTGTGATTTTGGTTTTTCAAAATAATCCTGAGGCTGTTACGGGTTTTGATTACCTATCTGTTATATTCAGCTCATTTAAATAGTCCTGAACTTTTTTAAACCAATTGCTTTTTGTTTTTCGCAAAATAAATCTAATATTTGTTATGTGAGTCTTTTGTTGTTCATCCTGAAGATGTAGGAGTAAAAACTTATTCTTCTTTCTTCTATTGTGTCTGGGATTTAATCACTTGTTATTATACTTGATAAAAATATTGTAAATGATTTGTTTATTTCAAACAAATATGTTATTTTTATGAATAATAACTTGATCCATATGAAGGTTTAACCAGATGAATAAGAAAGCCCGAGGGCTATCTTGTAATCTGAATCCAATTGCATATGATGGAGAAACCCATTTTAAAAATCTATAGAAGGCCTGAGTGCCTTTCCTTTTCTCCCCTTTTAAATATCCTTTAAATGCTAGCGAATTCTGAAAATCGTTGCACACATCGCTGGGCATTCCTCAAATGAAGATCCCTGCAAAATTTCAATTTCAATTTGAATTTGGTCTATGCGTTTAGCCGTAAATGCGTTACAAACAGACAGACAGACAAATGCAAAACGGACTTGGAACAGAAACCTCTCTTCGTTCGGTCAACTAATTATATACTATATTTCTTGCTCATCTGATCTCGGAATTTGACAGTTTTAGTTGACTCTGTTAGCTGCATTGTAATCTAGCTATCATTGTTCGAATAACAGTACACCTTTATAATGAATAATGTGATGGATAGTAGCCTGGCATAAAATTGGAACGAATAATGAATCATCATAATGATAGGACGTTTGTGAGAGTTTAAATTTCAAGAATCTTGATCTAGACCATGTTTTGCATTAATACATTATGCTTTTAACCTGCATGTATAATGTGAATTTATAATGTAACGAATGGTTGGAAATGCATTCGAAACATCCCATTCATTCATTTCATTTTTTATTCCTCACTATCATAATTTTGTTCTCATAAACTATTATATATTATCTATTTAATTACTTTTTTTTGCTGCTAGTATCTGCAACAGTTTTGCAAGGATACATATGAAAAGCCTTTCGGTTTCGGAGGATCCTTTTTGTCAAAAATTTGCAAATAAATTGATTGAAATGCTATGCATATAAATGTAAATGAATGTAAATATTGTATATGCAGCTGAATGTGCTTGTTTTCGAACAATCCTTGTAATTTATTGAATTACAAGGGTTGTTCGGAACCCACCTAAAACTGTAGGTCCAACTCATCAATCACCATCATCCAACTCATTACCCACGCACAGGTCTCAGACCCATGTGGGCTTCATCCTCAAAAAAAAAAAAAAAAAAAAATTTATTGAATCTAATCTTGGTTGTATGAAGGATGACTGTACGTGTAGTAGGCATTTTACCAGCAAGCTAGTGCTTGTTTGCGCCTACACACATCGGTATAAATGTAGTTTTGCATTTGAAATGTTCAGTGGCTTAGATGTGCGCCGTTGTGTGTCGAACGTTGCAATAGGCCGCCATATGGTGCCTGGTGGTTCATAACGCCCGCGTCACTCCATTCTGTTATCGCCTACAAACGCGATCTTCATGAGCTCGCTGCTGAAATAAAAATGAAGCGTCTCCAGTTTTTCACTGCTCATTTCGGATGCGAAAACAATGAGGCTCGTAGAAATGTGAACGTGGTGACAGACCCCTTGTCCTTTTCGCTGCATTCAAATTCTTCATCACACATTTCTTGTCGCACCCGTTGCAGGGTACCTTTTTGGTGAATCTTCCTTGTCAGAATTTAATTCTGTAGTTCGTTGAGCAGACTCGTACCTATCTTCTAATTTTGTTGGACAGCAGAAATTTTATGAAGTGCACTATTTATTGTTCCTGCTTTGTTAATTATTGGTGAATTTTTCATGTTTTGGTAATTAGTAAACGTTGAAACTGGTGTTAGCGTAAAGGCCCGTCCAGAATTGCAACATCGTAACATAATGTAACTCCGTCCTATGCATCACTCAGGTAACAAATTGCGCCGCAACAAGACGCCGTCGCGTTGTATCTCGCACATGATTGTGTTTATGATGCGATGTTGCGGGACGATGTTACGATGCTGAGTTACGGGACTGAGTTACGTTACGACGCGATGTTGCACATCTGGACGGGACTTAATGTTGCCTGGTAATGTTATTAAGGAACTTTCTTTTGAATCAAAATTCCTATAAATAAGAGGTCCAGATTATTTTTAAGTTCCAATTTTTCCAAAATCGTCTTTCTCAAGGTTTTTAAGGGTAATAAATAGAATCTCAAAGTGTGGATACCTTTCCATACAACACAAACCTTTCGTAGATCTCCTATATTGTATCTAGGGGCTGATAGGGGCCCTTTAACATTTTTGACCCTGTAATTCTCAAGTTTTGTGTGCTTATTAAGCAGCATATAACCCAATCAAGCCTTTAGATGAGGTACCGTAAGTGTAAAGTTTGGTTAATATTCAGTCTGTAGTAATTTGTGACAAAGTAGCCTATTGTATTCAACAGGCTGCACCTTGCGTCTCTAGCTCACAATCTATTGTGCTCAAGCCTTCTTTCCACGGTTCTTTTATCAGATCATTTGTATTTCTCCACGCCACTATTCGGGTTCCGTTCGTACTCGAGCTCTGACTCAACTCGCTATTCGCAAGATAAGCCTTTCAAGAAGCATCTTCAATCTCCATAGTGAAGCATTTTCCTTTTGAAAATATCTATTATAGAGCCTGTAAGAAGCTCCCTCAAGGAATTCCTGATCTCTACTGACTTGCTAATATAAATTTCATTGAAACGATTCTGCTTTTCTATGAATCATTATAGCCCACAATGAAACATAATACTGTAATGCATAGGCTATCAAACTGGCATCGTGAATATCAAAAATGTTATTATTTTTTAATTTTAATTTTATTATTAATATTTTTTCTTACATAAATATGAAAACTATATGATTTTGTTTTTTATCTGAACTTAAATCATCCAACTCTTATAGTACCTTCTATGAAACTTTTTCCAGCCTATTGTAATAGTTATTTAAGTATTAAAATCATAAAGCTGGACTTTATAGCTCGAGCCAAAACAGTTACTGCGTGATGCCTAGTGGAGTGCAGTAATTTTGTGCGTGAATTACATACACAATTTTTCCTACAACTGCAGTTCTCGATTCCAAAACAATAAAAGCTTGTAGTTTTTAACATCACAGATTTTAGCCTGCGCGCACTCACTGCTTTGCAAATGGCGTCACTATGATGTCTCCTTATTGGTGGATCACAAGATAAGTGATCCAGTGTAAACGGACCCATTCTTTACCCAAAACAAAAATTTAGTTTTATAATCAGTTGGCAAGCGTGAAAATCAAAATATTTTTTTTACTTTGAGGATGAAGCCCACATAGGTCTGAGACCTGCTCGTAGTTAATGAATTGGATGCTGGTGATTGATGAGTTGGACCTACAGTTTTAGGTGGGTTTTGAACCACCGGGAAGTGATTTAACAGCAGAGAACAGCGTTTTTTTGCTGGCCAATAAAATCTGTCACCCTCAAAGAACGCCCTTGAGTTTCGTAGCTTATCTGTAATTGAACAGATACTTGCTACGGCACTCGGCTAATAGAAGCATAAAGTAAACAAGCTAAAGTAAAGTAGAGAGCATAACAACCTTTTCCCACAACTGCTCATAAAGTTATAGTATATTAATATTAATATTAATTAGCGGTAATAGTATATTACATTACAAGTGCGGGAAATGGTGTTTACCGTAGAGTATGATAAGTTAACGCATGAGACGAAGTTGAATGCGGTATTATCATACGAGTACGGTAAACATCTTTCCGGACGAGTTACGTACGATATTTTTCGTCATACTACTTTAAAAGATAAACTTTGAGCAAGTACAAGTATCATCAAACATAACCTCAAAATCCATCACAGCAGTAAAATACTAAAAATACTTCTGAGATCAGCTGTTTTTCCAAATTCTAAATCAGCTGTAATGCGGTAATGTTCAAGTACTTTTCGTCATTCTCACCACTTTCAGCTGGGCATTCACGTTCCGATTTGCAGTACCACTTGCAGTCCAACCTCCAAGGTTGGATCCGAAAACGGAACGTGAATGGGCTTGTTGGATGGTTGGAATTGTAGATGGACGACTTCCGAATGTCGACGGTGTTGGAGCGTGTGTGGGGGAGTCGGATCAAAGTCGTCCAACTTATCTCAGTCAGTGCAAGTTCGGGCAACTTCGGTTACATTTTTCGGCTCGAGAGCGACGTTCACAGCTGACTAGGAATAAAGTTGGATTGCAAGTAGGAGCGTGAGTGGAGTCGACTATCCATCTAGCAGTACTACTAGCAGTACTGCAAGTGGTACTGCAAGTTGGAACGTGAATGCCCAGCTTTACTGAGCATCGAATCGAGACAGTAAACGTCTGTTTACAGAAAGAACAGCTGATTTTCATTACCGCATCCTTTTTCAATGTGGCAATGGATTTTACTGCATTCCAGCTGATCGAAAATTTGGAAAAACAGCTGATCTCAGAAGTTTTTTTAGTATTTTACTGTTGTGTTGGATTTTGAGGTTATTTTTGATAATGCTTAATGTACTAGCTCAAAGTTTGTCTTTTTTATATTTAAGACTAGTGTAATATGGTTAGTTGGGATAGTAAAGGTAACGTAAATGAAAAGAGTTTAATTTTTTCTACTGGGGTAACGCTTGGCATACGAGAGGTGTTTCGGGTACTACTCTAATCTCATGAGAAAAAGGTGCTACTATTAAAATAACTTCAGATTGAGTTCAGAAAAAGAATCTAGATGTTTATTTTAATGTTATAATAAAAAGTAATAAAATGCTAATGAGCTTATCAAGAATTTAAACAAAAGAGTTTATTTACTTACAAACGGTCACTCGCTCAGCAGGGAAGAGTGGGGCGGGTCATCTGCCGTAGATGTAGCCAGCTCCCTTACTCGACACCGACTGCCCCGAGCCACTCGTTTTTTCAGCACAATTTTACTTGTCATGAATTTTCACTGATGTCATCATTTTTCTTTTAATAGTCAACAATGGCTCTCTCCTCTTTTTGTGAAAATTCATGGCAAATAAATTAATTATGCTGTTACATTACACTAGTATGACGAAAAATATCGTATGTAACTCGTCTGAGAAGATGTTTACCGTACTCATATGATAATACCACACTCAACTTCGTCTCATGCGTTAACTTATCATACTCTATGGTGAACACCATTTCCCACACTTGTAACGTAAAAAACTATATTGCTCTCGCAAAATTATTGCACTCCACTACGCGTCACGCAGTAACTGATTTGCTCGGGCGATAAAGTCACGCTTTATGGTCTTGATACATAAATAACTATTACCGCTCGCCGATCAGTAAAGAGGTATTTTACAATCAGTTTTCAGTACGTAATTAGACCTATTTCAATCATATTCTATCTTGCCAGCATTCAAAGTTTTATTGTATCATTCAAAATAAATTCATCAAATAACGAATAGAGGAATATGTTACCTAGTCTATTCTTGAACGTAGGCCTGTTGGTACTAAATAATGTTCATCAAATCAGTATAACCATGACCAATAAGTAACAATATTAATTATTCTCGATCATATTTGTCATTATTAATAATGTGTCGTTATCAAAGATCATCAATGATCATGTTTGGTTCATTTTACAATATTGCAAAACGTTCTGGATGCATTTTTCTTCTATGGAATCCTATTTCTTTTTTCAAATTCACTCAATTAAATTATGAATTCGTGATATTTCAGTTGAAAGCTTTCTGATGCTATCAGTTTTATCCTTTCACAAAGTTATCTTTGATGGAAGGCATCTTCAATTGGATTTACCTTTTTGGTGTAATATCCAACGTTTTCTGTCGTCATACTCACCTTTTTTCGCTCACTCAGTGGACTTCTCTCAATTCACCAATCGGTTGTGTACTCCACTCCATTTAGTCTTTTGATGTTATATGAAATTCGTTGAACGTTTTAAAATTCAATTTTCTCAAAGAGTAAATCCAGTTTGTTTCAAATGGATTAGCCTTTCTAGTTAATTAGTATTTGATAATGTGAAACTTTCTGATGATTATTCAATTTACAATTCAGATTTTCTCTTCCACCAAACTCTAAAAATTCGCCTCTATCCACGATTTCGCCATTCTCTGCGGTTCGTCAACAAAACTAACAACCTCAATATGCAAGCTGAAACCGAGTGAGGTTCTTAACCGAGTGCGTGACGTAGGCCTGAATCCAACAGCCAGAACAGTTTTATCACTTAATAAATATGTTATTTGTGTTTATTTATGTGATTTAGTATGTTTATTTATTCATTGTATGTGTGAATAAATAAATAATAATACACAATACCGTATACTAGTACGGTATTTTTAGTACGTTATATTGCACATAACCAAATACTGTTTATTATTACATCATTATTTCTTTTATTAATCCTTATACTATTACTCCATCAAACACTATTACATGATTAATTAATCATTTGAAAATCAATTTGTTTTAATTTGTGCGGTTACACCCATCATAATATTATACATAGATTTGTACAGTTCATTGTTACATTGATCAGATTAGCCTCTCTATTCAATACAAAACAATTAGTTAAATCATATTTGAACTGGGTACATTATTCTGCCTGGTTGTGCTCTAGCCTCAGAATGTGCTCTCCCCTAACATAGGTTAATTTGCTCCTCACAAAAGGTTCAGCTGCATCGCCCGCCTTCATTGGAAACGAGCTGTTCATTTCAATTTCCATCCCAAAGTCTTATCTCTCCATTGTTGCTGGAAATTTTTATAGAGTCTTAGACTTTGTTCCTATACGAGTTTTATGCTTGCCAGCGCCTCACAAAGAAGGTTATCCGATATCATAACGTGAACCGGGAAGAAAAAGGGAGAAAAAAGGAAACATTTATCGTGCCAGAAAGCTCTTCAGGCTTCCTCACTGTTCATTGAATTTACCTTCAGCTTCTCATCCCTTTCCTCCGATTTTCCTCCCTAGCTGTCTTCTACTTTCTGCCCTTCCAGTCACTATCAGAGTTTTTTGTATAGCTTTTAATAGGATGAACCCTCTTACCTAACCCGACACATCATAGCTATTGCCGAAGATGTTTATTGATAAATATTACCGAACAACATCGTTCTCACCCGAGAAAGCTATTGAAAAAGTTGTACGCTCTCGTGAAAGTAATCTTGTAACTTTGTTTTACCATCATCACCTTGTTAAAAGACCCAGTGGTCCTTATTATTTGAAGAGGGCTGAAACTCTCAAACCTCACCCAAACTTGCATAATGGTGTCAGTATACGTTTTGGAACTCAGAAACAAAACAATTTATTGCTCTAATCATTTCTAGAAGCTGCTGTAATAAGGATTAGGAAAAAATAGAAAACGTTGAAAAATTAAAATAGAGAACAGATAGTTGAAAGATTTAAAGATAGTTTAAACATTCGGCCAGTTGCACAAAAGAAAATAAAATTTGACCACCGTAAGATGACGTCATTTGACGGAGCCAGTGCAACGACATCCCTATTGAGCACCTTATCTTACGGTGGTTAAATTTAATTTTCTTTCGTGCAACTGGGCGTAAGGGTCGTAACAGTTCAGTTTATCTCCATAATGTGTTGGGTCATGAAGAAATACAAATTTATTTTGAATTGTGATGCTCTTCATTACTTACTAAATAATTTTACTAGATTTTTTTACTGTATATCGATTTCAAGTTCAGATAAAATGCTTGTTGATATGAGGAGATTTCCGTGTGCGATTAAGTTTGTTTCCCAGAGTTCACAAATATTTATTTCATATGGCAATTTTGTGAATCATGGAGTATAGGTCATTGATAGGTAGCTGGCGGTTTAAATAAAGTTTTCTGTTTAGTGATTCATAATATTTTGCTCAACGCTTGGGATTCTTGTTATTTGACATGAATAAAAATTGAGTCAATCACAGCTGTTTCTCACGCCGTCCGATCGGACTCCCGTCGACTGCAGTCACTCAACAGAGTCCACTTACTCTACTTTATCTACACTTTGATTATCCACACTTACTCAACTTTATCCATTATATTGAAGAAAATAGTGTATAGGTTTCTAGTGGGTTCCAAATAGAATCTGATGCGAAGATTTCGTCCCAAATTTTCATTTATTATCAATTATTCATATTTCAAGTTTAATATTATATAAATGATAGCCTAATCGTCGATAAGTTTTCAATTGCACCTAGATAGAAGTGCTCAAAATGATTCTTACTCTTTTATCTCTGCAGAAAATTTTATTGTAACTAATTGATTTATACCAGTTTTATCGGCTGGGAAAAATATGACTCAATATTCTCCATGTAATCACCAACATATTCCCTCAGTTTATAGCCGAGTATATGTTGTAAATATATTGCTGTAATATTACTCCCCATAAAATGTAACATAAATACGCTGCTTATTTTTTCGAAGGGCGGGCGGAATTTCAACTTCTGTTCGGTAGCCTCGTATGAATAAAAAATAGAGCGATAAAGGTTGTAGACTTTTACTTATTCTTAATGTTGTGAAATACTCACTGTTACCGTCCTCCATTCCATTGAGAATTGCCAGCAATTTGGCGTGCAAGCAAAAAAAGCTCTATGGCTGCTCTATTCAAACTGTCTTACAAGCGGAAATGAAATATTTCCCAATATGTTTGATTCGTTTTTGAGTTTCATGAATATGTTTCATTCAATATTGCCGAAGCAACTTATTCCGTTTTCCAATATAGCAGTTTTCTTTAAACATGGGATTAGCAATGTAATTACAAAATATTGTATAATTTTAAAGAAAGAAAAATAATTGAAGTAATACCCTACCGTCGGCTCCGTGCTGGAAAATAATGGGATTAAAATATTAGTGTCTCTATTTGCGTATGTAATAAATTATGTTTTACAATTAATATGATTCTGTTTATAGTAATTTAATTTCACTGTGATTTTTATATCAATGTATTGTCAGTTATGTCTCGTATAATAAATTATTCCAATAGATTTAAATGGTGATAAAATACAAAAATTAAGAATTTTCATTGAAGAATAAAATTTACCAATTAAGGTTCAAAACGTTTACTCTCTCATGTATTACAATGTTATCAAATTATTCCTGAACTACTATTTTATTGTTTCAGGTAAGAACAGTTTTTCATAACATCAGATGTCATTATGATAAAGTCGTCCATCATGTTTGGTGAGTAGTCAAGAATTCGGTTTTTAATACATTTTTTCAACCGCTTTAAATGACTATTTCAAGTCCTAGTTATAAAAAATTGTTCCTATTGGAATTTATGAAAATACTGTGAGAGTTTTCGAACTGTAGATAAAACCCATTAAATTTCTATTTTTCAAGTGATTATACAGGAAATAATCGAATATATTGTATTAATGTTTTTTATTTTTAAATTATATTTACTAACACTCATCGTAATAAACAAAAATTATCATCGAATACAAACAAGGCTCAAATGGTGGCCTAATGTACAGGCTACTTTCTGTATGGCTGCAGATCAATAGCGTGTTGCGAATGCTTATAAATTTGGCAGTAGTATAAATTTGGCAAATACTCGTATTTTTTTAAAGAAAACAATCTATGTGATCCATAATTATTGTGTCAAGTGATGCTGTTTTATAGTAATTTCATTTCACTGTGATTTTTATATTTATTTATTGTCAGTTACGTTAGCTGTGAGGCTGCACTCGTTAATCGATTATGTTCACAATTCAATTTCTCCAATACAATTTTCGATGCGCAGTTTCTCCGCCCCATCGTGCCAAACTTTAACTACTTGGACAATCTTTATCCCTTTTCATAAACTCTTTCTCTCTCACTCGCTCTCTCCCTCCTCCCAATCGCTCTCACTCCTTCATTCACTCTCTTTCTTTCTGTTGTTGAGGAATGGCATGTGTGTCAAGGTTGCTGGCCCCCAAACCTTTGCCAATGTGAACCGATTGTTCGATATTCAGTAGTGGCGTTTGGCTCAGTAAATACGTGAAATGAAGACGGTATTCAAGTCATCCTTGGTGGTTTACTGCTTTAAATGGCGATGTCAGGTTAGGAAATCAATTAATCAATCGAATCACATTAGTCAATCATTTCTTTGCTTGTTATCTCTTTCCTTAGTTTCTATTGTTTCTCATATTTCAGTTTTTGAAACCTTTAAAACCCTGCTAGTATGTTTTTTAAAGAAGTAAAACCATTAATGGTTTTTCAAAGAGCAGACGTAATGAGTGAACATATGAGATTCTTTAATCTTGGTGGTTATTGCAACTAGTGATACTAGAATAAATATATTCAATACTATAGTTATAATCAACTACTGTTACTAGAAGCAGATTACTATAAATCTAGTGGCACTCAGAACGTAAACGTTAACAGTCACATTATTCGTGGCAGAGAATTCAATGAAGTGACTAAGTTATAACTCATTTTTCCATTACCTGCGCTTCAGAGCTATATTATAATCGCGATCTCGAGATAATAGTTCCGATAACATAATCGAGATAATAATATTCCATTCAAAACACAACAGATACAGGATGAATAGCATCATCATTGCCATGTTCACTTGTTAGCGATTGTTATTGTTAGCTTTCATTTGTAGCTAGTGTGTGTTGGAGAATCAATGATTCTGGAAATAATGAAAGCAGGTGCTGCTCGTTCGTCACGAACTCTGGTTAGTGCTGCCGTTCGGATGCTACAACTACACAACTATAGTTGGCCCAGGTATAACGTGATAATTCGCTCTAAGCCGGGTGCGTTTCCACTTCGCGTGAATCGCATCCTATCCGATGTAGAGAGTCAACTGACATGGATATGAATGGTGATGAGTATTCAGTCTAGATACAGATATACATCAGTAGAGGCGTAACGTGTCACTACGACTAGCAAAGTTGTTCTGTGTGCATATATAGGCTTCGCTTACCCATTCCTGCACACCCATTACCAACTGTTTTCCTCAGCCCATTGCGTTGGAATCGCGTTCGCATCACTAGTCGGCTCTTCATAATCGCTTCAATTTTGTGCGTAATCGCTCACTCGCGTCTAAGTCCCGTTGACCTTGTTGCTGCAAAGCTGCCAGCCGCCACCAATTCATTGTCTTCTGTCGTTGTTTTCATCATATTAATCGACAATTTCGTCCGTTATTGTATTATTGGAATCCAAATGGTCTCTTATAATATTTGTCGAATCTTCCATTTCAAGTGTTTTGTTTTAAAATTGCTGTATTTCGAGCATCCAATTAATTAAATTATCGCCAAATAGTGACATTTTCTTGCCGTTTTACGTGGGAAGTACCTAGCAAGGCTATACATATTTGTAAAATGTTTATAGGTCATTTCAGTAAGGTGAACATTGTATTTTTAACCTCCCGAGTTTTCAACAAAATTCAATTTAATCTTCATTTTCAACTGTGTTCAGTGCATTATTTTATTCTTTATTTATTCATTTAACTAACATAAAATCAATGTGAATACAACAAACAAAGAAGTTCTACTCTGTTGAAGCTCTTCGAATACGATTCATATGAATTTTCTTTCAAGGAAATCACTTGTGAGGCAGAATTATGTGGAAATTGAAGATTTTGATCAACTACCCAGTTGAAATTGAGTGAGAGGACATGTTTGGGTTGATAGCCAGTTGTTCCCTTTCAATCTGTTTGTTGTTTAAAGTATAAATAAATAGAAATAGTGTATTTTTGATGTCTCATGATATATTCTTTTAATGAACCAATTAAAGTCATTTTCATCATAACCTCTACATTTTAGTTTCATTTTCTTGGAACTGCTAACGATCTAATGAGTTGGTGAGTAATTTATTGAATGTGAAAAAAATTCTGTACTAAAGGTCACTTCTGGATGAACTCGAAACTTGATAACTAAGGTGCAAATATTAGCATTCCATATCTTCTAGTACCGTACTAGTTTTCAATTTTATGATTTAATTTTTTTCTCATAAATTTCATAAACGTTCATCGAAGTGGTTGGAAGAGAGTTTAGCCAAAGAAAATGTCTACCTTTCAAAAAAAGCAGTTCATTGGAGCAGACTACTTAGCATGCTTCATTCGGTTTACCACACTGGTGCTGAAGCTTTCAACTTCCCATCTTTGAAAATGGCTCGGTTTCTTGAGTTGTAACAGGGTAGAGAGTAATATTGAACGTTGGTAGTTCGCTCAGAAGTGCTGTATGAAACTGTAATTAACTGCTCCCCATTTGTAATTAGTTACTCAACTAGATGTTACAAGTTATTCAAGGTGGTAAAATAGAATATTCCGCTAGAAAATGTAACTCGTCTTTGAATATTAACATACTTCCACTATCCATAAATTCGTGCTGAATCTCACTTCAGAATATCAAAGGTTGTTCAAATTGAGATCTTGCTATTTCATCCTGTTACGATCTAGGTAATTCAACTATGCCTAGAAAAAATAGAAATTGTCTTGTCAATTATCTAATAGTCAATTATATATAGTCAAATATTTAATAGTCAATTGTCTTGACTTAAAAAAATTGTTCTTTATTGTCTATCTTCTACATTGAATTTTTTTAAGGATGTAGCCCAAAATAGGTATGAGACCTGTGTGTTGGTAATGAATTAGGTAATGGTTGATGAGTTGGACCTACAGTTTTAGGTGGGTTCCGAACCACCGGGAAGCATTTTTACAGCAGAATTTATTGAGTGGAATCTTCATGTACTTTGTATTGTTTCCCAATTCATGCTATCAACTCAAAACTGTAGTTTTTTCAACTTTTCATGTTGATGACATTGGAATTATCTGTGCTGTCCTTCTGAAGTTCTACAAGTTTGTTAAAGCTGTCTCCATTGACATATAACTTGAATGGAGAGCGAACAATACTGCATCAGGAGATGGAATATAAATTGCAATTGAGTTTGTAAATTCCAAGCGACGGAAGATCTAGAAAGCTATCGAATGTGGGTCAACATGAGAGCATTTACATGGTTGAGGATATTAAAAAATATTGTTGCTGCCTAGCGAGAAACATCTCTGGATTATTTGTGTGACGTATGATCTTTCACTGTGAATGGACATTGAGAATGTGCGGTAGGAACCAATAAAAAGGAAAAAATATTCTTTAAATGTTATGGGGAAATGGAAGTGAATTCTAAGCTGAGAAATAACTGCATAGTGTCGGGGGCTTGTTGTACTCATTAAAATAATTATGAAAATCCATATAAACAATGGTCCGGAAATGCTATTGTAGTTATTTCTATCAATTTACTTTTTCAAAAACTTGAAGTACATTCGTTCAATTAGTAAATTGTTCTGTAGTCATCGATTTCTAACATGTTTCATTCGATTTTTTCAGCTCAGTTTGAAACTTAATTAATTTACAATTTGAATAAAGGCACTGCGAATTTCTAAATTAATAAATTGTTAGGATAGCTGCAATCTACCACTATCTTTAATTTTGTAGCAAAGCATTTCCGGACCAATGTTTACTTGAAGGTTTCCATCAATAATTATTTTGGTGAGTAAAAGCCGTCAAGCCCTCGAAATATTGGTAACACAAGAGGAAACATCCTGTTTAATAACCTAGCTAGAAAAAAGTTTCCTTCAATTATTCATTTTTAATCGAAATAATTGAAATTTGTTCAACATCTACTTAGTAAATCAAATTTCCTTCAATCATTTACCTTTAATCGTTGACAATTGAAATGTATTGTTGTCACAGGCGGTTTTTTCTACTCAGAATCCAACACGGTTCATTTGTAATTCGAATTCATCTTGCAAGTAGAAGACGAGTCTTTCGCGATCATTGATTTTTTTCGGCATTTGAACCATTCAGACAAGACGTTGACTAATGATCGGAATCGACGTCTCTATTCTCCGAATGGATCTTGGACTGAAACCCCCCCACCCCTTCTGGTCGCTCACGACTACAATGCGGTATTGACATTCATCCAAAATTGCCATCCCATTTTGTGTTTGAGTAGCAGTGGCAGCTTTTCTCTATCTATTCCGCCTTCACTGTGCATGAAAAAGAATCCGAAACTCTTTCCTCATCTTTTGTGAGGTTTTCACTTAGACTTCTTTGTCAATTTTTACTTTTTTTCATGTCACTCATTTTCTTTCTTTGCGTCCGTCACTCTGTATTTATTTTCAATCAATTACCGTGCTGTCGATCTCTTTTCTTTATTTATCATATTTATTCACTGAAGTTATCACCCATGTCCATTATTTCTCATAATTACTAATTAAAACTGTTTCAACAAAACTCTCATATGTACTAATTAAACTCTTTTTTTTTATGCAATATTTTCCCAATTTTTTCAATTCTTGCACTGAGTATTCTATGGCCTCGAATCAAATCAAATATTCTTTATTCCTCTTTACATAAAAAATGAAATATTACAATCTGTCGCTTCATTGTTAACACTAAGAATTTTTTTTTGACAAATAGACTGAACATATTATGCTATACCAAATAAATTAACAGACTTTTGCGGAAAGGAAATTAGTCCCCACATGGACCAGAGGTCTGTGAGCAAGGACGAGTTCATGATCCTAGTTGGTAGATCAGTCTGGCAACACATCTGAATATTAACTAAAAATGCATAAATTTAAGTAAATTAAGTTAATAAATGAGATAAATTATATAAAAATTATTTGGATTTCAAAGAGTGATTGGAATTGAATGGTATTAAGTTGTACAGTATGGAGTTGTACTATGCATTCGAGGATGATCCTTGCTAATTTAAAAAGTTTCAAACACAATATTGAAAACCGAAATGTCGTAAATAATAGAGATTAAAGCAAATAATAATTAGCTCATAAAAAACATGGCCCCAATGCATTCTATCTTCCACATATTGAATTCAAATGCAACGAAATGTATGGTTTCTATATTTGAAACAGTGATAAATTTGAACGATTTATTGTTAAATATTGAATCGCTCTATCCCGCCTTTGAGGTAAACGGGACTTACTTTTTTTCTCCAGTAAGTTGGTATTAGTAGTTATTTTTCTAGTAGTTCGTGTTTCATCCTATTCTAATAACGAAAACATATCGATGGACAGTATTTTTTAGAGTTTTAGTCACCTATAAACCTATATTTGGAATGATTCATTAAGTGGGGGCGGAAAACTAAATGTTACATGATCCCTGTTATGTGTGGCACTAACCTTCTATCGCTCTTTCAATCAGGGAGTGAAAACAAACGAATTTGAATGTCGCAAAATCACACGATCATTAAACTGAGTAATGTGCTGATGAGAAATGATGATGATGATGATGACGTGTTACCCACTGGCCATGTAATGCTCTGAATGAACGATTGTTGTTCATTTTGAGCGCAGAAATTCTCCTCAATAAACTTCCTCAATAAACTCAAAAAAATGAATTTTGACGAATAGGCAAAATCTGACCACTTTTTACTATCGTAAAGCGATCTCTCTAGCAAATTCGTAGGAAAAATGTTCTATTAACTCCTTGATTTTTTTCTTGAAAACATGTTGCTGCTCAGGATTACTTACTTACTGTTAGTTGTGTTTTATTAAGGGTGTTATACTGCTCCATTAATTTTGTTTTACGTTTCGGATATAGACACAGGGTTAGCAAGCCGATTGCCCAATCAAAATGTATGATTCTCACATCGTTGTTACATAATATGCTTCAGTGCACAAGATAATATGGACATTTGCAATTGGGAACAGGATGTATCGAATAACACTGAATTAGCATGAATCTGCATTATTCTCGTTAAACTAATAATATGTTTCATCACAGTTATTCATTGTTATCGTTTATCATGTTAAACATTGACTGCCGTTTTTTCTGATAATGTAGATAGCACCGGTAAAAGATGCTGTTGGTAAAGATGACTGTTGATTATTATTTCAATGAATCTAATCTCTCATTTCTCTATTCTCTATGAATCTCAATCTCTAATCTCTATGTAAAATACGTTTTGATCAAATCTTCTCATTTTAAAATTAAATAAAAAAATAAATCTAATATATATATAACTAAAAAAAACTTATAGGAAAATCATTCAATTTGTATTTACCTATTGTTTCTGTAGAATGGCTACAAATTAACGTTATTCAATTTCAATTTATATTATGTTGATGTGTTTCAAATGATTCAATGAACATGATTATAGAATGTATTCAGTTATAGCATGCAATTATATTGCATGGATTGTTTACATAGAATAGGAAAAATATTGATTGGACAATGGTTTCAAGGCTAGAGCCTATTGAAACACAAAAAAACATTAATATATTATTACAAAGAATGAATAATTTTACAACACCTGCGCAAGTAATAAACAAAAATTAAAATTAAAATAAAGAAAAGAAAAAGAAAATAATTAATTAAGCTAATGTACAGTATAACTTATTTTAATAAAATTAACAATTTTAGAAATTAAATATAATATAGAGAGGGCTTTTATTCTCAATAATATTGTAGCCTGCTAGATTTTGTTAAAAGATTCTAGACACAAATTCCAAACTATTCAAAGTATAAAACCTTTGACGATGAATAGATTTTTTTCAATATACGTGTTCTGAAGCGAATGTTGTAAGCCATGAACGATCTGTTGATCTCGATTTATGAATCAGAATCAAAATAGACGGTTTTGAAGGAAGTTTTAGCGGCAGATACAACTCTATTGAAACACGAGTATTTGACCTACAAATGTTTATGAATAAATATTGAACCTACGAAAGAGAACGGCAAAGGCTTCAGGCTTTTGCGTCCTATGGTACAAGCAGACTAGCGAGACGGTTCATTCAAACATTCATAATAGTTGGGCTTAGTCAGAGGTTGTCTCTCAATATGAATTCGGGCTAGTGCCTGAAAACAGTGGGCTATAACTCAAACACTAAAGAACAATATTCAGGTAGACCTAAACCCTTGATTCATTAGTGGGATATCCTTAAAAAAAATTAAACGATTCCAACTCTACGTTTTGTTTTCAGCAATAATTATTCTGATTTGTCCTAATTATTCATTTTAAAATGTATTCAAAGTAATTGAAATGAGGGTTTTCTAACTGGGAATAGAGTCAGAAATTTCCATATCAGAATAATATAATTTAGAAATCTTCAGCAGAAGTAATGTAATTATTCCAGTATTCCCAAATATTCTTCTTTTCCCCTTGATATTAAGCTGTCTAATGCTGAGAACTGTCAAAATATTCACAGATAAAACTTCATTTTTCAAATATTTTCTCAAGTAGAAATTGTGTAGCTTTTTCAAGGTGTGAACGTAAATAAAGAAATTGTATGGACGTGCTAAAAATAAAAAATAATTGTTCTTCTTTTGTTTGTTTATTTCTACGATACGATAAGTCTGACATTCCAGTTTGGCTTATCTGATGATAGATCACCTTTCAAATTCCGTTATGAATATATCTCCTCGGTGGCTAGTCTCACGATTTTATCCCATGAATATCAAAATTAAAAATAATCCAATTCATTGATTTTTTAAATGCTTATCAGACACAACGATAAAAATGTGGAATTAGCTGTAATAATATTAAGCATGGCAGTCCAACTATGAAATGCTCACATTAGATAACATGCGAGGGAATTTTCATGTCGGGTTATATTCGATTGGATGGGATTACAAATAATTCCAAGCATTCGCAACTCTGAATTTTCTTGATTTACCATCAAATTTGGACTTGAGAGCATACTAAGAATTGAAGCATCCAAATGATAATAGTTAGTAGACTATAGTTTTCTCTTCTGTTGCAGTTGTTTAAAATAATGTTCTTGAGTCCATTTAGTACAGTTACAATCCTTAAATGTGTTATATAGGTGTATAAAATCATTCCCAAATCCTCATAACAAGATTCCCCAAGTACCTATTGTTGTACTGTATATACAGGGTGTTTCGGAACTCTCTACCAATACTTCTAGGCAGTGTTTCTGGACCACTAACAAAAGTAAATATCTTAATAACATTTTTCTAAAATCCTCAGTTACTCACACAGCCGCCATTTTTTTTCACTCATTATTCTTTTATTCGAACACCTCTGGATGTATTATTTTGTAATTTTGCATACAGCTTTACTATAATTAAAACAATCTAAGAAAAATTAATCAAAATTTTCCGACATCAAAAAACAAAATGGCGGCTATTTAAAATCTTTGGACAGGATTTATTCAATAATGGCTAATGATATCAAAATTTGAATGGAATAATCTTTTTTAGATATTTTCATTGCAAATCTAATGATACCTCATTTTTCAAGATTGGCCAACAATTAACAGAGATATGCTACATTTTAGGGTGTGCGGTGGTTGGAATCCGAAAACTGCAACCCGCTCTCAACCACCGCACACCTTAGAAAGTAGCATATCTATGTTAATTGTTGGCCAATCTTGAAAAATGAGGTATCGTTAGATTCGCAATAAAAATATCTAAAAAAAGTTATTTTAGTCAAATTTTGATACCATTAGCCATTATTAATTTAATCCTGTTCAAAGATTTTAAATGTTCGCCAATTTGTTTTTTAAGTCGGAAAATTTTGATTAATTTTTAGATTGTTTCAATTGTTATGAAGCTGTATGCAAAATTTCAAAATTATACATTCTGATGTGTTCGAATAAAAAAATAATGAGTGAAAAAACAAAATGGCGGCTGTGTGAGTAACTGGGGACTTGAAAAAATTTTATTACGAAAATTACTTTTGTTAGTGGTCCAGAAACACTGCCTAGAAGTATTGGTAGAGAGTTCCGAAACACTCTGTATATATTTTTATGATTCCACAAAATTCTCTGGTGCCAGAAAATTAAAGTTTATTATGTAACCCATGTTGTTGACTGTGGAAAAGAAGCTTATCATTAGAATGATACATTATTGTTATCATTATTATTATTATATTGCTACAATAATAATAATAAACAGTGTGCATCGTTCACATTTCTTGCCAGCTGGCCGGATGTGAGCATATTCCAGCATTAAAGCTGTGAAATAATACATAGATAATAATTATAATAATAATGTACGCGTACATACAAAATATAACAGAACACCTTATCAAGAGCAAGAGCCTTAATGACATACAATCTCAAAATTCACAAAAAAGAGAAATAATACAAAAAGCCTTTGCATTTTTCTTCAAACTCCATCATCATTTACGACTAAAATATTATTACTGTATTATCGAGCGTAACACTCTTTTATTAAAACTATTACAAGAGCAGATTAAGGGAATGGAGATCATGGCTCCTGAATGAACTGGCCTTTTTCCCCATGATATCACGTAGATCATAAATCTTATCAGTTACGTGGTATCGTATTATCGAATAATAACGGCGATGATGATTTCCCAGAAGTGAATGTTTTATTAGTGACGTGAGTTGAAGGCCTAACGACGGTTCCGGTGGCTGAGTACTGCTTCGTTGTAAGGGACGAAGGAAGGTTGACCCCAGGCTACTGCTCACCTCATCACCATTCTCACTCTTTCTCATTTTCTCTCTCACTTGCTCTTGAGTAGAACAGTGGTAGTGTGGGATAACATTTGTCGCCTGCCTCGAAGATTAATCTTTCTTTACACTAGCTGTCACACTTTTAATTGATTTTTCTCTCCGCCTTTTTGCTAACGAGATTTCATTCCTTTTTTAATGCTGTTTCCGTTAGCATACTTCATCTTTTATTACCTAACCCCTCCTGCATATTGTGTTTTATTCCTCTGCACAGTGCCTTCTGTCGGTAAATACCAGAATGAAAGAAATTGTGGAAACAGTTATATACATCGTACATTGTCTTGGAATTTAACTCACCATATATTATCATTACTTTGAGATATAGATAGAGAATTACAAGAAAGTTCGGCGTTTTCCAACTTGGCAGTAACTGCATTAGTGCCTGTAGTATCAAGTTCAAGTTTTCAAGGTCGCAGGCCTTGTCGTTTCAGACAACAGTTCTACTTGAATCACGGGGCTGTATATGCAACCCACTTATCCAACAGACCCGTTCATAGAACTCTACATATCAAATACAGTACTCCATCCAATCTGTCGTGGCTTGCAAACTACATTTCTAGTCCAACCTATCGTAGCTTGCAATCACAGAGCATAGGATTACTTGATTCTTTGCTTGCTACCCACCAATAATTGTCGGAATGTTTTTGCCAAATTAAGCGCACAATCAACTAGAAATTGATATTTTTACAAAACAAAAATCATATTTAACACTGTAGGAACGCACATTTTAGTAGAATTTTGTAATTGAGACACTAGTGGAACTCATGTTCAGGGTACTATGCATTACTTCAGCCTATAGGAATGAGGTTGAACATTAATTTATTTCTTTTTACAGTCAGAAATGTTCAAAGTTACGTGAAACCGTGTAATTGGAGAGCCTTTTCACCACCAATCAGTGCTCGAAATAGATTTTTTGTCTCGTGCAATTAAAGTGAATCTCTTTAACTGCAAACCGGGATTGATTAAACTGGTGCAGCTCTCTCCGTTTACACGGTGATTGAATAGAGTAATTGCGATCTGGCGATCATCATCCCCCCACCCCTACATACTCCACTCAATGTTTTTGTGACGGCTGGGTGTTGGCTACACGGAGAGTGGGAGGGGGCCTATTATCGTCGCCGAGTGCTTTCTCGACTGAGCAAGGAAAGTTTTGCCGAGCGCAAAATTTTTCAAGGCAAGTGATGCGGGAACGAAACGCCTCGTCGCCGGCAAAGTCTTTCATCACTCTCCACCGCCACAGCCACTATGATCACGTGTCACTTGCAGACTGCAAAGCCACTCACTTTGTGCCTGATTCTGCTTGCCGACGACCTCCACCACTACTATGGCCAACCCTACTACCATGGCAATGCACACCGTGTAATCATTTACGTAGAACGCCTAACCGGCCGTCTACAGCTCCCGGCTAGCGTAGATTGATCGTCTGATCTTGTCATAATACAAGAGCAAAGAGTATTGGGTTGAATTGAGCACAATAGGGCAAACTTCAATCAAACTTCTCAGTTCGTCAAATACCGTAACTGATATTATTAGTCATTACTCAATTATATCGTTGATTAATACTTTCTTAAAATATTTCAATTTTGCATTTTTGGTTTTGTAAGAAAACAAGATGAAAATAAATTGGCCTTTGAAACACAAACCATAATTCAAATATGGAGCAAAGATAGTGACAAAAATAATCATCTACAACTCAGCAAATCCAATTTCCATAAGAAACTCGGTTATTCAACAGTGTGAATTAAAATTGCCTACCCCAACTGCTTGAAATAATAAGTTAGTTTCTTCTGCTTAATTTTGTATCGCCAAATTTAATCAACTATCAAGTTTTGTCGTCAAAGATGTTTATTGAAAAAAGTTATGTTTGTGAAAAAAAAACTTCTTAAAATGCGTAATTAGAATTTTTAGTGTACTTTGAAAGGCAGAAATATAAACAAAACAAAAAATTTCCACTCAATACTGCTTAATTTTCTAATCAACACTCAAGTCGTTTTCAATTCATGCTAGCATTATCGATTATCGATGAATTTTCTCAATCCAAATCATTAATTTCAAGATTGTTTTATTTCAAATGGTTGTAATCGTAGATCTCCTTATTGTATCTGTAAACTTCAACCTTCCAGAATATTCCATGGAAGGAAGTTTGAGAAAAAATTAGTTAATTAATATTGATCAATAACTCTTAAATGAATTTAGAGACTTGATCCTTGACAGTTGATGTTGGACGTGTTTTCTATCGTCGTCGTCATCGTCTTTATGGTTTAGGTGTGTTTTCCATATAGTTTCCAAATAAAATCAAAGCACAGAACAAAAGTTGGAAAGTGAGTGTCGAAAATTGATTGAATCCATGCTTATTTCCACCTGTTACACCAACAAACTTGAGCTTCATGGAAAATATTATTCAGGAAGTAGTTTGGAATGTAGAACAAAAGTTTGTTGTTTTCGTACATTTCCTTCTCTTTCCACACTGGAGATTGTGAAGGGTTGAGGCTTCTAGGGCTCGAGGCTTCCCGCTGGCTTGTGCTGAGTATTTGACTTGACTCTGTTCAGTGTGGCCTAGTACTTGTAAACCTGCCGATTCGAAAGAGAATGCTTACTGTTCCATTTGCTTACTGTGAAAGTTTTGTTTTCTTTCTGCCCTTTTGCGACTTGGAGTGTTTGTCCGGAAGTCGGTCTTGGTTTCCAATTTCATGGGCCGCTTGTGCTGGCTCCACATCTCTGACCTCACTAAGTACCAAGCCCTGACCATCCTCATCTGGTCTTGGTACTTATCTGTGAGTATTTGATCGTCAAAGTTATATTATGGATGTGCAGTATTCCCAAATCATACGAAAGGGAAAAATATTGGAAAACTTCAATATTACCCCCTCAATTTGCTGCATACGCTTATGAATTTAGTAAAGAGCAATATTTAAAGGACTATTATTAATTTGTTGAACTTTTTTTCAATGGGTGATGTGAATAAAGTTGAGTAAGTAGAGTGAGTGGAGTCTCTTGTGTGACTGGATTGGACTGTCGACCTGTTGCTGAGTCAACGGGAGTCTGATAGGAAGGCGTGAGAAACAGCTGTGATTGACTTAATTTTTAATCACATCTAATAACAAGAATCCCAAGTGCCGGGTCAAAAATATGAGAACTCAGTTGTTGACTCATCTTTATTTACATCACCCATTTGCTCGCCATTCATGTCTGAGCTTGGAAAAATTTGGCGTGGTTCTTTCAAATTAACTTGTAATTTTAAAAAAATACCGAGGCGAGAAAGTGCTTGTTGGATGTTTGACGATATCGGAGAACTCTCTTTTCATAGTGGATAAAAAGTGTGCGATAATTCAAGTCCTCGAATATTTCAAAATAATCCGTATTAATTCAAAAGCCTTCGTTCTTGTTAGCCTCTTGGTAATTTCTCGACTATCAAGTAGTTGAGTCGCTTTAGTAGGATTGTCATGAAAGAACAATAAACTTCTGTTCTGCTCTGAAATCTGAAATTTATAAGAGATCTCTTCATGGAATCGATTTACCCTTGAAATGTAGGAGACTTTTTTATCTCATTATTTCATCTTTGTTCCGTGTAAAAAAGTCTCTGGAGAAATATTGTCTAAGAAATGCTTATAAGTTAAGTAAACATTTTTTGCTTGCATTTTAGCTTTGCTTTAGCGGTGGTTTAAGTCTCTAGAGAAAACTATTGTTGTGGTCCTTGTGGGTCATAATGTGGAACCTTTCTTCCCCTACAACAGTCAACCTTTTCCATTTTCTTTATTATACTGCAAGGAGATTGCTGTTTAAATTATTTCAATTGTTGTTGGAACTCGCCTTTTTCCTGGCTTGGGTCACGTTTATTTCCCTTGGAATTGTTGTTCTGCAGAATATGCACTGTTGCAAGGATAAATGGGAAATTCGGAATTAGCTTAGTATTGTTACTCGTCATTCTCTGTGCGGGGTGCATTGGTGCATTTTTGAAGACGCTCCTTTCCTTGTTGCTACGCTATCAAAATGCAAATCCGGATCAGTCGTTTATCGAAGTTATTTGATTGCGAAATTGAATTTGATAATAGTCGATTCCTTCTTTGTTCAATACCCGTAACCTACTTTGGAAACCTTATTGTTCTTCACAATAACATGCTTTTCGAATATTGCATTGGATTGTGAGCTCCTTCGCTTTGGACTTCTATTATTCGTTATTCAATTAATTCCATCCTGATAATCCTTCTATGATTTAGGTAGACGGAGTCTTATCGGAAATGGTTCAGTTATTATTTGTACTTCAACCTTTCAACCATTTTGTGCTTTAATCCTCCGTCCATATCAATTTCGATGAATTCTGTACACAATAGCTTATAAACATTGTTACACTTCTTAATTAAGAAAGAAATTTATTACAGAAAAAATTCAAATCAAAGTTCAAACAAACACATTCACATTAATGAACAGCGGAACTCTCTTGTTCCTTACTAAAATAACTAATCTAATATCAAAACTCACATTGTATTTCTATTAAAATTATGATTTTCACTCACTTATTAATCAGAATTCGAATATAAATACAGTTTTGATATTTTAGATTGTTCATAAAGTATTTCGTGATGGAAATCACAGATAAATAATTTTATACTAAAATAATTATAGTCAATTGCTTCCTGAAAAAACAAATTTACAGATTTGGGAAAAACAATTAATATACTTCTTTCTCTAACCATGAATATTCTCAAACTATTTTCTCATATATACTATATTTCAACCATATGTATACTTTTACGCGTCACTGACTTTCAGACAATGATGAGGCTATTTTTTGAAATCAATTTGAAAAACCTTTGCTTTCAGAAGCCGTTATTTGCCTAAACGTGTGGCATAGTAAATGAAGCTGTTGTAGTGTAGTCTACCCGTACAGGAAACGCAAGTTTAACGCAGCTTATTACTAAAATATGGCAGCAGCGATAAATTTATGCGTAGTAAATCAAAGCGCTGGGCCACCGTTCACCGATAACGTCTCGTCGTAAATCAGCGCAACCAAAACACGTCGTCTTTTCCCACGATGATGCTGCGACACATTTGTGTCTTCTCACCCTCTTTCTTTCTCACTTTCTCGTTCTGTCTCTCTTCTTCATCCCAATTAGTTCACCTACCTGAAGCATGTGTTACTTGCATCGATCATGCCACATCATCAATAACGTATGCTTAGTGATGAGAAACAGCGGTGTGCCTGAAGAGAGGAAATGATTGAGTACGAGAGAGAGAGAGAGTGTGTGAGAAAGTGTGAGTGTAGAGAGAAAATGAGCAAGTGAGAGAGAGTTAATTAAGTGTGAAAGAGGTTGTGGTGGTGATGGTGATGGTAAAAGGATGATTTATGTTAGAAATAATTCCAATAGTTTCTGTGGTCAACATCGAAATCTTTTCATAGAATAAATGGTTCAGAATCATCGTAATTGGAATGGGGAGCAGAGTGAACGGTGAAGGTGAAAAGAGAACAGCTGCCTTTATTCTCCTGAAGATGAGAAGAGGTAGAGGATGATTTGTTGGAAAACCTTGCTGTGTTAACTTTCATGTGAAATTTAACGACTTGCAGTCAAATATTTGTTAAGAATAAGTATAATAACTCACTTAATCTGGCCGAGTACTTTCGAATCTATGAGATCCATCCAGATGGATACATCGAATCGATGGATCTCATAGATTCGAAAGTACTCGGCCAGATTAAGTGAGTTATTATACTTATTCTTAACAAATATTTGACTGCAAGTCGTTAAATTTCACATGAAAAGTTAATATTAACAACGCAGTTCGTCATGGAACAAGAAATCCAGGAACCTTGCTGTGGTTAACATCAGAATAGTTTCATAGGATGAATAGTTCGTAATTGTGTAGGAATGGAAAGCAAGCCTTATTTTGGTCGTTTATCTGCTGAAATTTATAGAATAATACATTTCAATACAATATTCAAGTTTTCCTATGGCAACTTTTAAATTCAGCAA
The DNA here is from genome assembly GCA_948455865.1 of Conomelus anceps. Lineage (NCBI taxonomy): Eukaryota > Metazoa > Arthropoda > Insecta > Hemiptera > Delphacidae > Conomelus > Conomelus anceps. The sequence continues at coordinate 33,274,256 of OX418217.1, forward strand.
CAATAATTATTCTTGATACTGTTACGGTGCAAATTCACCAACCCCAAATAGTTAATAATATCTTAACAAATCTGAGAAAATGAAATCATAATATTTATACTCACTCGGAATTATTTATCATATCATTTATTTTTATATAAAATCTCAGTTGCACAAAAATTTGCCAAATTAATTATAAATCAGCGCCATACAATGGGCTGAAGTGCGTAAAAGTTGTTTACTTTATGTGAAAGGTTAGCTTGTCAATTTTCTTGATAAAACCGGCTTATCAAACAGCTGTAACCGGTCTATCAATGTTACTTTACTTTTCGCTAAAATTCAATATTTTAATTTATTTCTCGTATTTGTGATTTTCAATCAACTTGGGAAATCTGCCTATGCTTGTCCTGTTAATTATTAATTTTTTTTTCAACTATTTTTTCCTCCAATTTTCAATAATTATTTTTCTTGCGTATGTTACACCGTACTTGAAATCGGGTGTAGGCTCCTCATTGGAGGAAAATAATTTTTTCCGCTGTGATTGGCGGATTTACCGCATAACGCAGCCCCTTCTCCAAGTACTGTCCCCAGAACTTGAAGAAGGAGACACTTCACGGAAATTTAGGCTGGCTAAGGGAGAGGTCCCGTTTTAAACCTCCCCTATTTGATGATTTTTTAAAAGTTTTAATACAGATTCTAGTCAAATTTAAATGTTTTAATGTCGTATATCCCGTCGTTTGATTGCAACATCAAGATTGCCAAAGATTTAATTAATTCAAACCTCGTAAATTGAAATAAATTCGCGATCAACCACGTGGAGCAAACCAAGATGTCTGGTGACGCCAACTTGTAACGAGCCGAAGAAGATATTTTTTTTTCTGCTGATTATGCTTCGACAAGTGCGCATAGAATTGGGCCCAAAGTGTTTGGTATGTGCAAACAGTTTTATTATTCATAAGAGGTTTATGAAGAATGATTAGGCATATCAATTTGTAAATTGCAGTCGAACGAACTCTCTTGAAACTGAAATATCCTTAGGCTAAATACCTAAATGCTCATAATTAATTAATTTATGACATTATTTATTAATCGCAACATCTTGATAATAAAATCCATTAGCGAGAGTTCCATCTCCGCTCATGAATTTCTATCTTTTATCGATAAATTTAATATTTTCAAATTCACACTCATTAAAAATCCATATTAATTTTAAACCAATAGTTCTGATTTCTAATCCTTGCTCGACCCTGGCTGCAGGTTATATTTATAAATTATTTCAGCGAACCAACAAGCGGTATAGCCGAGAGGGATTTGTTATTTCAGTAATATTCTTGTTTGTCCTTGTTGAAGGACACATGGTATTGATTCTTTCAATTATTTATTGGAGGACGATTTGTATCAGGACTTCTTCTCCATAGCTTTTCCACCTTGCTAGCGTGAATTGCGAGGAGGGTGCAACTAGCATGAATTGCATATTCCGCACTCAATCTTCGCTCGCGATAGGAACTTAGCTTAAAATTTTCCTGATATCGAATTTATCTTTCTTTGCTGGATTATAATTGCGTGGCGTTAATAACAGCTATTTTGTATCTCACTCCGCAATTCCATTCCACAAGGACGGATATTTTCTTGTGTGGGTTTGAGCTGGAGTGGTGTGTCCTAACAAATTCTTTAGGAATTTGTCCGACTGCAGCTTCCGGCCACCTGAAAAAATTCAAGCGCATAAATAGGCAACAACTCCCCTACTCCATACCCATAATACTCATCAATATCTTTTTACTGAACGATATTATCATGTTGGATGATACTCAACCTTATTCTGACAATGTAAATGGCTAGCTTATAAGTTATGTCTCTATATTTATCTACTATTTTAACGTCAAAACTGTTTTGCCTTTAAGAACATTAATTTTGTAGGCCATCAATTAATCTCAAGCAGTTAGTGAAGAAACTTCTGAACAATGTACTGTTCAGGCAAATTTAATTTCCTAACCAAACTTCCTTTCCTAATCAAACTCCGCCTCTAGATAGGAAGTTTTCCGTTCTATTTTTTCAATTTCTATTTTTAAATATGTTATTATTTTTGAATACTTCCGTTGACAATCCCGATGACGGCATGTGTCCTGTTGATAACTTGTTACATTTCCATCATTTTGTCCAGCTTATCAAGAAGCATTTCAAATACCATTGAAATATATTCATTTGTTTTTGAGAAATCGTTAACAGTCAGTCAGTGATGAGAATTATGAAAGTGTAGGTTGTAAACTATCAACAGAATGTAACGAAGAATCGCTGGTCTACTTTTCTACTATTTCTACTTTTTTGAGAGAGAGATAAAGCCCACATAGGTCAGAAACCTGTGCGTGGGTAATGAGTTGGTTGATGGCGATTGATGAGTTAGACCTTCAGTTTTATGTGGGCTCTGATCCTCCGGGAAGTGGTTTTATATCAGAGAACGAATCTTTTTTGCTGGCCCATCCAAACGGTCTCCCGTATATTATATTATTTTTTTTTTCTTGCTTGTACGGCCACAGGGGACCACTTTAAGTTCATTTTTTGGCTATTCTTTTTGCCCTTAATTCCGCATGGTAGTTCTTCATGCGGTCAGATCTATTTTTTCTCTCAGCTTCGGATATCACCATCTTTTTTCTCTTGGTGTCTATTCTTCTGAATTTTGTTTTTTCTTCTCTCAGTAGATTGTAGTTTCCGGATTTCTCTTTTAAATCTTTTATTTCTATATTCAGTTCCTTCATGTCCTCTATAGCCATTCTAAGCCACTTGGGTTGGGTTTTCCTCTTCCAATAAAATTCCGTTAGTCTTTTCAGTAGTCTTGTGTCTTTCATTCTCAGGATGTGCCCTAGGAAAGATATCCTCTTCTTTCTGATGACGTCCGTTAGTGGTTCTATCTTCTGATACACTTCTTCATTGGAGATGTTCTGGTATCTTCCCTCATGGATGATCCATTTCCCTATACAGTTTCTAATAATTTTTCTTTCAGTTGTCTCCAGTTTTCCTCCTCCATACTTAACTGTTGGATCCCATAATGTTTCACAGCCATATAATATTTCTGGTAATACTACTGTTTTGTAATGTCTGATTTTGGTGTTTATGGACAAGTTTTTCTTGTTATAGATATTTTTTGTTGTGATTAGGGATCTGATCAATTTATTCTGCCTTTCAATCCAGTTTCTTTTTTCTTTGAGGTTATGTGTAATTATTTCCCCTAAATATTTGAATTCTTTGACTAATTCGATATCTTGTCCATTTATTTTCACTTTATTTATGCAGAGAGGCTCTCTTATCATTATTTTTGTCTTTGCATATGAGATTTGGAGTCCAATTTTCCCTGCCAGTTCCTCCAAGCTTTCTAACTGTGTTCTGGTCTCCTCTATGCTGTTTGAGAGGAAGGCTAGATCGTCTGCAAATCCCAAGCAGTTCACTGTTATTCCTTTTCCTGTTCCTATTTTTATTCCATGGCTATTTTCTCCTTCCCATTGTCTCATTATGTATTCTAGTGCACAGTTGAAGAACAATGGGGATAAACCATCTCCTTGTCTTGTCCAGTCTTTATTTCAAAAGGTTCTGATATTTCTGTTCTGAATTTAACTTTTGAGTTTGTGTCTGTTAAGGTTAATTTAATCATATTTATTAACTTTGGGTGTAGACCGAAATTTCTGAGAATTTTGAGTAGGGATTCCCTATGTATACAGTCGTATGCTTTCTTAAAGTCAATGAAAGTGATGACCAGCTGTCTATTTCTAGATTTAAAATATTCTATTATAAATTTCAGGGATAGGATCTGATCTGGGCAACTTCTCCATGGCCTAAAACCCCCTTGTTAGTCACCTAATTCTTCTTCTAGTTGGTCTTTTATTCTGTTGTATATTATCCTAGAAAGGATTTTGTATGTACAGTCTAGTAATGAAATTCCCCTATAGTTGTCAGGGTTTGTCTTGTCTCCTTTGTTTTTAAACAGTGGGTGTATCATCGCCGTTTTCCATTCTTTTGGAATTTCCTCCTTCTCCCACATTTCTTCTATTTCTCTGTGTAGGATTTTTATTATTTCGGGAGAGGCGTTTTTCCAGATTTCTGCTGTTGTTTGATCTTCTCCACTTGCCTTGTTATTTTTTAGTTCTTTCAGTGCCACTTCTATTTCTTCTATTTTTGGAGGTTCTATGTTCTCTAATTTAGTTTTAATCTCTACATTTGTGTCTATATGAAAAGTGCTCCCGGGTTCCTCACAATTTAGAAGATATTTAAAGGTCTCTGCTAAGATTTGGGCGTTTTCTTTGTCATTGTGTGCTACTTCTCCTTCTTTGTTTTTTAACATTAGAGTTGGGGGTGTAAACTTACTCATTTTATTTTTGAAATTCTTATAATACTGTCTCATATTATTCTTGTGGTAATCTTTTTCAATTTGAGTGAGGAGATCTTTGTCGTGTTTTCTCTTAACGTTTCTGATCATTTTCTGAGATAATTTCCTTTGCAAGACGAATTTGTTATAGTTTTCCTGAGTTTTGTTTGCATTGAAGTCCATCCACTTTCTATGTCTTTCTTCCAGGGCTTGTTCACATACTTCGTTCCACCAAGCATGTTTTTTCCTCTTATTAGGTGGGGCTGTTTCTTCCGCAATTCTTTTTAGTTTCTCTGTCAAATCTTGGAGTTTAGTAATACTTGGGATCAATTTGGATTTTTTTCTATATTCTTCATTGTCTATCAGTTTTGTTGGGTCATATTTCTTTCTTAATCTCTTCCTCTTATTTTTCCTGCTGTTTTTTGGAGTCATTTTAATTTTGATTTTAACTAGGTAGTGGTCAGATTTTATTTTTGCGCCTTTCATCACTTTGACATTGTAAAACTCTCTATGTGTTTCTCTTTCTGCACAGACATGGTCTAGTTGATGTTCTCCCTTCATCCAGTCTGGGTGTTTCCAAGTTCTGAGCTTTCCGGGGTTTTTCTTCTGGAAATATGTTGATTTAGATATTAGCTCATGATTTTTGCAGAGATTAACTAATCGTTTACCATTTTCTGTTGTTTTGTTGTGAGCTGGCCACTTTCCTACAACATTTCTATATCTCTTCTCTTTTCCTAACTTGGCGTTAAAATCCCCAATTAAGATTTTGGTATGAGTTCTATCTATTTTCGCCATTATTTGGTCTAATAGATCCCAGAACTTGTCCATTGACTGTCTGTCTGTGTGGTTTTTCTTATTAATTGGAACATGGGCATTAATTATTGTATATATTTTATTAGTAAATTTTAGTGATAATGTGGCAATCCTTTCTGTATAAGGTTTAAAATCTATTATTGAGTTTTGAATTTCTCTTTCAACCACAAAACCTGTTCCAAATTGAGGGATATTCTTCATTACTTTCTTCCCTGGGATTCCCTGGTAAAATCTAAATCCTTGGGATTCATACGGTTCTTTGCTTGTATATTATAATTTACTTTATTCATGTAGATTACAAAATTAACAGTATTAGATTCTAGATTATTATAGTAGAAAGTATATAAGTACTGTAATTATTGTTCTAGGAATTTTACAAATATACAGTAAAGAATTATTCTTCGATATAAATACACGATGCAATTTGAGAACGATAATATGATTGTGATGTATCTACATGAAACGGTTAAGTTTGAACATATAAATGTCCATTCTTGGAAGAGGATATTCAAGAATATCCTCCTCATCAACTCTTGACAGTAGAGAGAACGCAGGAGACCGTGGCTTATCTAATCTGATTGATAAGATACCTGTACCACAGCTCACGGCTATCACTTCCCCAATAGTCATTTCATAGTTCATGGTTCACTTATACATCCCATTTAGTTTATGTTCACTATTAATTAGTTTATGTTCACTATTCGCACTCCTAGATTGCTATGAGATTGGATGTATCAATCCAATGTTTGGCTTTGTGTGCCACAATACATAAAAGCATACATTATTCTGCAATATAGTAGTAACGCAAGTCAGTTACATTTTACTGGGCCTGCATTTAGTTGACCTAGGTTTACTACGGCTATCCAATTATCTAGTATGTAAACCCAATCGGGTCAACATAGTGTGGAGTCGGCGTAGCCGAGTTGGCTTATCGCTGGTCCTGGGTTCGATCCCAGTTGAGTACAAGATATTTTTCTCGAGCTACTCCCGTCTTTCGGAGGACACGTTAAGCTTCGGTCCCGGTTGCATATAAAAAAAAAGCAGTCGTTAAAAAAAAAACGGCGAGGTGGAACTAGGGCGAGGGTCTCCCCACCACGAAAAGCCATACGAATTTACTTACTTAGTGTGATAATGAGATTTTACTACAGTGGTTTGTGATTACTGAAAATCATTAATTTGAAACTAACTGTCCAGCTTATATGATTTGAATTTAATGAAACTTGAACTTTATGCAATTTGGCTTTAGCTTGTTTTCTTATAATCGTATACATTGGAACATACGTACTTAATATTAGAAAGCTGATGGTCTATCAAAATATGGCTGATGGTAATAGAAACTATCACTATTTGTAACGGTGACCGATTAGATTGGCCAGCAAAAAAGACACTGTTCTCTGCTGAAAAATCACTTCCCGGTGGTTCGGAACCCACCTAAAACTGTAGGTCCAACTCATCAATCACCTTCATCCAACTCATTACCCACGCACAGGTCTCAGACCTATGTGGGCTTCATCCTCAGAAAAAAAGTAGTAAAGTAGACATTAAGTAATGTAATATAAATTATTTTTGCGCTCTACTGTTTTCTAATACTGATGCTTTGAGACTGCGTCCTCCCACTTGAATTATAATTCAAGTAGTAAAATATTTTCCACGTATTTTTCATCTCATCAGTCAACATCCTACTCAGATAAATCAACTCACATAACATGGATTATTGAATTTTTTCAATGAATCCGCTCCTCTAATTTAATCTACGATATTACATTTTCAAGCAGATAATAATGAAATTCCTCTATTGATATAAATTCTGTCGGAATTTAATGGAATATCCAAAGAGAGTCTTGATAATAATGTTCCAATATCTATAGTAATGATAATACTTCCCGTGGCATCATTGAAGCATTCCTTCATTTCTGATTCTGAAAAATCCTTGTTTATTTATCACCTGTTCCTCAAATGATGATGATGGTGATTTTAATAATAATACTCATGAAGATGATAATAATAAAATATTAAATTATTATTATTATTTTTATGATTACGACAACGAAGATTACGATTGGACGATAGGCGCGTACAAGAAAATAGGCTAGATGTAGGTGTAGATGATAATGAAAAAGAAGTACTATTCGGAATTATTACTCATCCCCCAACTATTTTTAAATGAAGTAAAAAAATCTATCAATTTTATTTGCAAAATTAATAATGCAACGAGGGCCCTCCGAAGGTTTTTCAGAAGGTTCACATACAAAACATTACAGGGACTACACAAAAGACTACGAATTCCACTTATCACCGATTACATTAATTCAACAGTAGTTATTAATTGTAATATCCTGGGAATATTTCCTTCATTACTGCAAAAATTACACTAGAAGTACATCAAAAGAAAGTAATCAAATAGACAAGTCAATGAATGATTGATAAGAACAATATTGATAGAAAGTAATAAAAAGGAAAAATTAATATGATAGAGGAAGAAATTTTAAACAATTTGCCTAAACTTTTCCAGTTGACTGCTGAAAGTAGTCTTCACACCTAGAAATTGATTGTTATTAGTGCGTATACTGTACACACACCGTGTTCAATGGCGAAGATAATAATTCATCAGCTGAATCCTTTCTAACGCTTGTTATAATCTGCACTTAATGGCGCACAGTTCCATGCTTAGGATAGGATGGGTTAGGGACTGATTGGGAGGGAGAGGTAGCGTGTGCCAGTGTGGCTGTGTCCCCGTATGTAAGGCTGTGCTTGAATAAGTTCTCAGTCTGCGCAGCCATTTGTCTTCGGGATAAAACTGACGAAACTTTCTCTGCAGCGTTTAGCCGCCCTCGGTTAGTAGATGGTGGTTTAAGAAACGTATGCTGTGTCTTTGCTCCCGCACACACCTACACAAATAAATTTTCGTGCAACTGAACTCCCGAGCTGTTATAATCTCTCTCATAAAGAGAAAGCGGTAGTAAGTTTAACACGTGACTTGAAATGTTAAGATCGATTGTGTGTGTTAGTGTATCAGTATCAGTGGCAATAGCGGCATTTATGGCTTTCTTAATCTCTAGTTATTTTTGAAGATGTGACAATTTATTAAATTGTAAAAGGTTTAAAATATAATTAATTATAGCAATACAGTACAATAATTTTCAGCATTATACAGAATTTTCAAACTAGTACTGATTCCTTAATGTTATCTGCTAACCTTTAAACGATAAAACCATATTCGAAGCATCTGTAATTATTATATAGCAATCAACTAAGAGAATGTTTACAATTAAGACTTCAAAACCGCTCTAAACAACAGCAGGCTTTAATGAATTTTATCTAAATTCATTCAAGGCTATAAAATTATGTTTGAATAGGAGGATGTTACTGCAAATTGCACGTGTTTACGAGTGTTTCTTAATGTTTGGTTATACGATGGGTTAAAGCGCATGCTTGGAATTGAATTCGGTGAAATTTTATTGCATCTAAATGTACAACGTTTAATAGAACTTGAAATTGGATTGTGATATCGTAAAATTGGACAGTATATTGACAAACCACGGGTTGGTAAATTATGCTTTTCAAATTTACATAACAAGAATCTTATTTTTGTCTAAAGTCTTATTTTTGTGAGGTTAGAAGAAATATTTTTGGGTAAAAATGTATGTCTCCGCATCTCAAAATCAATTTTTTTTTTTGAAAAATCAACTAATTTTTTCAAAAATGAAGAGTGGGTATCTTCTTTGAAACATGTGCAGTATTAAAATTGTGATGAATGCATTATTAGAAGCTTCATGAAAGAGAAAATAACTTTTTTATGTCTCGTTCATTATGATTTCGTAAGTTATGAGTCTTCTTTGAATGAAAAGTGTAATCTCCATTGAGTACTATAAAAACAACCCTTCATTGAAATATGATGTATTTCCTTCCCCATTCCAAGATTACTTCGTAAAAGTTCACGCATATATTTATTTAATTCAACACACGAAAATAGTTGATCATTTTCGTTTCTCGTCCATAAACTCTTCCTTCCGCTTCAAGATACACGCTGTACTCGAATATTTTAATAATTCATAAGAGATCGTACGTCTTCTAGCGGAGTCAAAAGCTGAAGCCCGAAACAAATACGATGTTGCAAAATCCACTCTGTTTTCATGATTTTACGGCAATGTAGGCCTACTCTAGACAGTGATAGTAATCGAAGGTAATAAATCTGGAGCCGACTGGCCAGTCAGTGGTCAGTCAGCCACATTGACGTTGAAGCACGTATCGTTCTAGACGGGTTCCTACGTGACCAAGAAACTCAGAATACATAGCAAATAATACTTATTCTCTTGTTATCAACAGTAAAAGTTTTATCAGTAATCTTTTGATCTCCATAGTACAAAATCGGACATTATATGGTGCCTATAAATAGCCGTGTTCGCTGTGAATGGTTTAAAGAGGAAAAATTCCATAAAAAATTATGCTTGCATTTATCTGAAACGCAGAAAACTCTTGCTACAATAATTTTACTTTCAATTACAATTTTTATTCAACAATTCTGTTCCAGCAATGCATATAACTTATAAGCTATAAAAGTATATTTTTTAATTGCAAAAGTTTTCATTTTGAAAAAATGTTGCTTTTTGCATATATGCTCAAAGATCAATGACTTTCAAACTGTATATAATAAGATACCTATTTTGTCTGTTTCAGGTAAGGTTTCTAATCTGATGAATTTGAAATAACCTATGTAATGTAAGTAAACACGACATTTGTCACAATAGTGATAAGGTTGCAAAATTTCAGAGTCATAAATGTTAATCATTTGTCATGCTAATGGTGTTGAGGTTACTGAATAGGAAGAATATAAACTGAAATGCTAGTCGATTACGTAAATATTGAGTTGTATTGGAAGAGCATTTCTATATAAACAAAGCTTGTGCTTCCGATATAGTTTTTCATAGGATAATTAATGGAATTATGTGTGAGGGAATAATTCAAAATAGGCTAATGAAGAAACAATTTAAAAGGAATTCACTAATTACGAAATCAAATCAAGACGCAAGATTGAGTTCTAAAACACTAACATTTGGTCAATTGAAAATTTTACTTTGAAATAATAATAACAATAATAATAATTATTATTATTATTATTATCATCATTATTACTCCACTCTCTTTTAATTTTTCACTCTGCAGCCGGGTATATTGATGATCCCAAGCTGCAAAGGTCGCAAAGCTGCATCACAAAGTAGAGACAGTTCTATGAGGGGCCCTCTTACCCTTCTATATTATAATGAAATAAATTTTCGCACAATATTTGCAGTTTTGCTAAGCACTGCAGCGTTTTGCATAATTCTAAGGTGCCAGTTTTCCAGAGCTAGCCTTTCTTTTGCATACAACCATTCTTTTGATACCAGTCCATTTGCAGATGCAACGGCTGGAATAACTCCTACTTTCTTTAGCAGATACATATCCTTCATTTCAACAGATAGAGGCTGGTATCTCCTTTACTTTTCAGCAATTGTATCCACAAGATTTTCATCCAGGGGTACGTCCATGTCAATGATAAAAGCTTCTCTTTTCCTCTTATCAAACAAGACAATATCGGGCCTGTTCGCCGCCACAGCTCGGTCTGTTGTAATGCTGCAGTCCTACAGTAATCTTCCTTTTTCAACTCTCAGAACCTGTTCTGGCCTTCATTTGTAATAAGGCGTTTTATACCAGTTCCAACCTCCTTGCCAAAGCCTGGTGAATTACTTTGGCTACATTATTGTGGCGTTGCAAGTACTCACTTTATGACAGCATAGAGCAACCGCCTCAGATAATGTTGAATAGACTACAGCGTTCTTGCAGAGGCAACAACTGCTGTCCACTAATTGCCCCAAAACATCTTCTGTTTGCCCTTGTATTTATAACTTGGTCCTGAATGGCAATCATGAATCCCTCTGTCTCACCAAATAGACTGCCAGTCTGCAACCATTCCACAGAGCCTTTCATATCAATAAATTCTGAGTTGAGCTGTGCTGCAAACCTTCCAAGCAACTTTTTCTGCTTCCATGTCTCCGTTCTCTCCTCCATTGTGCTGATAGAGAGCGGCTGGGCTCCAAGGGCCAGTTGTAATGGGTTATATTCTTTGTCCAGCAGGCAGATGGACTTGTTACTGTTTTCTTTCTGAAACTACTGTTGTAGCTTTGCTTCTTGTTGGCGACACATGGTCTCAAGGTTTAGGAGACCCCTTCCACCAACATTTCTTGGCAGGTAAAGCCGCTGAGTAGAGCTACGTGGATGGTGAATTCTGTGCTTTGTTAGAGTTGTTTTATTATTATTTTTGTTGTTGTTGTTGTTGTTATTGTTATTATTATTATTTCTACGATTGCGAGTCGCAGTTCAATCTTCATTATTAGCAGCCATAGAAACCAAAATCCAGAGTTTTTATTTCGTATAAAGGTTTCTTTAAAGGCGGCAAATTGCTTTTAAATAGATGATGGAATACGACTGAGACGTGCTTGTAGCGTTTTTTGTCAGGTAGCAGATGCTCCAAATGATTTACAGCCAGCCCTTATCACCTAATGTGGTCCATTTTACTTCAGTTGGATTCAGCACTCAACGATTTACGTCATATTCGTGATGGAAACCGCTATTCATAAAGTGGAAAAAATATATAATATGATTAGAAATTATGCAGCACCTGGAGTTAAATTTCCAGAACCATTGCAATTCAGTGAAAAGAACACTTGTCTTATTGTTCTGTCAAGCATTTTACGCGTTACGTCATCCTTTGAAATAGAATTTATAATAACCATCTCTTAAACCCATCAAGTGTAAAATCCTCTTATTCTAAATGAAAGGATTGCAATGCACTGTCATTAATGAAGGATCAGAATTTCGAAACGAGCAATTTCTATAACATGAATGTTAATAACAATTTATCGTACTGTTGAAATTCAACTGTGATAATCTTGTGTTTCTGTATCATCGTTCCAAGAATTCTAAAATTTGAGTTTTGAGAACCTTGTTCTTTATCTCAAAATTGTTCTGATGTTGAAGTGTTGTGCAGAACTGTTTTCAACATGGAATAATCGAATTATTATATCATAGAACCCATAAAATTACTTCCATTCACCCATTTAATGCTCAAAATCTATTCATTTTTATAAAGTAGAACTGGTTCATGCATTAAGAATCTTTTTTTGAAACGCTTTATGAAACCGAGAAAGAACCACTTCTAATGAAACTCTGTTTCTTGTAACAAAAATATTTTGAAGTGAACCCAACCATGCAAAATTAAAATTCTCAGTAATTATAAAATAAAGTTTGTTGCGACTGACCAAAATTTGTGTGGATGTAACTCATTTAAAATAAATCCCCTCTTATTCAAATGTATAGATTGGTCATAGCAGTAGATACATCCATTGATGCATCGTTAGCTTTACAGCCTTGGAAGTGTCAAAATCCTATATCCTTTGGATCAGTGATGGACAAACTACGGCCTGAGAGCTAGTTCAATACGACGTGCTTCTGAGTGAACACTAAAATCACACAAATGAATTGAATTATAATACAAAAAATAATATAATGTAAAATATATATTTTGCTTTGCTAAATTAGAATAACGGTTATTCATTGATTTTTTCGCTTCCAAGTGCAATATTATTGCATCTGAGTTTGTAATAAGTGTTGAAAAATGAGTTGGGCTACAAAAAAAATCGACAGGGGAAATACTCAAATTTCAATTTCAACTCTTGTATTATGACGATTTAGGCCTAATTGGCAAATGCCTATTGCAGCAAAAGTATTTGTTATCAATTGTTCATTATTAGAAGTCTCCTGCCTCTGTTGTCAGTTGATAAAAAAGATATGTTGAAACCAATAAATGCTTGAAATTGGCCAGCAATTACAAAAGAAAGAGACTGGATCCATTATTCAATAGCAAAGGGTTCACACTTTAAAAAAGGTTCAACTTGAATGTTTAGTCTCAATGAAACTGTGAAATCTTTTTTATTCAGAACGAATAGGAAAAATTGGGATTTTAAAGTTCATAGTGAAAAACTTTCTTTGTAGTGTCGAAGGTGATATTGTGAAAGGAATAAAGACGAAATTGTCACAACCACATTCATTAAAACTTTGAGAAACTAGTTTCGGTTGTTACACCATTATCAATCTCAATCAAAGTGGTTTTGATTGAGATTGATAATGGTGTAACAACCGAAACTTGTTTTTCAAAGTTTTAATAAATGAGGTTGTGACAATTTCGTCTTATTTATTTCCTCATAGTGAAAAACACCAGACATTAGTGAAGACAAACTCATTAACTTGTTCTTAAACTAAATATAAAATTGAAACTGAATATAAAGTGAACTGTCTTTAAAAAGTCATCCCTTTGAATAAATGTCATGCATATTAAAGACAGATAATATCAGCACTAAATGAAAAATTTCATACACTGAGGGGTAGATTTAAAATTCTTATAAGCTTCGAAACGAGTGAATTATGTCTAGAACTGCTTGAAATACTGCTTTCCAATCCCAATTTTCCAATTGGGAGTGCCCCCCGGTCCTCCAGCACTCTGATAAGAATGTGTTTAAGAATTAGATTGCCTGAAAAGCTGATTTCCTCGGTTGAATCGTTGCCTCCCCTCGTGAGTTGAACTAGTCTTTCTACTGCATTTTTAATTAGTGAGAATAATATTCATTGAGACTTCAAATTTAAATTTTTTAAAAACAATTTTGTCTCATAAAAATGAGTATTGATCAATTTTTGGCCCGCCCACATAATCTCTTATTTCATCTGGCTCTCTCCTTGGAAATTTTGCGCATGTCTATACTAGATCTTAGATAATTGAAGGTCTCATGAATTCTTTTATGGATGAAATCGTTCAGAATATTTGTAAAAATTATTGCATTTTTATCAACTTTTGAGAAGTTTGTTAATAGTGAAATACTGACATGTCAACTTATTATTATTAGACGTTGCTATGTGCTTCGGCATGATTTTTAACATCAAAAGAATTATCGAATATTAATATCCTGAAATATATCTCATAATATGTTTAATAATCCTTATATATGTCTTATTATATGTTTTATAATTGAGCATAACGTGTTTTGCATAATAAAGCATAACTCATATTCCGGTCAACATCATCATCAGTCTTCACCATTCTCCATGTCAAGCGAGGTTGGTGGAGAGTGAATCCCTAGCCAAATAAACATGTATTTCACAGTCAGATGCCTTTCCTGACGCCAACCCGTAGCCTCTAAGCTGATAGAGGCACAAACATCTGTTGAAATTCGAAAAAAGTCGATTTGCCACATCCCTTTTTACCCATGAATGATCATGATTAACTTCATATAGCACAGCATATCACTCTAGTTCTAGTATGTCAGTTCAGCTTGATCATATTAAAATTGTAGTTTGTCTCACTCTCCTCTCTCTAGCATTTTACAAAAATTAACCAACTACGATGTAATTTACTATATTGTACCATATGCAGGTTGCATCAAAGAAATTGACGGTTGGTAAGGAGAAGCTAAAATACTGATCTTTTACTTTTCTCTTGTAAAATCGCTGGACCATGAAAACAGCTTTGCACGGTTTGGTGGATTTGCTCCGAACGTGTTTTGCTTTTCCAAGGGATTACATCTGCTACTTCATGAATAATTTGCTTCTATTCTCAGTATTTTTCCGTGGCTCTTGAGAAATTGTATGTTTTTACATTTTTCATCTCAGTCATACAAGAATTCCATGAGCTAGAAATTCCAGATCGCTCTGTTCTCAATTTTCCTTCTAATCTTTAATTTGAAAAAGGATTTGATGAGAAACATATGCATCATTTTTTTTCGTGGTCACTTTTTAAGGTGCGTGTCTTATTATAATCTTGTACACGCTAGAGCCTACCTGTTACCGCCGTGCTGAACCCCTTGCTCAGTTCTTGCAAAAAGCAATTTGGAGAAATGTAAAGCGTAACCTTAGGCTGACACCTGTGAATTTATGATGTCAGACGTTTTTCCTGCCAAGTTTAATGTGCGTCCGTGGTACTAAATTTCTCTGGGCGATGAAAGGAGAGAAAATTAGTTTGTCTACTTCTCAGGTGTTTTAATTCAGTAATGGCTGAATATTTTAATTCATAATTTCCTTTGTCCATGCATTTTTGAATTTTCACACTTGTTGAATTTAACAATTCACTGAAAACCTTTCATTTTTTCAATCTGCCATTACAGACTTCAAATTGTGTATATCATTCAAAAACTAGATATCAACTATTATTCACTAATTTATTTTACTATGAGTATATTGATTCTCTATGTACTTTATCCGCACTTGTCTATTGAAAAATGTATTTTTAACAAAATTACTATGATATAAATGTTTGGCTTTGAGAATATAAGTGCTTTACAAATCACTATTACCTTCAATGTTGAATAATTACATTATATTAATATACAGTAGATTAGATTTCATGAAATATAGGCTACTGAAAATCATAGTGATTATTATGTACGGGTGAGCCAAGTATGGGAATCGGGATTCATCACAATTGTACTCGTATATCAGAAACTATCCTTTTGACGAAGTTGTAAAAAATTGATTCGGTAATTTAGCAAATGCTTCAGTTTAATTTATGAACTGATATGGGACACAAATCGATTCTAATATAATTTATTATATCTTATATTTTAGTAATGAGTAGGAACATTGAGAGTAGATTTGAATATGCATAGAGTGTTCAGATTAACAGTAGCGCTATCTTTAACATAGTTTTGCCGAAACTCTATTGTAATAATTATCTGACTACGACTTGAAAATGCTTTCGCTCAATTTATGAATTCTTCTGTTTTCCTCCATATAAAATGAACTTCCGAATGGTCTGCATACCTCTGTGAATCATTGTGTTGAAATCGACCTGTCATAAACATAATTGTCTCCAAAGTTTCAACTTTCTTAGCCGTTAGTTCAAAGTCAACCTTTGAAACTTGTTATAAACTCTCGTAGAATTTCAAGAATTCAATTTGCGTCGGCATTGTGATGAGTGGAAATGTTGACTGACAATTTTCGAATGTTTCGGATTCTCAGTTGCTGCTGTTTGATAGTGGCAAGTGCTTCCAATTGCCTTTGGATTAGTGAAAATGTGACTTTGTCTCCAGGCCAAGTCGACTTTCTTGTAGCTATAGTCCAATTGAAGTGAACACATCTTGGCTGCCCAAATAATTCGGCTGAAGCAATTCTGCAATCTCGTCCCTTCCAATTTACATTGCGCAAGCTCTTGCAAATAAACTGTTGCTGAACCATCAGACTTACGTCTGTCCAAACTCCATATTGTACAGCCAACAAGATGGAGCGGAGATTGCAGTTTATAAACTTTGTTGGCTTTCCGCTCCCGAGCTTTAGTCTACTCTGCTCACAAACACTGATCTCGGTCGCTTTGTTCAAACTAACTTAATCACGACTTCATTCCCACCAATTGCTATACTACTGCTTTTTGTCACATTTTCGCTTTATGTTTTCAGCAGTTGCTTTTTTTTAGTATAATTTTCTTGTGAAAATTTGTTGTCTAAAACGATTCTACACAACTTCAATGTTCAATACAGTTCCTATTCTCCATATGAAGAAAAATCAAGAAAACGTTTCTTTGCATTACTTTCAATCTTTAAATTTCACCTTCTTACCCGATTTTAAGCCCATTGTCCCCGAGGATCAAGCCCACATAGGTCTGAGGCCTATGCGTGGATAATGAGTTTGTTGATAATGACTGATGAGTTATTTGCTATTAGCTAATAACTTTTATTAGTTATTTGTATATTTTACTTATTTCAGTATCTCTTATTATTTCATCTGCTCTTATAAAATTTTTTCAGTATTATATTTTGTATCTTAAATCTTGAAAAACAATTATTATTTAATCCTATTGTTAGTGGATTTTGAGAAATAATTATTATTGTATGGCATTACTATTAAAGATTTATGTTCTGTGAGCTTTTATATTATTTTTAAATAGCTACAACATAATATCATAAGCAAAGTATAGGAATCGCTTCTCAATTTGGCTTATGACAAGAAATTATCTGCTTTATCAATTATGTTTCTTTTCTAATAGAAATAATAATAAAATTTATATTTAAGAATATAGTTTCACCTATATTGCAGGGGGAACCGAGCGGGGATAAGGGGATTCATCCCATACTTGTCAATAGTTCACAATTAACAACTGTATATTTGTGTTTCTTATAGGGTATTTAGTATTCCCTAGTGGAACAAGAGTGCGTGATAGGCTACTACATATCAATAGTTAGTCACGCTAATTTCCTGTATACTGTTTTTAAAAAAATACTTCTCTGTTTACATTGATTATTTCTTCTTTTTTATTTCTAATATATCTTTCTATCATCGCATAGCTTCTTATTATTATCATCATTTTAGGGTGAGTAAGAAGTTTCATTCAAATCGCAAAACTTCGAAAAATTTCTGGATCTCCCGTGCCAATAAACTTTAAATGGTGTTGGCCATCCCAGAATATTATTCGAAGTGTCATCTTTATCACCTATTCTATGAGGGAAAGCTATGCGATGATTTAGAGAGAATACTAAATACTAAACGAAAATAAACCATACTAAACTTTGCTCAATTTGGTTCATGACATGAAATTACCTGCTTATCAATTGTTTCTTCTCTGCTGTTCAAATTTCTGGGAAATCATTGCTGCTTCCATGGAAAATATTGAATTTGGAAGAGAGGACGATTGCTTACATCTCCCTCTATTTTCTTTCCAGAAATTGAAGTTTTCATCTCTTTTTTTATCGTTTTTAGCAATTTAAGTTTTTCATAATATCTCTTCCCTGCCTTGCTTGTTTTGTCCCAGGGAAACCTCTTTTTCATCGATGAATAATTTCTACCTCTCAGCCCCCTCCTTCCCCACCGCGTGCTCACCGTTCATCTGCTCCATCAACGCTCCAATTTTCGTTCTGTTCGGTCTCTTCGTTCCAATTTTCGTTTTTCGGTTTTATATCTCGATTTGGAACTGGATGTCTCATTTACATCAGATTGTTTGTGAGCCACCATTTCCTGGTCGGAAAAAGCCCAACTTCAGAAATCAGCTAATTGGCATTATACATGCGTAAAATATATGATCTGTAGACCTCTCTAGAGATGCTTTAGAATTTATTAATTAGGAAAATCTGAAAATCAATACTACAAAATCCATTTCAGCTTTGAAAAGTGGAACAAGAGTGTGTGATAGGTATATCTATATATCAATATAGAGATACTATATATCTGTGTATATATGTGTAATATAGTGTGTGATACTATTTATCAATAGTTAGTCACGCTAGTTCCTGTATACTGTTTTCAAAAAAATACTTCTCTGTTTACGTTGATTATTTCTTCTTTTCTCTTGTCTATCTATATATCCTTGTATCATCGACTTTCGTAATAACCCATCTTATTATAGTGTATCGAATCCTATTTTTCTATTATATACTATTATCTCGTATTTCAAATAAATCCTTCTCTTCTTACATTGATTATTTCTTCTTTTCTCTTTCTAAGATATTTTTCTATCATCGACTTTCGTCATAACACATCTTATTATGACGTATTGAATCTTATTTTTTCATTATACACTATTATCTTATATATATATTTTGAAAGTAATTTTGTTGTGCCAAATCCTTTTTTTTGCAATTGGCTCCTGCCTGGGAACGATTGTCAATAAAAAATTATCTCTCTGTGTACTTCAAATTAATTTTTTTCTCATAAATTGGAGTTTTATTGTTCTACTTTGTACTGTCTCCGCTTTTAAAGGTTGAATATTTTTATTCTTAATATTATCAATATAACTTCCACAATCTGTTAGTTGAAAGTGCGTCCAATTTGATTGAGAGATATTTTATATGAGTACGTGGTTGCATGACTTTTCCAACTTTTCAAAGAATATGTTTTTAAGCGGAAACTGATAGTAATTTCCAAACTAATCCTTGTTCGCACTGAAAGCGACATCTATGCGGGCTGGTTCGTTATTTATTGCTTTTGTTTCTTCTTTCATTGTTGCCAGCAGGCGTTCCTCCCCGTTCTTCTGTCGTCCTCGCAGTTCAGTTTCTTGCCTCTCCTTCCACTCATCCTACTCGTACAACTTCTCTGCAGTCTCTAGCGCATCTTCTTGATCTTTTGCTGAAGCCCTGTCTCTGTCAAGAACAATCACGCCTTTGATTATAGTTGAGATAGATTATATTGTTGCTCTGACAGAATCCTACTCATATTTTTGGTTTAAAAATTCAAGGGTGCTGTTAATAAAATAGAAGATATAGAAATAGAAGGGTGCTGAAAATAGAAGATTAGGGAGAAAGATAAATAAATTATTTTCTTCACATTTTTTGCTATCCTGGCCGATAGTTGATCAAATGTATCAATGTTTTGACGTTCATAAGATTTTTGGATCTTGAATGCTTCATGATCGTTTTGTTGGGCTCCGATTTTATATGCCGCACTCTTCCAGCTGATCCAATCAATAATGTACTTGAGTGACAAAGGTCTGACAACACGGGTCGCTCATTTACGCGCGTAGATCACATTGCATAGAATTTGTCTGAACGTAGACGTACACTCCAACAAAAACTATCAATGTAATATAGTTCTATCGTTTTCAATTGATCAATGAAAGTAACGATTAAACGATCAACCCACGTAGTTAGACCTTGAAACAACCTTCTGCGTAATGCCTTTCAAGCTTTCCTTGAGTTATGGAAGCATCAAGGTAGGTCATAAGTCCCGGCTCAAGTCGGACTAATTACTCTAATAGTAATAGACTCACAATCATAATCACTCATAAGTCATATAGGCTTACTGGCATCGAAACAAGTGTACGATAAGTGTTCTTATGAAATAGAAGTATCCTGCTGTTATGCATATGAATTTAATAAATGCGTGATGTTTTTGAGCACTATGCATTATAAGCGATAAAATGAATTTATTACATAACCTATATTTGTTAGTGAATCGTGATATTCTTCCAATACTTTTGAGTGAACTCAACTACTTGCGAGTGTACAGTCGTAGAATTAACGTAAATTGTGTCACTTTCACGTACATTGTTCATCGATCAGTTGTGTCGCAAGAGATAATTAAAAATTGGAGATGCACCATAACTATGATATCTAGAGCTGAGCAGATAGTGAGCCAGGATATTATGCACGGCCGTGACTCATGAAGGACTTGTGATCCGAGAGGCTCATGGAATATTTAGTCATCCGGTTTTAATCGAAAATTCCGTGTTGGATGGTGTTTGGCCCATACTCCAGGCCAGTGGTGTTAGGCAACGGCATCATCAGGGGTGCAATGACGCTCCTCACCCTCTGTGGTGACCTTCCACCCTTAGCAGCTAGGGGGTTGTGGCTCATATCGGCCGAACTAAGTGAGAAGGTGACGGATGCACCGGCTCGTAAATTCTAACCGGACTGTTCCCGATAAATGATGCATGTGCATTTGTGCTTGGCCAAGCTCTTCTCCGTCCAACACTTTGAGAAATTGATAGCATCACCTACTTCATCTGCCAATATCATGGCGATCGCCTCCAACAGTTTCTAGATAGGAAGCTATCAATATCGCTATTCGAAATATATTTTCGAGGTACAGCAAGAAGTAATACTAAACTCAGAAGTAGAGCATAATAATGTATAAATAATAATAATGAATGAATGAGTAATGTAAATATAATGAATAAATAAATACATAATGTTCAAATCATGGATACTCATTGTTTGAATTTTAAGGCTAACCGTGCTGAAATTGAAAAAATATGTTTAGAATTTGTATTTATAGTAATTTATAAATGTACTTTAATAAGTAAGTTTGAGTATCAAATACATGTTATGTAGGTTTGAAATTTTTTGTCATTGTTCAAAGTAGGCTTATAAAGGGTTCTAAGAAAACTTGTAGAAAATTACTTTTCTGAGAAATAGATTGAATTGTTTAACGAGCGGTAATTATTTATTCTGTAGACGTTTGGTTTTGAACAACCCGATCTATTAAAATTCGATTGAGTGATGTGTGCACTCAAATTAGACAAAATCCTACAATAAATTGGTCGATTTCAATTGAATTGATGCTTGAAAACTCACTTGCATCACTAATTCATAACACAATATTCAAGATTATTCATATAAATTGGCTAGATTCTATTCACTTCGAATCCTGATATGACACCGATAGAAAGCGTACATTCTATCGTTGTCATATCAGGATTAAGAGCCTGTAGTAATTGAGAAACAGGAAAAGCGAATTAGTCTTGAAGTTTTCTTTGAACACGAAAGTAGAAGAATTCCATTTGCTAGGTTAACATTCTGTGCACGCCCTGGTAATTAAGCTGTTTGAACAAGGTAAAGACATTGTTAGATGGGGTGGAGGACTTCGGTCCTATCAAAGATCAGACTCAAGTGCTCTTCTCCACTTTCCACTGAACATCGTGCTGGTTGCTGGTTGCTCTCGGCATTCCTCACACCAGCCACCTAAGTACACACTGATATTGACGTCTGAAGACAGATTAATCTGTTAACTGAATCTTTCCTATCATCTTGTCTTCAATAGGCTGGCAAAAAGCCAGCTTCCCCCTTCTACCGCCCCCGCATCCGGTCATCGGAGCGCGGACCCCCGAATGCTATCTTCACCCTCTCCAATTGTAATAAGGAAAACGCCCTAAATGCCAGCCATCGATTTCCATTAGCTCTAGACCAACAGTCTGTAAGCAGAACGATAAGAACAATGTCCTGAATCGCTAAATGTTAGAACTCGTTGCATCGCATCCCCTTCATTCAAAATTAGCAAACAATTGGCAATCGATAGTTATTAGCGTGCAAAATCACTATGTACAGTATTTTTATCTACAGCCTTTCTAATGGAGCTCAGCTTTTGCGGAAATATATTATTGTTCATCCAGTTCAGGATGAATTATGGCTCAAATTCTTAATCAGTGAAGCCTTTATTGTTGAATGCAGTAATTTAATTTATTTAGAATGTATGTTTGATGCATGAATTTACTTGTACATTACAAATCATTTGATGTACATCCTGACTATAATGCAGGTCATTGTATCAAGTCATACCTTGAATAATAAATAGGTATCGTGATTGATGACTGAACAGAGTTTTTAACACTGTTCAATAGCGATATTCATACTTTTTTCCTTAAACTGCTCAGCATATTTAAATATTTATATAGTTTATTGGAACTGAATTCACTGTTATTGCAACAATTGCATGTACTTAATAATCATCATTGCCCAGTATATCTGTATTTTTTGTGGGTGGATCCGACCTAGGTTTTGAGTTTGAAATAAATATGATGTATAGAAAAATATTTATTTTTTTAGAAATGACAAAAAATGAATTTGGTTGGAAAACGGATTAGGGACAAACAGAGTCTTTTATGCTATGAATGCTACTTTTCATAGGTTGACAGTGTGCACGAGTGATTAAAAGGTGTCCGACCGGAAACTGGGAGATCAATGTAGCTTTCAAATACAGTTACTGATATACTGTTACGGGTTCTCTAAAATAATTCTGGCAACACTCTAAATTAACACTCGCAGTTTATTTACATAAATTACTTACAACACGCACTAATCAGCAGAAATCAATCAGAAACAAATAAATCAATAACGTTCATCTATTAATAAGTTTGCTGTTTCACTGTATCAAAAACTAGTTACCAACTGTTAACAGGCCGATCAATAATTTCATAAATAACTGTTCAATATTGTAAAAATAAATTTCCATAAAACCAGTTAAACACTTATAATGAAATGGACACTTACGAAGCACAGTCTGTCACTGAATAAACTGTAAAGAAAGTCTGAATAATACTCTGCGTTTACCAATCTAACTTAACACATTAAAAATTCGTATAACACAGACTATATACACGCTCACATGATTGCACGGTCTGTATGAACTGTCACTGTATAACTGCCACTGTTACGAACGTCAAAGAAGTTTGAGCAATGAATGACTGTTTGTTTACAAGAGGATCCGCTATATCCGTTTTTGTGACATTCCAGGAACACTAGAGAATTCTTTTACTTAAGAGATATATCTACGCAGATAATGTTGTTCTGGAACACTCTGGATGACTGCATGGCAAGGGGAAGAACAGGGGGAGTAAACAAAAGGTTACAGCTATCAATTTAAACGTAAGTACGATTGACAAGAGACAGTGAAGAGAAATATTTTTCTTTTCTTTCTGGCGTTTCATAACAATATGTACAGTTATGTAATCTAACCAACTACTAACCTAATACACCGTGTTCACTGAATCGACAAATAATAATACATTTTATATTTTTCCTTCTGTTACAGGTAAGAACTTTGAAAAAAATGTCCTATTCGATTTATGGTAAGACAACCAATTTATACCAAGTTGTCTAAATTGTGAGAAATGAAAACAGCTACTACTTTCATGCTTTCAAATTGACATTTTCACATTTTATAATAATTTTCAGTTGATCAATTTGTTATACTGTACTACGTATTAGTGAAAATAATTGAAAATAAGTGAAAATACGTATTAATTGAAAGGTAACAGATTAGTAATTTCTTCATGCGTACTGCTAGAAATTTCGCAGCCAGAAAATAAGTGAAAATACGTATTAATTGAAAGGTAACAGATTAGTAATTTCTTCATGCGTACTGCTAGAAATTTCGCAGCCACCTGTGTAAAAGGTACTTTACAGCCTCAATTTGGCTTGCTATGTAATGCCTTTCATTGAAAGATTTTGTAGCGATCTTCCCCTTATTTCGAGATACTAAGCCTCTCACCCTTTCGCTTCTGTTTCACTGCACACTCATCTCCTGGATTGAACTTGAACAGATTGAAATGTCACCCGGTTTAGTTCGACTCCTATTTCACGACTACTCACCCTCTCCTATCTCCTATCATCGTCACCTTAAAACGTACGCTATTGCTTCCTATTGCCACAAATTCCTTCTCGTCAGCCTATCCTATTCCTCTCAATGGTCTCAACTCTCCACCTATTCACTCTTTGACATCATTGGTTTATTCATGATGAAACTTGCAACTCTGCTTCTTTGAGATTAAGGGGAAAAACACAAAGCACAATGTCTTCTGTTCCAAAATCAGATCAACATTTTACCTTTTCTTCATCCATTTTCTTGCTCCGTTTGACTCAATTTCATTTTATGCCCGACGTTCTCAAGATCAAGATGTAATTTTGTCTTTGTAGAAGAATCTGATCAGGAAGATGAACAAGTTTGAAGCAATATACGTGTGACATCAACGAACATTACCTCGGGACAATAGAAATAAAATTCAACGTGCAGTACTGTACCTCATAATTTTGCTGACAAATTATTGTCATCCTTGTGAGAAAAAAGCATTAGAAATTTCCCCTTTAGGCTACGTTTCTTTTCATTGATAAAATTCATGTTTCTACGACTATTCAACCAATTCTTGAAAACTCTACATAATGATTTTTATTAGTTCAAATTCAAATTATTTTTCCCATACAACGTATAAGCATTAACAGTTTTCTGTAATAAGACAAATCAAGTTTCTTTTAGTTAGTTTACAAACCTTACAACATATGAAGCATGAAATTCTCTTGAAATGATTCAATGAAGATTGATTGAATGAACGGCTTGATCTGCAAGATTTTGTATCCTCCCCTCATTTTTACCTTGGTCATTTTTGGTACTGGTTGCATCACAGAAGCCATTATATTCTTGTAAAATGAGGAAGTTTTCATTCTCTCCTGACGTGATAGGACAGGCTTTTAAAAAGCAAACAAAAGGGGTTTTCATGCTGACAGACAATTATAGGAGTGCTGCGTGTGTTTGGGGAGGGGTGGCAAGTAGACGCTCAGGTTGTTGGTTTTCCCAAGAGGATGCTGTTGATAGGAGTTGGGCCCGATCTCAAATAAGAAGTTCCTCTCTTATTTCTGCTCACTTTGTCTCTTTTCTCAGTTATGATCTAAGGAGTGTGGTTAGTCATGTTACAATGCGTTATAAATAATATGTTACAATGAGTCTGGTTGTTGTATTTTCAATTCAAGTCCAATCAACTTCACTCCAAAAGAAAGTCTCTGATCACGCTTTGTACATTTTGTTCAATCCTTCAACATTTTCCAACTATTAGTACAGATTAATTGAAATTAAGTTTCTAATTACTGTGGTATATACTGTAGTAGTTATTCTATAAATTCCTTCCCATAAAATGGTATTGGCTTGGGAATCTGTGATGGGTCCACATTTATTTTCTACCTGTAGTGTACAGGGCAACAGATTGTGGGGTTGTACAGCTTTTGTTCCTAGATCTATGAATGCCAATTGTTGGTGACTAGTATGAGAACTGGACCCAAAGGTGATTTGCCATCTGAAGAGAGCACGATTTGGAGTAATGTGGAGGACTGGGCTACACATGCAGATTATAAGCGATTAATGATTTGCTTTCAAATCAACAAAGAAGTGCCAAGATGTGCGTATTGAATATGTGTAGATTATTTTGTCTTCATATACCCTACTTCAGGAATTTACAGAGTTTTTTTGTAACTGCATTGGAACAAAATATGAAAGACTTTATGTCAAATACAATATTTTAATATTAGATGTTAATATTGCCTATTAGATTTCCTATAGATTTAGTTACCTAAAGGGTGGTAACTCCTCCCATCGCCCACTACTTTGATAATGTACTATCTTTGACACCATTCCAAGACCTACCACTGAAATTCAATCTGAAAAAACTGTTACTTGATAAAATATGTTGTTTTTTTAAATAATATTCTGAATATAGATTATCTTTCGTGTCTTCTTGCGAAATCTATATGTGTCTTCTATGTGTCCGAAATCTCTTATTTTCGGACATCTCTAATTAATGCTGCTTTCCAATATACAAATTATTAAATCGTTGAGCTCGTATCTAAGAAAGCAACCTATTGTATGGTTACTGAATAATTTATAATGAAATCTTGATTGGTGTATGGCTGCTTGTTCCTGAACAATGTGTTTGAAATTTATTAGTGAGCTAGCAGCTCACTCTGTTGAGCAAGTTTGTCCCACTGGAGTGTTTGAAATCAATATTTCAAGAGGAGTAAGAAGGAGTGCGACGTAGTCATTACAGACATTATTGTTACCTGAGTCATCACCAGCAGACCGCGTCAAGACCATAATGGATCTTGTTTTCGTGCACAATAGCATCTCTGTTTTCACTCGCTGTTTTACTTGATGATGAGAGGGGTGGGGATGATGATGAAGGGTTGGTAAAGAGAAAGGAGGCAAGGGCTGCCTACATCTCACGAGACTGCTCGCTCGGTTTTGCCTGGGGCCATTTGCGTTCGCCAGCATTATTTTCATGTTTTCATTCCGCTTCTGCGCCTCGGATTAAAAACTGTTCTGAAAATTCACATATCAACGTTCCCTGTCTATTGAAGATGCTTTTCTTTGTTGTTGGGTGCTGCAGAGCTAGACTATACGATGTAAGCTATAAAATAGCGAAAAATATTTCTAGGGTAAATGGTATTTGATATTTAACATATTTTTCATTGAATGAAAGCAGTCGAAATTGAAATAGCCCACTCGTCGCGGTCTATCCACCTATGCAAGTCCCCGTTCACGCTTTTTTTAAAATACTTGAATAATATCGTAAAATAACCGTTGTTTGGGAGGAAAGCGCTTTCCAATGAATAATTTCGAGCTCGCTGTCTTAGTTTGAGCAGGCCCCCGCAAGAAAAATTGTACACCCTATCTTGTTTTTGATTTATTTAAAACCCCAGTTTTATCTTCACGTATCGTAAACGATACAGTTAAATGAACAGTTCTTTGAAAAAAAACAACAGTAATTTCATGATGTTTTTAGAAAGGTTGTAGATGGTTTTTTTGACTCAATCAAATTGAAGGGAGTGGAATAAATTGGCAAGAAAATGCTCTCTTCAATGCTGGAATATTTGATATAATTTCAAAATTAAATTGTTCATTGTTCTGTTTATATACTACAGTGAGTACGGTGCGTTAAACTCAAAAGTTGAGAGACGATGCTATTTTTTTAATAGAAAAAAGATATCTTTAAAGATGAAAACTTGAAAAAAACACTTTCAAGTGGAAATTATAACTCACGTTATGGCGTGACGGCCGTTTCACTCTGTTGTCAAGAGCATTTTCAGACGACCCACAGTACACTGATTTAAGGCATGATTTTGCTTAAACGGCCGTTACACCATACGTGAGTTATAATTTCCACTTAAAAGTGTTTTTAAGTTCTTATATATATTAGTGGAAACAAGATCATCAACGTTGGATCTTCAACGTCATCAGAAAAAAGATAATTCTTTTATGATGTGAAACTTGACAGGAATCAATTAATAGTTGATAATCATCCACCAGCTTCCTACTTTCTTCCTAGTCACCTTGAGCGGTGGGTGGAATACCGATGCAGAGTAGATACAAGCAATCATGTAAGCGTTGGGGCTCACAAGGTAGGCATCGACCAGTACATGTCATTTGCTAATGACTTACATCACTTCGATCAGTTGCCTGAGTTCTGTCATTGGCCTAGCTGAGCCGAGCCGAGTCGAGCTTCTAGTTCATTAAGCCGAATCTGTTGCCTAACAACACCAGCCAGTTGCCTTATGATCTCAGTGTGCTGTTCGCCACCATTGTTCGCTCATAAACCAACAGATTAGCGCACGCTGGATCATTCTAGATTCTGGCAACCCTTGTCCCTGTCCTATGTAAACCTCAACAACAAGGTTACATCAGTATACATAGGATACGCAACATTGTTTTTCGTTGTCTTAGTATGGTTTGTTATGATTGCGCCTGTAACTTTGTACCACCTTCCTATTAAGGGTGGTGATTGGTCATGCGGTGAGCGTGTTGTTCAAGTGGTCGTGATGTTCAGTCACGACCGCTCAGGACTGCGCTTGGATGGGTGACCGTGCTTCAATGACTTGATGTTACAAGCTTCATTATCACTTACCCGGTGGTTCGGAACCCACCTTAAATAGTAGGTCCACCATGTTCCCCGTAACATGGCTCAAACGGCGAGGTGGAACTACCCGTAAGGGTCACCCCACCATTAAAAGCCATACGCTTATTATCATTACCTTCCTATTCTCTAATGCCCTATTCACAAAAATGGCTTCAATTTTTTTGTATTGTTTTTTTATATAAGGCTCACTTCACATTCATGTTTGTAATTCAGAATTAAAATGAATAATAAACAAGTTCAACGATAAAGAAATTGATAGGTATTTGCCAGTACTACACAAATTATCTTCAAGAATAACCAGCACATTTTATGTTCAATCATAAACCAACGAATGAATCTTCTTCATATATATAAAAGAAAGTCGTGTTAGTTACACCGTTAAAAACTCAAGAACGGCTGGACCAATTTTTAGGATATTTGATTTTTTGGATTCCTGTTGGTCAGTAATAGCATAAGTATTAAAATATAAAATTTATCAATAAAAAATATATATAAATCAAAATATTAATCTAGCCGTTTAGTTAGAAAAGCACAACCGACTAACTAACAGCGCACGACATGTTGTCCAACGTTTGTTTTTTAAAATAACGCAAAACGTCAAATGGCCTAATTTGAACAAAATTCAGAATCGCGTAAAGGAAAAAGGCATGCGTCAAGATAGGGACAACAGATGATTTATATTTGACAGGAACGAATCTACGAATCGTTCTACTACGGCCGTATATACTCTAATGACATATGATCGTGTGATTTGGGCCTTGGTAGCAAAACACAACTGTCAGCGCACTTCATGTTGTCTGTGGTTTGATTTGAGCCCTAGGACTAACTTCTATCCTAGTCCTAGAAGGTTGAAAATTGAAATGTAGCCTCAGTCTAATAAAATCAAGGATATTTTTTTTGAGTTCGCAGCAACTCGACGGGCCAACTAGTATTGTATAAATAGTATACATACATAGTATACACGAGTTCACTTCCTATTAATGTTTAAAAATATAGCCTACATATTACTGCAGAAATATTCTCATACTGTTATCAAAATTGGCCTGCTTGTATTTTGGAAATAACGAATACGTTGCTAAGTGTCTCGATCATGGTGGTACGGTTCTTGATCATGAATGCCTCATTAAATGTTTCTATATTCCATAATTTCATTATCGCGAGATTTTTTGTGTACTACGGTATGGTGAATAATTATTATAAACTAAAATGACGAAGAATTGACAATTTTATTGAGGCTTTTGATTTTATGTAATTAAATGCTGGAAGTAAAAATTAATAATTTTTGCATCTGTTTTGGTTGGTACTAATTATGCTTATGTGGCAGAAAAAGATTTTGTTGATCATAAAGATTAGTCATACGGGAGACACTCGTTCGAAAATTAACAATCATTAATTTGTTTTTTGAAATAATTCACAAAATGTGAAAATAGGCCAAAGAGCTGTTGCTTTCCATATACCAAATTGTTAAGTCTTTTTCACTTATGAAGAGTAGGTTACATTATTACAAATGACTCATGATTGTAGTAATTTATAGTAAATATTGTACCCAAGTTTCGACAGTATTCAAGCAATCGATCAATTACCGTATCAATTCTAGCCAGTTTTTGGGTGGAAACTGCCCTTTCAGTTTTCCTATGTGTTCCGGTTTAATATTATATATTATATCCGGTTCATATATTCCGGTCCTCTTATTACATGTAACCTATTCTTTAAGAATTTTCAAATCCAACTCGCTTTTTAAGGAGCCATTCTTTGATGTAATGAGTAAGATGTTTGTTTACTCAGCTCAAGCGAATATAATGCAAGCCGTGCTGAACCCTTGAGTTGATTGATGGAACATGTTCAATTTGCGATGAGGAATGATGCTTGTGACATTTTCCAGCACCTGTGCTCTCTCCACACATCCGGCTCTGTGAGGAGTCCTCTCTCGTCTATGCTTGGAGCGTCTTGCTTCATGAATCACAATGTGTGTCTTCCTTCTACACAAAAGGCTTTTACAGCTTTTATTGCGTATGTAGCCAAAGCTCTACTTCATGAAACACGGTTCCAAGCCAGCATTAAAAAAAACTTTCTTCGTTGGTTGACATTATAAACTATTGATGCTATTAGTAATCAATGAACTCTTTGATATCCAATTGTGTCCGGTTATTCATAATTTCTCTTGGCATTATAGTATAAGTCAATATAGTAACAGAACAGTCTGATAAACCAATAAATACGTGAGAACACCATCGTTGCGAAATGCTCTTTGTGACGGTCTGTATTTACGAGAAAAGTTGGAAGTTTGATCTTTCTATAATAGAAGTCTTCATAACTATTTAACGGCGTAAGACTGGACTGATATGACTTGAGGTAGCCGGCCGGAAGCTTTATCTATCACCAATAGGTTTTTAGAGATTACTACTACTCGTTTTACAAACGTTATTGCAGCGGGAGATTTCAATACAGACTTTGCACAGAATAAAATGACAGAAGATTCAAGGGATATTATATACATGAATAACTTTGAAATGAATATTCAGGAATATACCAGAGTCACAAGAACATCACAAACAATAATTGATAACTTCCTTACTCTAAAACAAGATTAGGCGGCTCGGAACTATCTGATCATGACTATCAAATCTTAGAGGTGGGGTTGCATGGTCATAAATCAATTATATACATGAATAACTTTGAAATAAAAATTCAGGAATATACCAGAGTCACAAGAACATCACAAACAATAATTGATAACTTCCTTACTCTAAAACAAGATTAGGCGGCTCGGAACTATCTGATCATGACTATCAAATCTTAGAGGTGGGGTTGCATGGTCATAAATCAATAAAAAAGAGTAGAGTAATGAAAGAAATTCAACAATGTGAACAGGGGAATATCGATTGTTCAAAGCAGAATTTGCTAAAAGAAAACTGGTGTAGGGTTTACAATAGAAATAGTTTTCAATTATCAATTGAGAGCCTCGGTCAATCTATAGGGTCTTAATTCGAGCTTTATACTAAATTTTAGGCACTCACCAGTGTTTTTTGATCCATCAATGTTTTACGAATTTCAATTTGAACGCCCACCAAAACATCACGTACAACAAACTTTCGAATTTACTTTAAACTGAACCCGCGATTTTGACTCAATACTTTATAAATATTTTGAATTGAGTTCATATTTAAAAATTTGTCAGCTTAATTCTAATCAGTTCAATGCACCTGAAAAAAAACACTAAAGCACTAATAAATATCAATAATATAACACTCTCAATATTCCCCATATTACAGTTTAAATAACAAATATGATAGTTTCATTAATATTTTAAGGTTTCATATTACTATGAGTTGTCCAGTTAAAAAAGTCCCTGTAAAAAACAAATTAGACAAAATAGAAGAGTGGATAACTGATGATATCCTTGCAGAAAGAAATAGGGTTAAAGATGCATATGATCAATTCAAACTATCTAGAAATATGTTAAGTCAAAATAATTACAAAGCTCTAAACATCCTTGCTAAAGGAAAACTATACGAAAGAAGTGAAAAACCGAAATGTAAGAAAACAGCTGAAATTTTGAATAATAGTGTGTACTTTAACACAGCAGTGTGGGATGTAATAAACAAAAATAGGCAAGTAGCTCATGTAGCTGCTTATACTAGTGTCCCCAGAATAATTAACGAAAATAACAAATATATTGATGATGTTGTAGACATTTGTAATTTCTTTAACAGATATTATCAACTAGTTGCTAAGAATCTTTAAAAATTCTTAATTCAGGTATTAATGATGCAAACATGTGGAATACTGAGGGGATTCAGAACGAATTAAAATTCCACCCAGTATCCCAAGTCGAGTTGTCAAATATCATTGATAGTTTAAATAATAAAAAAACTGTAGGAATGGATGGGGTATCCAGAAAAATTCTGAAAGAATGTAAAGATCAATTGTTAGACCCTTTGATTCATCTGATCAATCATTCATTAGAACAAGGTATTTTTCCAGATAATTTGAAAGAAGGGAAGATCTTGCCAATCTTCAAAAGTGGTGATAGAGAAAAGGTGGAAAACTATAGGCCCATTAGTATTGTAAGTAAAATTTTTGAAAGAGTAGTTCTAAATAGGTTAGGTTACTTCTGCACCTTCATGAAGCTAACTTTATCTGTGATGAACAGTATGGCTTCCAGAAAGGGAGATCAACAAAGACAGCCATAGTTTCTCTAGTTGAAAGACTAATAGATATAATAGATTCAGGTGATAAAGCTACTGCAATCTTCTTTCTGTCAAAGGCATTTGATTGTGTAATTCATAGAACTTTATTGGAAATACTGCAAAATGTAGGCGTAAATGGGGTTGAACTGAAATGGTTTGAATCATATCTTATTGGGAGAAAACAATGTGTAGAACTAACTACAGTAGTTGGGAATAGTATAGTAAAGAATAAATCTAATGAATTAGAGGTGCAAGCTGGAGTGCCTCAGGGATCAATACTTTACTAGGTCCATTGCTTTTTTTGTTATATGTTTACCTAAAGAATTAATTAGTGGTAGAGCCCTCTTATTTGCAGACGATACATCACTCATTTTCAGCAATTCCATTCTAGATAATTTATAAATAAGTGCCCATATAGGTGTGCAGTCCATTGTCCAATTTCTAAATCAGTTGAAATTAACTATAAATAGTAAAAAATGCCAATGCCTTCAATTAAAAAAAAAAAAAAAAAAAAAAAAACAACATAATTTAAATGAAGATAGGGCTATAAACGTGTTTGTAAACGATAATCAATTAGACCAGGAAGAAAAAATTGCATTTGTAGGCGTTTTGTTGGATAGACGATTGACCTGGGCTCCATACATTGAGAAAATATGTTGTAAAATTTCCTCTGGGGTATTTGTCCTGCGACAGCTCGCTCGATTGAATGACAAAAATTTACTTTTTACAGCTTACCATGGGCTCTTACTGTCACATATTAGGTATGCTATCTTAGTATGGGGTAATTCATCAAAACAAAATCTTGATAGGGTGTTTAAGATCCAAAAGAAAGCGGTCAGGTGTATAGAAAGAGTAAATAGATTAGATTCATGTAGGCCGTTGTTCAAGAGACTTGGTCTCCTAACTGTACCCTGCTTATATGTGTGTGAAGCTACTTTATATGTAAAAACGAATGATATTAACCAAAATCTTGACGTACATGATTATAATACAAGAAGCCGAGGAGATTATCACTTGGTGAGTCACAATAGTAGCTTATTCAAACAAAAACCTAGTTATATTGGTAGGAAATTCTACAACAAGCCACCGCAGTTTTTAAAGAGTCTTGAAAATGTAGAAATATTTAAAAAAACAATTGAAAAAATATTTAGTTGATAAAACTTTTTATAGTGTACAAGAGTTCCTTTCACATCAAAATTAAGCCTCGCCTAAACTAACTGATTTATATATTAATTATGGTAACTATAATTAAATTAATTGTATTGTATAATTGTATTAATCTGACTTGTCTTATAGTCCAAAGCCTGGAGTCTCCAAGACGTAATCTACAAAAAAAAAATGTACGAAAGTAGGATCCGAAAATTCCCTGATAGAATTTGGAAACTGATTGTTCTAAGATGAAATTTTCACAGATCTAGACATGGTTCCTAGGTAATTAAATCAATCATTGCGTTAAACTGTACAATCTCAGATGATTACAGCTGAAATTCCGTAAATAAATTATTAGAAAAGTGAAGGATGATAGGCTTCTTCAATTACTTCAAAATCATTTTTTTATTCGCAATATTGATGTTAGGTTTCTATATAAAAAATAATAATTATACACTTGTTTAATATCTTCTCTTCTTCTTTCAAAATTAGAAGGTTCTAGAAGGACTCAATTCAAAATTTCGTCTCAGAATGGTACAATGGTCATGTGTGGCTTTTTAACTAAATCCCTGGTCTTAAGCAATGATCTTTCTTGACAAACTTATTCATGAATATGGAAATGGAGTTTGTTTTCTTGAATGAAATCAATAAGGAAAATGTCTCATTCAAACCACATATAAATCTTTTTTTAAAAAGAAAAATGTTTATAACATTTTATAAATGACGTAAATATGATATTTCGCAATTTATATATTTTCAAATTTAATATTTCATACATTATGTTAATTGAAGGAACTCCTCAAATATTAATGCATATACTAATGCATATAAATAATGAAAAATCTAATCGAACATGTCTGCAATCGATCGAACATTCTTCTAATATGCAGTTTCAGTTGACAAACTAAATAACTGATTTTCATATAATTTATTTTCGAATATTTTTAATCATCCCTCTCAGTTACAGGATCGCTCGTGAAAGCAACGTTGAAACTTGTCCCGTTCAAATAAGTTATTGCAAGGTTGAATTTATGGTTATGTAGTGAGCTGTATAATTTATCATACCTAATTTGTAGCCATTAGTGTTTATTGGCAAGAAACTGGGAAACATTTGAGAAATGCGTGGCTGATTGTTCTCCGATTTTGGAGTTATAGGTCATGTTCAGCTTTGCCGGAGCAGAGCTGAAGACTAAATGGTGCTGATGATGTATTATAACAGTATCGGCACGGCACGTTGGAGCTATGGCGAGGTTTGAGGCATTACCCGTCATCCTGGAATTGCATTGCCAGTCCATTAGGTTAATCTGCTGCTGACAACAAGAATACTTACTGCATTCCCATTGATCCTCGCCCCGGATGATTCCCTTTCCCACTTAAACTTACCCATTAAGTGAGTAAAAGCAATCAATTTGAGTTTGCACTCAAACGCGATGCATTAACACATTCACACAAGTTGTTATTAGAATGGCCTTTTTTTTTTAACTAGAACCCATTATTTCCGGAACTCTAGATTTTTTCCATATGACTGTGTCAGTTAAATAAAGTACTGCATTGAAAGTTTGCTTTTTGCATGAAAAGTGAAAAACGCATCCCAAATAATTTTGAGGAAATTTCAAAAAGAAAGTGTGTTAACATGTTTGATTGATCATGCTATGAAAAATTTAAAAAATTACCTCGAAATATGCACAAAATATTTAATCTTAAAAAAATTTGGCGGCCTAGTTTTTTTAAGAACTAATGAACGTTGCAGAAAAAGTTGAAATTTGGTTCGAAGACTTGAGCTGGTATCTATGAACTTACCTTGAAATTGCTGCATTCAGGCTTCCTCAACTCAAGGATGACTTGAAAACCTTTTGAGAGTAAGGAAACCTTTTGATACTTTCCAAGTTCTTCAAGGTAGATTCATATTGTACTTGTCTTAGACGCATACTGGGCAAGTGATCATTCACTAGTTTTAATAGTTTTCTCGCAAAACACCCCCACAATGAATGATTTTTGAAAATTAAGTAATTTGTTGATCGATGTTTCTCAAGAATCAAGAGGTTGAAAAAGTTGAAATTTGGTGCACATGTTCGGTTGAAGGTCCTAGACGCGTGCTAGTGAAGGGTTTCAAGATATTCCCTAAGAAACGTCCAAAGCTGACAAATTTGCAAATTTAGTGTTGGGCCCAAAATTATTTTTGAAAATGTAGTGGATCTCTTTTTTATGAACTAGAGAATCAGGGATCCAGAGAGCGGGACTTCCTGGCTAGTAGCGATGCTAGAGCAAAGCGAGCCTACCGGGTAGTTTTTAATAATCTCCGGTAAAATCTACTGCAAGTTTTCCTTTGAAGTACAAGGTAGAACTTTATTGAGAGTTCAGTTGCATATCTTGTGTAAGGAAACAGGATGATCATAACGCGCACATCGTATTCGCGTTTGACGGTGTCGTGCATTTCTGAAGACCCCGTTCCTTAGTATCGTGACTCGAATAACATGACATGAATCCGGAATCGCCTCAGCTATATTATGCGTCTGCGCGGTGCCAGGTCTGGAACACCTTTCTTTGAATCTCTTGTGCGTCTCAGAAGAAGAAGAAGAATAATAAGAAGGTTAGGATGAGTAAGAGTGGGGGAGGGGAGCGTCTACCGCAGTGCATCGAATCGTGATTTGTAGAGGCCCAGTTGACACCAGCGTGCTTTGCATATCCTTCTCATGAATCCAACCATCCCGTCTCCTTCTCAACGAGCTCCCGGGTCCGAAGGTGTCAATTCATTTCTACTAAACGAACACGAAACTGAGATTCAAGTCTCTCTCTTTTTCTCATACTCCCCTCTTTGTCATCATTGTGCCCCATGAACCGCCTAGACCCCTGATCCCGTGTCGGCTTGTCGCCTGCCCGACCCTCTCCTGCATTATGCATAGTCGCTAATATATTTTGTTTATCGTGACAAGAGCTAGCTTTTCTTGCTATCGAACGGTTGAACTCGCACTTTCACCATAATTGAGCCAATTTCAACCCGATTTTCGAATGACATAAATTTTCCGATAAACGTCATTCGTTGCTCGATCTACACTGTACTGAATTCAATGAATTCCGGCATTTTCCGTAAAAAGGCATGTGACAACTTGACATCTAGTTGAATCCGTTGTTTTGTAATTAGTTTCATGATCAAATAATGAAGTTCCTTGTGGATCAGAGCGTGCTCGCCTCTGAAAACCGAACAGTCAGCCAGTTTTTGCAATTCTAGGGTAGCTTAGATGACCACATCATCCCAGAATTTCATTTCTTTTATCCTCATTAAATATTGACTCTATCGCCTCTTATTTACTTGAAGTGATAGAAGATTCATTTGAAATTCATAATCAAAGTCTGACACTGCTCTCAGTCTTCTGGAGAGCTCCACCAATGAATACAGATATTATAGTTTCTGTATTCATTGGTTCTGCACAAGTTAATAAACAAGTTATATCTCGTTTGGATTGAAGACGATATGTCGGAATACCGGACACTATATGCCTAGTCCATGATGATGATGATATCTTGTTTTATTTGTGCTCTCACTCTCAGTCTTATAGTTCAGATGTTTGCCGCGAAGTAAATTCTCCAGTACCATTTCATACATGATGTTATATTGAAAAATCAGTACAACAGGATGAATTTTTTCATGTTTCAATTTTTCATCATTACACGCACAATTCTCAGACTCACGTGGGCATCGTCAGCAAGGAATCATAACAATACAAATTCAGCATAATCTTAAGCATTCAAACTACAGACTGGCTATACTCATTTCTATTGTAACTTCTTATTTATTGAAGTTTTTATTTATCTATGCTTCAACGGCCATTTTTTTTGTCAGAACCGCGGTGTGATAGATAGCTTACTCACCCGTTATCCTTAAGGTCCAAATTCGAGTCCTGGTCAAAATTAGTATTCACCAATCTAATTCTATTCACCCTTCCATCTTATCCTGCTTGCCTGCCTAATCTCATGTAAGGTTCATCAATAATAAAAATACTGTTTTAAAATATTGATTTCTTCTTCTTCTTCCTCCTCCTCCTGCTCCTCCTCCCCCTCCTTCTCCTCCTCCTCCTCCTTCTCCTCCTTTTCCTCTTCCTCTTCCTCTTCCATCCTCTTCTTCTTCTTCTTCTTCTGGTGCCTATCCGCTATCGAATGTTGGCAATCATTCTGGCAATCATAATTTTGTTAGCTGCTGCTTTAAAAAGTCCGGTGGTGGATGCTTCAAACCAGGTCCTCAGGTGTTTTTTTAACCAGGATATACGTCTTCTTCCTACATCACTTCTGCCCTGTACTTTCCCTTGCAAAATTCATTTCAGCAAACTGTAGGTTTGTATTGATTTAGTACCAAATATTTATTGCCTCTCATACTCTGCTCGGCTTTTGATACTCCTGTCTTTAAATCTGCCAATTCTTTTTAGTGCTTCTCCCGTCAAGCTACAGCATCGTCAATGGATGTCGATTTCAGTTTCAACGACACAAAATGTGTGTGTGATAGGGTTGGAAAATAAGGGGGGGGAAATAAGACTGTGTGAATAGCTCGGAGCTTTTCGCCTGCTGCCGAGAAAACGCTTTTCCGATTACAGGATCGCTTCAACGGGTCCGGGAACAAAATGGAAACGCTCCGAAACACCCGACCTCTTTCAAAAATAGTCACTTCCTGTTCGGAAGTGAACTCCGCCTTCGCTCGAGGAAGCTGGCCATTAGCTCGGCCCACTTATCCCAGACACCTCGGCCGGCCTGACTGCCTGCCTGCCTGCCTGCCTTTGCATCTACACTCTACTCACCATATCATGCTGCATGTTCAATCTTATATATGCTGCGCTGCTTTCTAGCCAGCTTCTTTGCTAGGACTAACATTTCTGGATTTTTTCTGTATCATGATGACAGAAAAGTACATTGGACAATCATTTTTGCGATTGGAATAAATTAAATCACAGATCAGGCTGGTTTGCTAATTAGGCTGGTTGGTAAAGTAGGTTTGTGTAGTCCTATCATTTTTCTGATACTTTTGACGCCCGACCACTCGACGAGAGCTAGAGCGACAATGATTGCATAATTTAAGAACTGAGATGATAATAATAAGATTTATTATTGAGCTTTCAATGTAGATTCTAGCCTAGACGAGCTGTGGGAGCAATCGTTCTCGCTGCAACACTATCGACTAGTAGGCAGACTATCGTGTAATCAGACTTATGTTTTCACTGTATTTATTTATCATTTTATCTATTTCAGTCATCGGTCAGGTGAAGTCCTGGGTAACAAAATGGTTAATGTAGAGAACAATGTTTCCCTCTCGTATTTGTATTTGGTTAACGCCAAATTATACCAAAGTGTATTGTCAAACTATACAATGGTGCATTGCATTGTTAATGTCAAAGGCATTGATGAGAAAAAAAATGGCCTCGAAGTTGGTCATGGCGCCTATTCACTACTTTTTTTCATTTATCAGCAAAATATTGAAATTTGATCACAGATAAAAAATTAGCATCATGAACAGATTCGACGGAAAGATAATGTTTACTGACAAAATTATTTTCCTGATTAAACAAAATCCATCATATTTGACGAAGTGCTACAGATTGTTGAACCGGATTCCTGTGGAAAAAATTCATATTTATTTGTGCTCTGAATTATTACAGTTCAATGTTTACCAGTGCCGGGTGTTCGTAGATGATTCTCGATTATTTTTGTTCAAATATAAATGCCAATTATTTACTGAGGATGATCTCATCGATTAGAAAATTTTGCAATCGGTCGGCACGAGTGGTACGCCAAACGTGATTTAATTAAAAACGGTCCCGATAACAGACCATCCCATTCATTAATGGTAATAAGATTCACAGTTCGCTTCCATCTTTGTTAGCAGTTGTGAATAATAAAATGGTCGACGAGCATGTGGGTAGGTGCAGTGGTAATACAGTTCCCTCTGTTCATTATTGGGCTAATGGAAAATTCTTCCAAATGAAATCAAATTGTAGGCAGCCTCCAATTACAATATTTTCTCATTGTCTTATAGAGTCCACCTCACAAACACTATATAAAATCAAACTGACTGAAAGTAAAATACAACTTCAACAATATTTATCTATAAAATAAAAAATAGTATTAGAAAATTCTCTTTATAATTGAATCTTTACTATATAAAATGTGAGGCTATGTGTTGGGGCTCTATATTGGGAATTACCTAAGATGATTTTATAATTTATATTTTCAAGATAAATTTGGTGAAATAACATGGATATGTAGAGAATAATAGTGAAAAAAATAAATAAAAATGGTGACCCAGTGATAAAATAAGAATAGTAAAGTGAAAAGTAGAAAAAAAGAAATGATGTTTCAATGATATCATTATAGACTATATTATAGTTTGTAGTTTATATTAAACTAGGGGCTTGTAGGGGCAAAAGCCCCTAAAAAACCAAAATACATAAATTTTTTATCAACCTTCATTGATCATTTATAAATAAACAATGATTTTCTAGCATTATAATATAGTTTACAACACAAACTGTATACAATATATTATATACATTAAATTATAATATATATAATTTTAAAATTATATATATATAATTGAAGGAGTCCCCTTGCAACTGCAACTTCTTTAAAAGAGTTATATGCAGTACCATTGTAGAATCGTATGTCATCAAATGACATAGCTCCTCTGATATGTAGTAGTAAAATACGTAGGTAAAATCTGTTTTGATCTTTTGGTGCAACACCGTACATTCTACCTATTACTTTCGATCCACATCTCTGTCGACGTACCCATTGGTTTGAAACAAATCTGTAGTACTGTGGAATCTCTGCATATAGATATTGACGTGCATTGGGGTCTCGGTTGTTTAAAACAAACCATGCTGTAAGTGTTGTGTGTTTTTCGGCTGAATTTTGAAGTGCGTGCTCCTCGTTCCCAGCATGAAAATAAACATTT
The DNA here is from genome assembly GCA_948455865.1 of Conomelus anceps. Classification (NCBI taxonomy): domain Eukaryota; kingdom Metazoa; phylum Arthropoda; class Insecta; order Hemiptera; family Delphacidae; genus Conomelus; species Conomelus anceps. The sequence continues at coordinate 33,314,635 of OX418217.1, forward strand.
TGATATCCTTCTTCATGAACAGCTAAGCGAATAATTGTATGAGATTGTTCATGCATGTCATTTCATTCCTTTCCTCATTATAAATTTCTCGCCTACGCTGTCGTCTGTCATGCTGATTTCGAAAGCCAACACCTCGGCGACGCGGCCTTCCTCCGTTGTTCATTACTAAATAAATAAAGAAGAAATACGATAAGATAACTATAGATCACCATAACTAAAAATTATACATTGCTTTAAAAGTAAACAAACTGAATTCATAAAAAGTACAGCTGGCTATGAGTACACAGATATACAACTAAGACAACTCTGTGGCACAGCTGTTTTAATTTCAAAAGATGTAAACAAATTAAACCCCATGTTGTTTTAATGGGAAAAGTTTTATTCTGTTGCGAATTTATGGTGAAAAAATAAGAAAAATGAATAGTTTTCCCTCAAAATTCACGTCAAGACCTTTAAAATAAGACCCCTCCCATCCTTCTACGGCCATCCAGTCACTCACAATTTCTTTACAAAAATTTGACTTACGGAATTATATATTAAGATAATAGGCTACTGATTTTACGAAAAGCATTTCAAAATTAATATGCACAGATGGAATTCATTCCTTCTAGTAACAATTTGGATACAGTATGAATTATTATACTACAACAATAATTTAATTCCAAGCCCTGTAATTATTCTCCAAGAATATTCATCTATCCAATCTAAAGATCCACTTAGACCGATTCTGGTTGCATAAGATGTTGGTTATGAGGTAACAACATAACATTACAATACAGCATTACATTAGCCCTCAACTGGTGATGTGCCTGGCTTGCAACATATCTGGTAACGTTGGGTCTGGTAGACACATTTTAATTATCTTCATAAAACGTACAAATATCGAAGAGGATTTTTTTCAAGTTTATTTGATCATGGACAACTATGGGGAGGCAGCATAGCAAATATTGAAAATCTATACCCATTATAAAATCTTAATAAGTAGTTTTGAAAAGTAACTGTACCAATTTATAATGAAAATTATTGTAAAAAATTCAATATGGTTGAAAAACGTTTTTTCTTGTAGTTTCAAATCGATGATCATTAAGTTCATAAAAAATTCTGTGCAGGCTTGAACTTTGCTGTTTTTATACATGGTTTCAAGTGCTTATTCCCGATCCAGCACACAAACAGCCAGTTTGAAATTACTACAATCCAAACAATATGATTTCTCACATGCACTGTGATTCCACTTTCCTCTAAATTTTGGATTATTTGTTGATATTCCTTTCGAATAAAAGGACATTTTGTTAAATTCGACTGTGAAAAAAATAACGTAATTGGTTTTGTTGGCTCTGTGAAACCCAAACATAACTTTGTTTGTCTTTAAACAAAAAATGTACAGTAGAAACGCATAAACAATATAGCATGGCTTCTCGGGATGCACTAACTTGAAGGTATTGTAGAGTGGAGAGAAGTGGGAGAACGCATATTGCCTCTACAAGAAAATAAAAAATTCCTTGGGTCTCCCAGACCCACTGTCACCAGTTGAGGGTTAACAATAACATTTCTTAGCGACTTCATTATCACACTCTTGAAACGTACTCGATATTACTACCAAGGTTCTCTCATAAAAATCACTTTCTACGTATCAGTCAATATTTGATAAGTTTAAGTCTTAGATAAAAGAGTAAGTAGTTCGTTGCTCGAAGAATCCTTGTTATCTATCCTTTGTGAAACGGTATTAACAGCTAACGAAGTGGGTGATTAAATGACTGTTTGTTATTTTAAGAAATGAAAGTCAGAGAAATGAAGAGGTAGATTATCAGGAAGTGATAGGTTCGGCTCTCCTAGGAGATTTATAAAGTAACAACTTTATCTGGAATCGAAATCGTAGGAAGTGAACCGTCGCTTCTGTGAGTTCCGGTTCATCTACGACTGCATGCGGCCCGTTCTTCTCTTCCATTTCCTTACCTAGACGGCGTTCTGTTTGTCGAGATGGATCGTATATTCTCGTGGCTTCTTTGAAATACCCAGCATTTATTGCTTTTCGTCCATAAAGAGGGTCTGTTCCACTCATACCGACCTTTTTCATTTCCTCTGCTGTTTTGAAGATTCCACTCATCCAACTTAACGAATTGTTCATCAAATTCAGTAAGATTGTACTGTAATTAGGCCAATAATAAAATTAACTACCCAGGCTGTCACGAATTCATAAATTGAGAACTATTTTACTGACTTCAGGATTTTACGTCTATTCACTCGCTGTGTATTCACTCACTTGATATAATTGAATGATTCCACTCTTTAACATAATGCTTCAATCAGAACTATGTCTTTTGAAAATTTCATATCAGAAATTAATAGCCCAGGAGCAAGTGTAAATCTGTGGGTACTTGAGTGTAAAAGTGTGATGTTAATCTCTTCGTTATAAGTAGCTGATTACGAATGTCGATGGTAACCAGTTCAACTCGTGATCATTTGACTAAAAAACAGGATGATGGCAAAAATATTATAAAAAATCAAAATTATGGCACTTGTAATAAATAAACGTAAGGAGTCTTTAAAATTCAAAGAATTCATATTATGACTAAAACTCTCTAGAATCATCAATAAGCACGTAGAAACTAATGGATCAAGATAATGGCCAACATTTTCATTCTGTTATAATAATAATAATATCGTGTGACCTGGCTGGCTCAGGTCTGGTGTCAGAGTTATCAGGTCGCACCTGAATAAGTTCAGGGCCTCTGACGTGACTTAACGACTGTTTTTAGGCAGCCGGGACCGACAGCTTAACGTGTCCTCCGAAACACGGGAGTGGCCCGAGGTAAAAACTTTCGGTCAGAACTGGGATCGAACCCGGGACCTGTTGATGATAACGAAGAGATACCATTTTTATGTCTCTATCATCAAGGAGCATCTAACAAACACATTTTTCTAATTTTTTCCTACTGCCTATGGGTGATGATAATACCGTCGCCGCATAGCCCCCCCAAGCCATTCATCAAGTGTTTCTCCAGCCAAAATTACTCGACCTACAGTCTAACAAGTAATATATTTTTAAAGCTCAAGGATAGATCTAAAACACGTACATTCAATAGTATAGTGAATTGATGGAAGAAATTAGTTATTTGTGTAACTAGTGCGCAAAGTAGCTCTTTGCTGCAGGAGAGAAATGCATTATACACGAGCTGAGGGCAAATGCGGAATAGTTTCTCAAGTGCAGCAAAGATACTTTCAACACGTGTTACAAATTACATTTTTCCTACAGTTGGTGCACCTGGAGTGCGGCAAAGTAAAATAGTACAGGAATCAGTGCTGTTTTGCGTATTATAATAAGTGCATGAATAGCCACTTTGTTAGGTAACTGTGGGAAAACAAAATTTTCATTTCCAAACATTTGAGTTTTCCGGTTTTTGAAATTGTTTTACTCATGAAGTATGCATTTTGGAAAAAATGTTCTTACGCAAGTTGTAGAGAATTCTAATAGGTACATTTCGATGAAAAATCCAGTTCAATATCTTGAACGGTTACCAAGGTGTTTTCGTGGAACTACAAATTTTGGACGCCATCTTGTTTTTTAGGCGAATAAGTACGAATTGAACTGGCCACCATCTATTCTTATCTGGGTAGTTATAACGAAGAGATTGACACTACTCTCACACTTTTACACTCATGGAGCCCACGGGAACCCTAGTTTGTAACATTTGCCCCCGGACTAAAATGTTATTCTTTTTCTATGAAAATATTGAAACCTTGAATATTAAAGAAGAAAAAAACAGTACACCCGTATTTTTTCCGGAGAATGAAGCCCTTGTAGGTATGAGATCTGTGCATGGGTAATGAGTTGGAAGATGGTGATTGATTACTTGGACCTATAGTTTTAGGTGGGTTCCGAACCAGTCAAGTGATATTACATCAGAGAACAGTTTTTTTGCTGGCCAATCTAATCGGTCACCCTTTATTAAGATGTAATTACTATACGACTCGGCTCTTAAAAAGCCCGTTCTCGACGTTCAAACTCATCGTCAGTTTTGCAAGCTTGAGAAACTGCAAGACTGTATTGGCTGGCGTCTACGCTATTCAGTTTTTGACTATCAGTTTTCACTCAAAAACATAGAGGAAGAACTGTTGATGTTGGTGACCGTAGTTGCGATTGTGCTAGAATTAGATTGAAGAGGTGTTGAAGATTCAATTTTTGCACATTCTTTGAAAAACCGTACGAAAAGAGTTGATTTTCTTTGTAACAAAGTCTTTGTTTGCTTGAGGATCTACTTCCTGACACTCTTATATCAAAGCCGCATAAGTCAGAGCCTCTTTGTTTCTATCACTACATTCTCTTGATTTAATTTGCTATAGGCAGGGATAACTGCGGTATAAATCCATGAACTCACAAAAAAATCATGAGACCAGTGCCTCAGGTCTTGCAATGCCATTTTACCACTCTACACTAGAACTAGTCAAAACAATGTCACAGCGCTGAACAACACAGACTGACAGACAAGTCGGCTGCCCATCCACGTGTCTCAACTTGTCGTTAGTCTTGCTTGTACCCAAAGGTCGAGCCCATCAGTCTTTTCAGGGTTTGTCAAACCTATTGTTTGTCATGCGAAACGTCAAGTCTGCTATCCACATGTAGCCTACAATCTCATTTTTCAAACTTGGCATGGTCATGAGAAACTGACGATAAGTTTATTGTGGAGACCGGGCTTAGGACTCTTCTCACAAATTATCGAGCCGCCACAGCTGATTACCCATCTTTTTACACCAGTATTTCCAGACGTAAGATAGTCAATATATTTTTTGTACGATTGAAAATCGTATTAATTATTCATACATAAATATGTTGAGAAACAACTGACAACGTGGAAATCTTTTTTCCTAAATGTACAATAATTTTTCAGCTTACTTATGATAGTTATTGCTCTTAGATATATGGCAACAGTCGTGATTGTTATTACTAGTTTGCTCTGCGAACGTCATGGATGTAACATCTCTTGGAAGCAGACTTCCGACGTCCGATTGCTTAAACACAAGCGATCCCAATCAACTGTACTTTACAAGAAGAGATATGGGCTTTCATAAAAAATGAAGAAAGGCATGTCCTGAAGGATGACTGAGTATTCAGAAAATTCACAACGATGGCCCAGGGATTCGTAGCTTATCTTGTCTGACTGAACCTACAGCTTGTGGCTATCACTGCCTCTTATTTAGATCAGTAATAACGTTAATTACCTAGTAAAATAAAAAAATAATAATATTAAGCATCATTCATTCAATCAATATACCGTTGCTGCAGAAACTACTACGATCACCCTCTTGATATTATCATCTTGTCTTCTGTTTTTTGTCTTTAAAGCTATGATTCCACGTAAATATTACTGTCACTTGGCTCAGAACTCATTACTTTTCTTAATATATATAATTTATTTTATGTTGCCTATTTTTCTTGGTGTTCATGGTGCAAAGAAACCTCGCGATACCTTTCTCTCAATGAATATCGAGAGAATATTGAGAAAATAATAATAATGTACAAGCTCTTTACTAAATAACATCTTGGGCCGTATCAATGAAATACTCCTGTAATATCTAGATATTTTTACTATTCTTTCACCTCAAGGGAAATCACCTTTCATCCAAGGTAATCAGAAAAAACATTTTTATTTTTTAACATCATTCCCGTCCTTTTCTTGAAATTATTTTATACAGTCGAATTAGTTATCGCCAGCTGAATAAGCCTGCTGACAAAAGCCAGCTCGTCAATACAGCATTGACGTTTTTGTACTATTGGGAATACAAATGCTCAGTGATGGAGTAAGAACTGAAGCTATAAAATATTCATACACTACATTACTCCACGATTTGAATCCTGATAAAATTTCCCCATGACAGGCTTGAAAAGTATGGTTTTGAATAATTTGTATACCGTACTTGTCTATCTCAAATATTATTATTCAACATGTGCTCGAGGCAAATGCCAAAATTTTGACTGTTGAATCAAATTCATGTATCTATGAGCGCCAATCCTGATGGGACTGAAGTGTCCCAATCATACAGCATAAAGACCACAGAGCCATCAGAATGCCACACTGTCACATTCACACATGTGACACATGAAAATTATGACAGTTTGTCTGTAATGTGTCCTCATTTCATGGCTCAAACTCAATGTCAACTCTCCAGAGTGTGCTCCTACCAAAAGCTCAATTTTGTTTTTTTTAACAAAAGCTATGGTATAGAATAATTATTATCTATAAAATTCTATCTGGACATATTTAATGTAATTTAATAATTTTTTATTCGTATAACGTATTATTTTATATTAATATTTTTTTTATTTCCCAGATTTTTTTATTTTTATTTTGTTTATCAAATGCACGGTATTGAAACAAAAATAGAAGTCAGTATTAGTTCTAATTAATTGTTTGTTGCATTGCCATCTCAACAGATTTTTCTCAAATCCGAATCTAATTGGAAGAATATACTATGAAAAAACTGATGGACGGACCGCAGTTAGCCTATTTTATGCATCCTTCCTAGCCTATATTATACTCTTTGTTATACATCACATTATTGTAGTGGAAACAATAATTAATAAGCATAGTTTTCTTCAGTATAATACATCCCTAGTTCTCATACTTTATTTTTGGATAGAATAATAGAATGAAGTAAAATCATTACATATTTTTCACTACCAACGTTTTTTATTGCCAGTTTTATACAGCCTACCATACAGTTGTTATTATTATCCTGAAGTTTTTTAAAAGTAATCTTATTAAAGTAATTCTTATGTTCCAATTTCTAATTGAAATAAAAACTAGCATAGAAGGGAACATTGAATCTGAAAAAATTGACAGTCAAATAGCACGAAAAAGCTACTTTTAATCAGAAGTATTTTACTAGCTAATACTGTATTTAATATTCGTACTTCAGTAGTGTTTCGTAACTATTCAACCAATTTCCAATATGAGGAGTATTACAAGTATGCAAGTATGCAAGTACAAGGAAATACGTATGAATTCCGTTCATCAAGCTAGTTACGGAGAACGCGGCTGTCGGTCCCGGCTGCCTAAAAAACAGTCGTTAAATCACGTCAGAGGCATATTCAGGTGTGACCTGAATTATTATTATTATTATTGTTGTTGTTGTTGTTATTATTATCACTTTTGAATGACATTTATCTCCCTTTTACTGGGTAAGAGGGTGGCATTGGCTAATTTCTATTTTGGAATATTCAGGAAGCTCCTTACTATTGATGTTGTGCACAATATTACAGCTTTCTGTATTAAATTTCGCACCCACACAGGCAGTCTCAACTTTTTCATCCTCTCAGGCAGCTCTTTTGGTATTACACCTGTAGCTGATATCATCAAAGGCATAATTGCCACTCTCTCTTGCCTCCACAAGTCTTTTATCTCCTCTGCCAAAGGCAGTTATTTGATCAGCAAATATTATTATTATTATTTTAACAAGCTAATAAAAAATCAAGAGTAGTAAATACAGTTGCGCGTTCTCTTTGAATCGCGTTTAAATTGTATTTGAAAAGTTGGCATAGAATCGGCTATTTTTTACTCGAATTACCCTTGAACTAGTTCAAAATCACAATGTAAATGCAAGTGTGTATTCACATTGATAGAACTGGTTTTTTAATGGCAGCTATCGGAAAAATTAAAAAATAGTTTTTTAAATAGTGGTTCCGATTTTATTTATATTTATTTCATTGAGTTACTATGGAATGATTAAGCTGCAGTTGTCGCACTATCCAAGCAATGCGGAAGATATAGAAAGAAAGGTTCAGTTCTCTCTTATTGTGGCTAGAAAACTCATCCAGTTAAAAGGATCTACTTGGTTCAATCAAGGATATGTGTTCAAGTTACAGGAGATGTGTTTGTTCTTTTGGTCAAAAGCTTTCACGCAAAGTTCCAATAGTGTATTATTCATAAAATTAATATTTCAATAACAATTCAATTTTTTATTTGATATACACTTGCAAGAAGCAAAATATACACCAAAATAAAAACAAAATATAAATGGTGGGGTGTTTTGAAGAGAGGATTCAGATTCAGATTTAGATAGCTTTACTCAAGTAAAAGTACAATTTATTTGTCTACTGACTATTACCTTACAATGAATGACATCACCTAAATTCATGGAAGATAGATAAAAAATAGATACAAGACGATACGTTACTATTACACTGTTTTGTAAGTTGGATTACTGTCATTAATAAGAATATTCGCATAATAAATTAATGAATTGTAATATCATGGTGATTCATTTACACAAAAGGGCAAAAAAGTTAGGGCAAAATAGTCCTATCTTACACTCAACCTACCAGTGAACTCTACTAGAATTAGTTTATGTAGAATAAAAGAATACATTTTAGTAAGATATTTAACAGAATACAATGAAAGTGAATGAGTTAATAGTTGACGTTTATTATTAAACGTGATATGATTCAGAGAAAAAACGAAGTAATTGGACGGAAAATAGAGAAGAAAAATTAAATTCAACACTAAATCTAATCAACCAACTGAAATAAGAATAATTAAGAAGTAACAATGTATAGATTTAACTAAAGCTTATTTACAAACAATTAAAACTTGATTCAGAATTAGAATTAAACAGAATTATGGGTGTACTGAATTAACTAAGGAATTAGAACTATAATTATGTTAATGAAGAAAAAATAATTGTTCTTGTAAAAAGAAAATAATTAAATTTAAAAAAAATAAAAGCTAGTTTTATAGGGTAACACTAAGGAACATTGATCATGGGATCGCTCGAGGGCTAGGAAGATGCAGCCATTCTCTGCATAAGATGTATCTTCAATGATGATGTAAAACCCGCTCGGCTCTCTTTTTTCCTGATTGAAACCTGAGGAAAGGGAGGAAAAAACCTATCCAACTTTGGGTTGGATATGATTTCCCATATCCCATGTTTTAGGACTTTTGGTAAAAAAGAGATGTTCTAAAGGTGAAAAAAACGAAGAAGTGAGCTAGTATTGAAGACGAGGACAGGAAAACGAAAAATAAATAAGAGAGGAAAAATACACTGTTCACCCAACACATATACTATTATAATATCACACTAATCGTACTATTGGTGAAGCTGGTATAAACGCTTGAGTGGCATTGATTTTGTTGACGGACAATTGATTGATTATTTTGTGACTCGGACAATAGGCTTTTATCTGAGAGTCGAATTCATTCAATGGACTTTGTTTATACTGTACAGTCGCATTTAACCATCTAAATTCAATTAACAATAATTATCATGTATCCAGTTTTTGGGTGGCAGACGTGCTTTTTTATTTTGAGAATCAGAAGTTCTAATTGATTGTTTCCATCACTAATAAATGTGTTATTTTTCTCTTATCAAGAAAGATGTTTCATTATCAAAATCTGCGCTTCCATGGGTGGTATTTTTTTTTTAATTCCAATTTTTCTCTTGAATTCAACATCAAATTTTGTTCTAGTAAGTATACCAAGTGAACTAAATTAATTTCAAGTACAGTGTAGTAGAAGCCTTTCAAATTCTAGATTCTTGCGTGAATAGACAACATTTCTGATTAATATTGCTTAGTGTTGTTAGATGCATTTCTTGAGAAGAACACAAAAGAAACTTATTTTCAAACCTGATTTCCTTGAATTCCTTTAATAACATGTCAGGTTTATCATTAGTCATTGTTATGTTCATTGAAAAAGGATTATTGTTCTTTTAAAAAAAGTAATTTTGAAATCAAATTAAATTGAACCGAATCACATGTTATTGAATGTTTGTAAAGCTCTAAGGGTATTTTCTGGAGACTTGTGTCTCTCTTGGAGACGCAGAGCTGTGATATGATTTCCCACCGGGTTTGTGTTCACCCAGATGTAGTTTTTGTTCAGAAGATCCTGTTTTCCAGACCACATCTCAGCCTCCAGTGTGACATTTTCCCTCAAACCATCAGAATCTTTGATCCAGCACAAAGTCTATTGGAGAATTCGTTATAAAGAAAACAATATACAGTATGCCTGGGTCAGTCTTGTGCATAAATTGATATTTTATATGTATCGCTACAAATATTATAGGAATCGTCAGATTTTAGGCTAATAACTTGGGCTGCTGGCAACAAGTCAATGATGACAAGTTATGAGACTCACATTAAATTCGGTAACGGCTCACCAAGTTACTGAAATATTTTGATGAGTTGATAAAGTATTCTGGACTTTTAAAGCATTTTCAGGAAGAATGATATACAGTATCTCCAACAACGGTTTTTCAATTTCCATTAAAATTTGTATTTTTTAGTTCTTCATGTCAGTGTCCTCGTATTAAGTCATTTTTTTAAATCATAAATTCTCTATGAATATTACAATTTTGTATATTGAAGCAACTTAGATACAGCTTTTTAATTGCGAGTACTCGTTGATATTGTTGCATTTTCTTTCGACAAATAAATCAAACTAAGAGGAAAACTTTGTAGTGAGTATGTGGGAATTGTCTCAGAGCACATCGTACGCTACTGGTCTACCTTACTGAACTGAATTAAGGTATGATTATAATATGCTTTATTCTGGTGGTATTGAAAGTGAAGGGTTCTTGGAAATCATGGTGGCAAGTTTTGATTTGGGATTATTCTGTCAAAGAGGAGTGTGAGTTGAAGTTTAGATGCTTATGTAGAATTTCGTTGGGCTGTTGTTTTGAATTTCAAGGTATTTCGTATTGCTCTAACTTTAATATGTTGAGTTTTCGAATTTTCTGTTTGTTATGTAAAATTCCTAAATTTTTGTTTATAAGGTTAGGTATGTTGATGTGATGTACTCTGCAGGAGAAGAATGCTAATTTGGATGAGTGATGGCTCTAGTGTGCTCTTTAATAATTAAATCTGGTTGCGAATGTTATACCTGATTTTCATTATCCAGTTGCATTGGATTTTTGTTTGTAAATACCACAGTAAGTAGAAGTTATATCATCTATCTTATATCTTCTTCTACCTACCGTGGTAAATACCAGTTTTATTGTCTTGAATTTCTTGATCCATAATGCTCTGCGATGTTAATATTAACTTTTTATGGTAAATTTAACGACTTGCAGTCAATTTTAATTGAGAATAAATAAAATATTTACAGACGTAGGCTGAATCGTTTTTGAAAAGCTGTTGAAAATGAATCATCACGATTCAAAAACATTTCAGCCTACGTGAGTAAATATTTTATTTATTCTCAATTAAAACTGACTGCAAGTCGTTGAATTTACCATAAAAAGTGTTATTGTGTTTGTTTGCGGCATGGATTACGTAGATGACTGATAGTAGTTGTACTGAGAGTAGAGCTTTACGCCTTATGGTATCGTCAAATATAATCGGTAGGAAGCGGTAGCAGCAACGCCTGTCGTCAGAATCGAAGCGAAAGTGTTTTTTCGCCCCAAGTGCGAGTCTGAGTTGGGAGTGGAGTGGTGCAAGTGCCACAAAGGCTTAATGAAACGGCAAGTTTACAGGCTGTTTTGCGCGGTTAGCATTTGGTTAGTGGGTCAGGGGAGCCGTGCATCGGCCGCTAGGTCGAGTTATATATAATTTAAAAAAAAGGCGCAGTGATGGCAGGACGATGAGAAGCGGTGACCCTGAGCCTACCGTGTCGGGGGCTGTTGTGGAAGGGCAAGGGTGGCGGTGGAGGCAGCAGGAGCAGGAGGCTGGCGTCTGCGCGGGCGCCTGGCCTGGGGTAGTGAGGGGGTAAGGGCGCCTTGAGCCCTTCTTCAGTGGGTGAGTGGAGTGCGCGGCGTGATGAGCGCGCCCGGTCGCTGACCACCGCGAAGAGCTGTCCACCCTGGACCCGCCGCCGCACGGGGCTTGGCCCCACTGGGCCCCACCGCCACCGCCTGCGGCAGCCCAGCCGTTACCGCCACAGCCGCCGCCGCATCTCGTGCACCAGGACGAAATCGCCTACACGACTAGCACGTGTCCCGTGCACAGTCCCTACCGCTTCCGCTACCTGAACGGCGGGCCGCCGCCCCATCCGCACCACCATCACCATCACCACGGCCATGGCCACTCTCACGGCCACGGCCATGGTCATCCGCCTCCCCCTCTGCCACTGCCTCTGCCGCCGCCCGTCGTGCCCGGGCCTCCTCTCCACGCTCCTTCCCTCCATAACATGCAGCCGCCTCTGGTGCCCGTCTCCTACCACTATCACCACCAGGTGCCGCCGCCACAGCAGCAGTCATGCTACCCTCCGCCTCACGAGGCAAGTCACATCACCAAAAGCCATCATATTATTACACTAATATTATGTGGTCCCGTACACAATGTCACCCTATGCTCAAATTGGCCTTGACAATTTGAACGGTAGGATTCCATCGTTAATCTTCACAATGGTGCAATTCTGTTATCAATATTCGTAAATCGGAAGTCTTGATAAGCGTATGGCTTTTATTGGTGGGGAGACCCTTATGGGTAGAACTACCTCAGGGAAGTGCAGAGGAATAGAATACGAGGAGGCGGTTATAACGAATTTTCCAAGTCTTCAGTACAGTTAATAGAATTAAAATGCTAATTTGAAATTTATTACCATCTACGTGAAAATGTTATATGAATGTATGGGCACTCTTCATTGTCATCGTCGTCGTGTCGTATGGCATATTATATAAGAAAACTTGTCGAGATCCCTCAAATAATGTCATTATTTTTGTGACTTGTTACCATAAGCTGAAAACATAATATCAAAACAACTCCATAATATGTTATTTATACGCGTTATAAATTAATGAAGGATTCACCTATAATAATATAACGTGCATAAGGCTAAGGCATTCATGTGGAGTCCTCAATGAGTAAAGTTCCAACTCTCCGTTGAATGGGAGACATGTTATAGGAAACATGGATTCTCAAACACCTGATTGAAGAAAGGTTCGGTCACACCTACCCATCAGTGTTATTAATTCATATCACTGCTTACAATATTCTAGATCATGGGGATAAGTCCTAAATCACATAGTATTTGTTTGATTGTTGAGAATTTCAGTTGGGAAAGCCAATCTCATCTAGCTCACGTCATACAGATCCAAATCAGATTGGATTGAGCTATCCAACTTGTAGTTGTATTGAGCGTTCAGTGATTATTGTTAGCCATATGCTTTTTTTTGTGTGAAGTTTTGTGTCTTATTCGTTCATTTAACTCGAGCATTAATCTGTAATGTCAATGTAGGATAATGGTCATATCCCTAATCCCAAGTGTTTTAATTAATGTATCCTTCTGGCTTCAAGTTCTCTCCGTTGTTATGTTATTGATCACAAAGTGCATGGACGAAGAATAGTTAAGCTGAAAATAATAATCTATATTGAATTCATTTATCTTACGTGATACTTTTGGTGTTCATCGAATAATGCTTTTCGGAAATTCATCTTTTTCACCGTTCACTGTGCATTGTTCAGTAATTGTGTCAAGTGACATTTCTGTGATCATTCTATTAATTTGTGTTTATCTCGATGGTGAGTTGTGAACGTGCTTCTGTCAGTTTTCAATCAGCCATTCCTTACTGGTCATATATTCTATATTGTTTATTCGGCATACCTTCATAAGACGACCAATATTTTTTCTTTGATAGGAGAGTGTAGGGGAAACTAAATTTTTAATTTCTTAGTGAATTATAACCGCGAATAATATTGAATTTGACCAATCTTGTGAAGTGTTGATTATAGGCTATTCTAACTTGGATTTTCTCTTTAGAAGATGTTTTTGAATTACTCACTCTGGATTTGCACAAGATGGATTGGTGGAAGAATGTCAATGCCTTTCATTCAGAAAGTTTTTCAGCTTCCATTAATGGAAAGTTCGTGTTCACAGACTAGGCAGTACGCCGCAGTCTGACTACGCCGCAATAGTTGATGCATATTCAATTCAGACTCATCAACAAAATTTGAACTTAGTGGAATTTTATACAATTTTTCTCCAAGATTCTATATTCAAAATGATTAATTTGGAAACTATAAACATATCCGAGGGCCTTGTAAATTTTTCAAAACGTTTAAACCAATCGATAACGCTAATTTTCTAAGCGGAACATTTCTACGAGTTGAAATAAAAATATCATCCGTTAAAATATATTCTCGTTAAGATAATGGATTCAGTGAATTTTTTATATCTGTTCACTTTGTTATGACTGTAAAGCGAAAAGTAATCTACTATTACACTTCGAAATCACATTATTTATCCATTTACAATATGAAAATACTACTATAAAGAAGTGATACTTTACAACTAAACAAGAATGTTTTTTAACAATCGTGTCTTAAACTGTACAAATTCATGGTTCTACCACGATTATCCTATTTTTTAAATAATGTGAATAATCGGAAATATGGGGATATTGTACTGGAAAAATTGAATTAAAAACTATCTCTCTCTAAAATTATTTCTGTCCCAGCTAATTAAAGAAAATATCACGTAATCACATCCCATAAATCAATATTATTTGTTAATTAATATGTCCAGTAATTTATGTCAATTTTATTTCTAATCGAGCCAGTAAAAGAGCTTGAGTGCTGGTTAGTAGCATTACTTAATTTGATTTCAAGTTTTGATATTATAAATAATGTTAACAATTGTAATTTTTTTCTAAAAACAACCAGTTGAATTTCTACTGTAGGACTACGCTAGGAAAAAATAATAAATTATTTAAAATAATATATTTTTATTATAAAAAATAATTATTATTAATTATACAAAATAAATCCTATATAATTTATAGAAGTGAATCGATTTTGTTTTGACTATCATTAGGTATTTAATTGCTAAGTTCATAAATAATACAAAAGTTAATGATACTCATATTATTAAAAAACTTAATTACAGTTTGTTGAAAGATACTCTAAAACAAATAGACTGGAACATAGAAAGTAATGGTAGTGCGGTAGATGTTGATTTAGTAGGAAGATTTATACACAAACTGCAACAATCGATTGAAATAGCTACTCAATTGATCACCATAACTCATAAGAAAAGACCTTTGAAACATTGGATAACACCTGGTCTAATTACAGCAATCAACACTAGAGATAAAATGCATAAAATACTAAGCAAGGAACCTTTCAATATATCATTGAGAAATAAATATAAAAAAATACAGGAATCTAATTAATGAGTTAATTATCTCCTCTAAAAGCGAGTATTATAAGATGAAAATCAACGAGAATAAAAATAATATAAAGAAGATGTGGGGATGCATTAACAAAATAATAGATGATAAAAAAGGGGAAAAGGAGATAAGATTGATGCAGGTGAACTCAACAAATTCTTTACTAAATGTAGGGATAAAACATTCTCAGAAAATAACCAACAATATTGATGAGAGCCTTGAGTAAACAAATGTTAGAAGCTTCGTGAACTCCTTCCGCCTCCATCCAACATGTTCTCTAGATGTAGTAAGGGAAATAAACAAACTAAAAAGTGGTACAAGTCCAAGCCATGACAATATTAGTAGTGCAGCGCTAAAGCAGATAGCCCCTTTAATTGCTGATCCACTGGCATACATTATGAACAAGTGTTTTGCAACGGGAAAATTCCCTCAACTATTTAAACTTGCCAAAATAAAACCTATTCACAAACAAGGAGATACAAACAACCCAAGTAATTATAGACCAATTAGCCTTCTATCTAATCTATCAAAAATAATCGAAAAATTAATCAAATCACAGTTAACCTCATACATAGCTAAAAATAATATAATAGATAATAATCAATTCAATTTTCAGTCTAGTAAGAGTGCAGAGGATGCGCTAACGTATATGGTGAATAAAGTCACCAATAATCTAAATAACAAGAAAAATACTTTGGCAATATTCCTGGACCTATCTAAAGCTTTCGGTACTGTCCATCAACAGAAGCTCTTCCCAAAACTCGAAAAATATGGAATAAAAGGACTGCCTCTAGATCTAATAAAAAGCTATTTATACAGAATTTATTAATTTCGAATTCCTTTAAGTGCTATTAGTTTCTACTGAAGACTTCCGCTATGGCGGATATTGCCAACAGTATTGAATAGCTGATGGAAATCGATGAATGCCTCTGTACAAAAATATCAGTCACCACCGGGAATCGAACCACGGACCTCCCAATTGCCGGTCAGGCGCCCGACCGAATCAACTCATTTAGTTCTGCTCAACATATTATTTAAGTTAATTTTTTGATTACCTATAAAAAATATTCTCTAATAATACTTGGCAACGTTGATAGCCTTTATTCTCTAGACGAACAGTCTACTTTTTTGTAATACGCAACTCAACATAACATATTATTCACTTTTCAATGACATGGCTAGGATCATTGAAATAGACTATTTTTCATGTGAACACGTTTCATGTAGGAACGTTGAAATAATCTATCTTTTATGTAAACAATATAATTTTTTTGTAATATGCACTCCTTATTCTGTTGATGAGGAGTGAAAATGACAGAATGACTTTTTGACAGAGAAGAAAACTTGAGAATTGGTTGGAGAAATCGCTTTCCGTTTTAAAATATCACTTTGAGAAAATTGTGTAATATATATAATATTTCATTAACAAAATTGTACCAAATATATGTTTGAAAAGTCCGCTGACTGACCAGGCAATGACAATGACGACGACGACGACGATGACGATGATGATGATGATGATGCATATTTGTGCTCAGGTCGTCAATCATGGTAGAATGATACCATGATGTATGATGTATCATTCCACCATGGTCGTCTATCATAATTGTGAGGAGTAAAGGCCCAAGAACAGACCCTGAGGCACACCACAACTCAAATATAAACTAAGGGAGATTTTACTGGTTCTTATAGTCATACTGTGTTCTACCCTGTAGGTAGGAAGCAAATTACTCCAGAATAGGTCCTGCCGCATGCAGATGTCTTCGATGATGATATCGAAAATAATAACCATTATGATGATTATGATAATGCTGATGCTGATCATTCTTATTCATTACTTGATAATTCAAATCAATCTCACCTCCTGATTGAAGACTGTCCATTTTCTGCTAAATGAATGGCTTATCACTCCATTTGATAGCTAGTAGGTACTCTCATTTAAATAAATCAAAACGAGCTTCAATAACCGTCCTGATTTTTTTGTATTATAGTATTGAATTTGTGTTGGACGGCCATATGTAGACTAGAGTGATGCAATGCGCTGTTTTGCTGTTGAGTAGTGCTGCTGTATCGGTCTCACCTTTGCCCTGTGTTTTGTACTACACTACTACTACCCGGTGACGACGCCATTAGTGTGAATTGTGCCCGCCAATGGGCCATTACTAGTTCAACGTAGCACCACCGTTCAATGAGTTTAGCGCACATTCACTGTTGCGTCAAATCGAAATTTTGGCAAGGTTCGCTGTTTTCAATTCTGAGGGGTCACTCATGCCCCATGGAATGGGTGCACTCTGCTCCTGCTACGGTCATACTCCGTAGTTTAACCTTGAAACAAAATCAATTGCGGACTCGTCAGTCGTGAACAATGAGCAACGTTAGGAAACATTCTATTACAAATTCAAAACTATTTTATTACTAAAATACATTGTATTAAACCATTATGATCATTAAAGGAGAATCCCAAAATTTCCCTGCAGAAAAAACTTATTAAAAAAGAAGCCCACCAAAAAACAGTTTATTTTGTAATAGATCACATACTATTGTGTACTGTAAATTGTGTACAAAAACGTATTACAAACTAACACTTGGCAACTAAAAAGGCTTGTGACATCTAGGGTCTTCATCACTTCTTTTAAAACTCGAAACCCTATTAAGAATACTCAGATTAAGCATGATAATCGGTTGGGTTGATGAAAAATGAGAAAATTGGATAATCTTCATATATTTTATTAAGAAAATTATATCGTACAAATTGCTGGGACATTCACTTCTAACAAGTATTAAATTCAATCATTTTCTTGGAAAAAATTTGATCTATATACATTCTTTCCTTAATTTGTTTCCTGTATTTTTGTTTAATCGATGCAAATTCTGTTACAGGTGAGTGCTCTAGGAAATTTATTGTCAACCTCAGGAAAGGTATGTTTAACAATAATTATTCCAATCTACTATATTTTTTTTCCATTGAAATCAAAGTAAAGTACATGAGGACTTGAGAGCATGATAAAGTGGAGCTTATTAGACAGAATCTGGTCTGGCTAAAGTTAAGATGTGGCTAGATCACCACACTTTAACTCTAAATATAAGAAAAAGTGTTTTCATGATTTTCTCACCATCTGAAAGGTCTATACCTACAGACATATTTCGTAATGGGATAAAAATTCACTCAGTCTACTGCGCTTACCATTATATACATAGTGAGATGGAAGGCTTACAGGAGGGAGGTGGAGACTGTATATGTCAATCATTAGAAAGAGTGAGAGAAACGAAGTATTTAGGTGTGATATTGGATGCTCAACTAAAGTGGAATACGCACATAAATAAAACTTGTAAAAAATTGAAACATATCCACAAATTTTACAGATTGAACGGTCTGGGGGATTTGGATATCTTGCGTTTAATATACTTTGCTTATGCTCAGTCTGTATTACAGTATGGAATTAGGGTATGGGGTGGGGCATTGGACACACATTTCAATAAAATTTCCTTGATTCAAAGGCACATAATAAAAGCTGCACTCGGTCGACCCAGACGGTACCCCACACAGCTTATTTTCAAAGAATTCCCAGTTCTAACAGTTAAACAACTATATGTAAAGAACATTATAGTGTATATAATTAAAAACAGAAACCTATTTGAACCACAAACAAGAACGTACAATTTTCGTATTCAATCTAATTTTCAAATTAACAGAACTGACCTGACTGTATGCCGGAGACAATTCCCTTACACAAGCAATAGAATGATCAATTTAATGCCGGAGAACTTATTGACGCATAAAATAACAAAAACTAGCATTAAAAAAATGGCAGAATGGATTAAATCATCGAATGTATCTCAATCCATACACATATAAAGTAATGTTAACTACCACTATTACAACCATAATTAACTGTTAGTAAATTTAATTTATTAATTACTGTATTTTGTGAAGTCCTAAATAAGCATAAATATTTACTTCGTAGCACAACTCAGGATCAATCATCCAATGTATAAAGCGCAGAATGCCTACTGCATCTGTACTATAAAATGCTTCGTAATTGTTACACATTTGAATTCAGTCTGTTTTCATGTTATTATTTGATTTGGTTCATATTATTCATATTAGCCATTTTATTCATTTGTTCATCTTATTCATATATTTTCATTTCAGTTCATATCCATATGTACTTTCATTTCAATAAATTATTTGTATTGTATCTTGAAAGTTGTTAATGATGCTCGCTGCCAGCACTCAAACCTAGGTTTTGCAGGCAGCGCCTAAAAATATTATTGACAAAGTTTATTCTATACGAGTATACAGTACTTACAGAAATTGTTTTGTTTTTATTATTTGTGAATAGCTTTGTCATTGTCTATTATGATTTGATGTATTTTTTATATTTTGGCAAATAAAGAATTATTATTATTATTATAATATTATTATTATTATTATTATTATTATTATTATTTATACCTGATGGTAAAATCACCGTCGCAAGCACATGCTGTGAAACATAGAGTAGCGCAAATATGCCACTATTCCATAGCTTGAGCTTCATTTTGCGATGGTGATTATCACCGTACTGTGCGAACACTCTAATCTTGAACTTAGTACTTTACTTAGTGAGCTCTTATATTTCATTTAAGTTCTTATTTCAATGTCATAAATAACAATGTTCATTTCTTGGTTTCAACTTTTGTGCGATAAAACGTCGAATTTTTTTTGTGAAAGTGTGAAATAGACTTGAAGCTACAGTGTTTACAATACCTTCAACACTATCCGACTGTAATCCGTAAAACGTGTGCCAATTTTTTACAGCTTGTACATTTCTAAGATGAAAATGATTTGGGATATTAGCTATGGATTAACTAGGGCATTGTAGAAATTGGGTATGATTATATCTCGAATTATACCGCCACAAATTGGTTCTGGTTGCTTGCATGTGTGCTGCATTGGTACAGTTATTTCTATGCGAACAGTGCCGCTGTTAAACTATATAAAAGGGTGTGAGGGAAGTACAATATCATGAGTGAGAGGGATCGAGTGAGGCGAACATCAAAGAGTCCGTTGTCGGGCTCTGACCGTGTCGTGATCGTGACTGTGTATGTTTCCATGCAGTGACGTTGCGACAATCGTCGCTAAACTGTCAAGTGGAAAGATCGCGTCGAGCTGACGCCGTAAAATCTAATTACCAGCTCTCGTCCACGTACACCACCCCACCCCTTACCCATCCATTTCTCTCCCTCTGGCAGCCTTTTCCGGATGCACTAGTTTTCGATCCCTCCAATAACTGCAGCTTTCGAATTCTCTCCACATCCCAAACTCTTGAACCGTAACGTCTAGATTGCAACCAACTAAATAGAAACAAATGCATTTAGGGTGCGATGATATTTTATCGAGAAAAAACGAATTCCAATAAGCATCTGGAGCATATCCCCTAAAGTTTAGGGGATATGTTTTGATAGCTTGAGGGAAAGGCGATTTTCAACTTCCACTTGGTCTAGGAAGAAGCAAAAGAACTACTTAGCACAAATATAATTTGCAATCATGTGTTGCAAGGTCATTCAAATACGAAGGAAGAATATAAGATTATCATTGATTGAATCGTCTATATTCATGACCATAACTAGCACATTTGAATAGTATCATGTTTTGAAGGTGATGTAACAATGCATGATTATTAATATGAAATAGAAAAAGTTCTTAAATTTTTGAAGTGGAATAAATCAACAAATTTATTCAATAATTGCATAGAGATAACAGAGTTGAATAGTATTGTATAGTTTAAGAGATCACCTCTTGTTCAATGTTTCCATGCTAATCCTCCACTGCATCTTATATTCAAATATTATCGTATTTATAATTTATCTATAAACACACAAATACATATTATTTTATAGATATTTAAAGACAATCTCTACTCAATAAACTATTATAAAATGTATTTTTTCAATTATGATACCCCACTATAATACTATAATTTATCTATAAACACACAAATACATATTATTTTATAGATATTTAAAGACAATCTCTACTCAATAAACTATTATAAAATGTATTTTTTCAATTATGATACCCCACTATAATACTATGTGTCGGGGTGAATAATTAGACAATAGAAAACATGCGCTTATAATAATAGTAAGACATACATCATCATACATTAATAGAAACAGTAGAGGTATTCTAGAGATCTAGATTTCTAGAGCGTGTTCTATAACAGCAGATTTGGAGATTAGCCTCGTGTTCCTTCCTTCAAAACTTTTTCCAAATTATAATTATCTTATTGTATTATCCGACAAATGTCTCAAATGTTTCAAATGTCAGTGCTAGGGGTATTTAACTACCCCTTTGCTAAATATTGGTAAGCCTACGGTTCCTACTTATCAAAAATAATTGGAGCTACGGTTCAACCATAGAGTAATCAAAATAACAATAAATCAAATAAATTCGTTCAAAAAATTAATCTCTGAGACAAAGTTGAGCCCTCAGAGTTAACAATATGTTTCTTTCTATGTTCATGATTGACCCTTTGTTAGCCTTGTTAATTAGATTTCCTTTCGGAATTAAGAATCAAAATATCATTTGTTGAAATCGTAAATGAATTTTCTGGAATGTTTTTGAAGTTCTTTTAAAAGCACGATATTCAGTACTGATATATTTATTAGTTTGGAATACCTGGCTAGGTAATTTAGTTATACAAGAACGCAATACAAGAGAGTCAATACAAACGAAATAAGAAATAGAAAAACGAAATAATGTCTCCATCCGTTTATTGTGGCTTATCACTCTGTCCGCGATATCACAAAGCCTACCGTTTTTCTTTGCAAACGCATTTGTTATTTTTATCTCACAGTGAGCGAATAACGAAAAAAGGCCATTTTACTGTTGATAGAGAAAAACGGTGTTACTGGCCAATATAAAGACAAACGAAATCGATTTGTTTCAAACTAACGGTCTATTTATTTTTCACATTACCTTTTTGCAGCTCAAGATGTAGCCCTATAGGTTATATAGTTTACAAGAAATAGTGCTTCGATAACGAGACAACACTGTGTACGTGTAGCTCTACGCGAAAAAGACATTTAGGGCGAGTGGAAAGTGGCTAGGCAGATATTGATGTCTCCCTAGGGTAGGCTTTAGGGTAGTGGTTGTGTTTCTCATAACCTCTCACTTTATCTCCTAAACTACTCTTTCTGTCTTCTAGTGTGAGTTAGAACATGGAAAGGCCGTCGAAGTGTATTCCAAAATGGGTCTATGTGGCTTGTTACAGGTCATTTAAATGTGAGAGAAGTCTACTTCTTTCAGCACAGCATGGTAATTGTGTATATCCTTAGTAGTGTCAATTTCGATCATGCTTGCTAGTAGGAGACTTATTCCATATTCAGACAAAATACTATTATCGTACAATTTGACTTGAAAAAAAAAATGATAGACCTCTCAATTAATTAGAAACAGTCCGAATGTTATGTTAATAGTATCATACTTTGCAGATTAATTAAATGGCTCTTAGGTTCTTAGAGCCTCTTTCTTAGCAATCCATGTGTTTCAGGAGCTTATTTTTTTTGTTTTGAAGGATGATGCCCACATATTGCTTTAGCGTTATCCACAAACTATCCCTCATACTGAAATACACATTCTTATTGACAAAACTGTGGTGGCTCTTGCCGTCCACCTACTTCAGTGACCACTATTTGATAAGTTATGCACCTTTATTAGTATTTTCCTTGTTTGCAAGGGTAGGATCTAACTCCTGCTACACCAAGTTGGGAAGTTATAGCCGTATGCCATAGCAGGTATCTGTTCAGTCAGATTATGATAAGCTTCGAATTCCTGGGCCTCTTTTGTATGGGTGACTGATTGGATTGGCCAGATAAAAAGCCTGATCTCAGCTGTATCTCTACAGTCCCATGTGGGCTTCATCCTTCGAAAAAACTACTTAATTTCTCCTGGATTCATTCCTCGGACACTAAATGAAAAGGCCATAGTAACATAGCAGGAAATGATACATGAATAATGAGAAGCCATAGTGCTGATAGGCCTAAAGCAGCAATTCATGTGTGAGTATTAAGAGGAGTCGATTCCAATACTTCTTCATATTGAATTATATCCTTTACGAAATCTGTTATGAGACTCACCACTCTCGATTGCTACCCATTGTTGACCATCATCATTGTCTGTTTCCTATAGACGTAATTGATTCATTGATGTAATTGAGGCGTACTTATTGCTACATCACTTAATTTAGGGGGAATCTCAGTAAATATTAGACATTGGCTGTTTATGCGTCAAGCAATTTGCTGCCTTGTTAGTGGCAGTAGCCGAAGTTAGCCCAGGTAAGACCAGTACAGAAAATGAATGTGAATATGAGTGGGGGTTCGTCGGCTTCGGGGGCTCTCGTGATGGAAAGGGGTAGTTTTTGTGTGGCTGCGATGGCGCTCTCAGTTGTGGCCATCTCTCGGCCATAATCTTCCTTTGTAATTCATGTCCTGTGTCGCCTCTCCGCCCCCTCCACACCAGGTGGAACACCCCTCCACTTCCATCCACCAACACCGCCACCACCACGCCCATTCACCTCCATTATCTGCCGTGAGAGCTCGCCAGAATTTAGCGTGTCCTGTGGGTGAGTGTGCATGTGTATGTCAGCTAGCACCATGTGAGACGATGCATGCAAGCACAAGCACCACCGCTCCATTAATGTGCGATAGAAATGACCGAACGACGAGAAGGAGAGAGCAAGTGGTGATGATAATGGTTGGAAAGGGACGAGATGACAGGGAAGAGTGAAACAACTGGTACTCCGAGCTTTTCATTCCGGTTTGCCTCTTTGGCGCCACCATATTTGTGTTGTCCTTCTTGCGCCTTCCATTCCTCAACATTTCAATGTGAAGTTTGCTCATGAATTCTCTTACTCTCAAAACCAGAGCTTTGCTCCATCTCCAATTAATACGTTTCACCAGGTTGACGAGAATAAAACTGGCTCTTTGTTTGCGTGTTTAGACCTTCGAGCTTTGCCATTTAATGTCAAAATTATTGTACATTATATTATTGAAATGGAAGTCAAATTCATAATGATGGCAAATACTGAAAAAGAATAGATTCTTAAAATTATAGTCTACAATTCATAAAATTGATACAGTAGTTCAGAGAACTGTAGGCAGGCTGATTAACAAACATGTTATAGGATAGATGAAGAAAGTGAGTGAGATGATCAAGAAAGGTTAGATTAGATTCTTTTAGCTTTTGAGAAATTTGTTTCTTACGTCAATATTGTATCATCGCACTCTGAACGGTAGGAGAAAATTGTAATAATGATGAAATTGCGATAAAAATAAGGTACTCATAGCACATTTGAATTATTCTATTCTAATAGTGTATTTGGCATACATTGACTTTATACGCCATATAACATTTCCCCGAGACAGATTTGTTTATTTTTGTGGGAGTAGGCAAGCCAGCAGCTGACTGATAAGAAAGCAAGGGTTGTTTGATCGGGTCTGTGTAATACCGACAAACTGTATTAATTAATTGTCAAATTATTCAATAATTATGATCGTTTCTTTGCTAATTTTAAGCATTCTCTATGTGGCCAATAATTTCTCTTATTTGTTTCTGACTCAATGCTATCGAGTCTTCTGCTTTGTTCAGTTAAATTATTTTCATTTTATTTTAGAGTGGCAATATGTTTGACGTCACTTGTTTTTTTACATTTTGTGGAATCTCTCTACACAGACTTGCATAGATTTTCCTGAGGAGGAGACATGATTTAATTCACCTCCAAATAATTTTTAAAGTTCCTATTTCTGTTAAGTATTATTCTTAAAAAGATCCCCTGTAAGTAGTGAGTCCATAAACTAGAATAAAAGTCGTGAAAAGTCCGTGAGTGATAAAAATATAATAATATATGAGCTCAAGTGCGTGCGTGAAAAGATTCAGCAAAATATTATTGGAAAATTAGAAAAAAATCAGTTAGCACGTGCATCAGGTTGAAGGGGTGTCGGTTGTACAGACACTCTGACTTGAGAATTTATGTTCTTGTTAAAAGATCAAAATGTGCGATTTCTAACTAGCGTCACCAAAATTGCTCTAAGCTCGATCGAAAATGGTCCAGTTGACGAAATTATTAAAAGCTCACTTGGCAATCATTTCAGCATTACTTCTGTTTCAATAGGTTTTATTGAAAAATGTAATCTTGCTACAAAAATTACTCAAAGACATCCGTTAAAATCTAAGAATATCAAGTTTCGTGTTAAAGGAGAAAAAATAAGAAGATTAACAAAAATTGAGACTAATGCCTCGGCCACGATACGAGCACTTTGAAGATAGAGAAAAAATAAAGAAAATTAAGAAGAAGAAAAACAAAAATAACAAAGAGAAGTATTACGAATGTATGATTCAAATAAGAAGCATTGATAGTTTGTGCAGTTAA
The DNA here is from genome assembly GCA_948455865.1 of Conomelus anceps. Taxonomy (NCBI): domain Eukaryota; kingdom Metazoa; phylum Arthropoda; class Insecta; order Hemiptera; family Delphacidae; genus Conomelus; species Conomelus anceps. Next base: position 33,340,146 of record OX418217.1, read on the forward strand.
TACCTTAAAACAGGGGTTCCCAACGTTCTAGCAACTGCGTACCACCTGAAGGTTTTTGAAGATTTTGGCGTACCACCGTCACCGGTCTGGGGGGTGTAGATTGAAAGAAAGCCCCTTGAAACTTTTTTTTAAAAAGCATTTTCTATATTTAAACACTTGTTAGTTTGTTACTATATTTATTTTTGATATTCAACAGTCCAGAAAAACCACTCTCACACAAGTAACTAGTGGCAAATGACATAAAACAGCATGGCTTTTCGGAAGAGCATTGGATACTCGGATATAGGCCTATAACCGATCCAGAAGTCTATTAATGATTTTTCTTTAAAAAAAATCTCTCATGGAACTGTCTTCTATTAAATCGATAAATTTTTCCAGAAGTTCCAACTCATTTGGTGATCTTGAAAAATGATTTCTGATCCAGTCAAGTTTGGAATAATCTTCGAAGAACTATTTATTAAAACTTTCTCGAAGAGCTTCCAAGTGCAGAATTATATCAACAAACACATCTAGCTTTGGAGGTATATCATTTTGGTCAAAAAATGATGACAGTTTTGGAAATGCTGGGACATTCTTCTCTTGCATTTGCAAACTTAAAAAGACGTGCTTTCTCTTAAGAGTTTATTTTGTCATTGGCAAGGAAGAGTTTTGTATTTGCTCCCTGGAGACTCATGTTCAGCATGTTGACTATCAAAATTGTCAACTAGATATGCCAATCTTGTAACTATTCTTCATCAATTCTTCATCACAGAACAAGTTTTTTGTGTCACTATTTTTTTTAGGCCACGTGATGCGTATCACCTGAAATCTTCCCGCGTACCAATGGTTGGGAACCCCTGCCCTAAAACACTAATCGGATAATTGATGATTTTTGGATATGATTTGGAATCGATGGTAACGTATATTGGATTTATCTATTTTTGCATGATTGAAGCCAGTAGTGGATAATCTCAAGGAGGCCTCATTCTTGCTCTTCGCTGATTGCCAAAGCGGTCGATTTCTTATCGGTAGAAGAGGTCTGGTTGGGTGGGGGGGGGGGGGTTGATGTAGCCGTGGCCATAATCCGTTGGCCATTGTCATCTTCTGCTGAACCGGCCGAAGATAGAAACTCGTTCGGTCAGAAACAGCAACTTGATGCCAACCTTTGACCCTTGCTGCCGCCCCCTCTCACCGCACCTATTTTATCCCATTCAACCTCTCCCCTTCACCCCACGCGCGATAAATAACTACGCCGTGAATCGGATTTCGTCGACGATCATCGTCGCAATTAAAGTTTTCCAATTAGCCACTCTCACAAGTTGACTTTCTTTCCTTGTTCGGAGATAAGTCCTCCGTCGGTCTTCTCCCTCCTGGAACTTTTCTTCGACATCGATAGCAATAAGTATTTCATGACCGATATCATCATCATTGAACATTGTTCAAGGACTTGAAGAAACTCGAATTCCTTCTTTTCAAAGAGCTTTTCCAATAAGTGCTGCGCTTTAATTGCGTACTTCAACCAATCTATACTCTAGTTGCCTATTATTGGGAAATTCATTATTATTTTTATATAGTATCAGTTCAAAAACTGTTTTAACGTGTAAATCGGTAATAAATTATTTCTGGTGTCTCAATGTTCCTGGATATTTTTGCAGTATTATGACTGAATGATCACTCAATTTTTTGAATCACCTATTCTCTGATTCTAGAATTAGGCTCCTTCTCACTTATTCTTTAAATTGGCATTTTCTATATCAAACATTATAAATTAATTATTATATCACGTTTTAGAAAAGTTTTCGCTCAACATTTTACTCTTTCATTCAATGGCTGATTGGCTGTTAATGTTTACTAGGCTCTCTATTTATTTAATCTGTCTTTTTATTATCTTAAATTAATTTACTTTATTTAATTTACTGAACCATACCAAATATAGTTTTATGTTTTATGTTATTGTAATTAGATCGACCCCACACAGTTTTACTCAGGGGTGGCATCCATTTTATTTATCATTATTGTAATAGTTTATACTCCTTGTTTATTTTGTAGATTTGAAAAATAAAATTTCTTTCTTTCTTTCTTTCTCTGAGAAAAAATAGACATGATTAGTCACAGCGTAGGGCGACCGTTTAGTACTCGAAGCGTACTCGTCAGCACTTTAAAATCTCATAGTAAATGATTTGCTCGTTTTATTATTTGTGCTCAATATTGTAGTCTTCTGGGTGTATACATTGCAACAGTTGAATTACAAACGTATCAGTCTTATATTCATTATATATTATTGGTATTCAAATTCTTCTCTTTTAATCTCACATTCTCAAAAAAGCCTCAAAACATTGCTTCGAATGAAGATTTGGCGAGAGTATGGCTTTCAATTCCAATTGTTCGTTAGTTACTTTTTTCATTATCTGTGTATGAGGAATATCAAATTCGATTAAAATTGGTTATTATCGGTTTTTCATTTCTGTTCTCTATTGACTATAACTCAACAAGAATCCAATAACATGGCTCAAACTACCACATGGTCTTCCCACCAATAAAAGCCACCGCGAAAGAATATTCTAATATAATATTTTATAGTAGCCTGCATAAATTTATCTGAAATTAAAAGTTTAGTTAATTGCACACCGTAGCGTTCTTTGTATCTACTTATATGAAGAGAAAATATACTCTTACTCCTAAATATAAAGCCTTCTAAAATATACTAGTAGGCTACTAACTTAGGCTAGTCTTAACACCACTTGGTAATGCTTTTTTCATTCTATTTCATGGAATAATAATTAATTATCAAGCTGTATTCAAATTATTTTAATAGGAAAATCGTTTAAAGTTACATTTGATATGAAGTGAAAGGCTAATCATTTTTGTATGCCTTATTCTTATAACAAGCAATATTTGAAGAAATTGGTGTCCACAGGCAGTAGAATCAGTGATAACAATACATGGTCAATAACAACACCTATAAAAAGTTTCGGCATGATATGAATAGAATGTTTTGAACAGAAGGTGTCCCGGAAATTTTATTTGTCATTTAATGAAACTGCTGGTGGAGGATGTACAAATATTTGACTAAAACGGCAACATTAACTATTTATGGGCCATAAACGCAACAATGGAGGTGCTTTACAGCTTGTCGCATGCATTATACATGGCCTGGCCCTGGCCTTCCATCGTTGCTATACTGCCAGCCATCCAGCCCTTTCGAGTTTACGTGCACCTAAGCACAAAACAAGCAGTAGAAGCAGCTCACCCGCCTGCCAGCACTAGCACTCAGTACTCTACATAATCTTTTTGTTGAGCATTCTCTGGTTCCGATTCGAAAGTTTCACCTTTAGAAATAATAGTGTCGAGAATATTTCAGAATATACAACTCACAATTCAAGGAAGTTAGTTGAGGTTGAATAAGGTTCCTGCATTGTCACTGAGATGACGTATTGGATACAGTAAAATGCCAGACCTAGCAATTGAACCTTATACCTTTAAATTAATAGGCCATTATCAGATCACAGTTTAAGTACCGGTATTGGATTTATCAATATGTGATAGTGTAAATTGATCATATGTATTGGTTAAAAATTGAACTGTGAAAAACTAAGTTTAAACCTATCTATTGATTTGGAGGGATGAAGTTCAATTGGTAGTTCTGGCATTTTAATGGATGAAGTGAGGATGGTTTGATTATTTGAATCTTAGGTGAAGTGAATGAAAAGTTTATTATTCATATGTAGTAGATACGTGCTACTATCAAGGTCAGTTCTGCATAGCATGTATCTTACATGAGAAAAGTTATGTTGCAGATCACGAAAATGGATATTCAAAACAATAATGAAATGAAATGGTGAGTCTTCAAGATTAATTTTGATGACATTAGAAAAAAGTATAGATTTTTTCATTGCTGGTTATATAAAGCGTAATTGGCTTTTATTGGTGGAGTCATTGAAGCTATTCATGGAAAACATGTTGCCAATTTTGATCCAAGCAGTTTTATTTGGACAAGTGTGATCCGAGCTATCGGGTAAGTAGGCCCATTGATAATTGGGAAAGTTGACCCATTGCTATTTATAAGCTAGATGATTTTCTTTGGGTAATGAGATGCTTACATTTCTGGAAAATGCTTACTATACCCCGACAAGGAATCTCATATCCACATTTTAAAATGTAGTTTTCATCTTAACCATTAAACATATCTTACCTGCCTTTAGGCTTATTTATCTAAATACCTTATCTTTAATTTAAGACAACATTTCTTAATTTCCTTATTTGAATAAAAGTGTAATGTTTTCTAACACTTTAAAATGTTTTTTTCTAGATAAGTTACATATTAAGAAACTATAAATCTGAAACCACTCCGATTTCATACCGTCCTGCTACCTTCGTTGTCTTTGTTCATTGAAAATATCAGAATCAGTGGAAAATAGCAGCAAGCACTTTGTTTTGAAATATCACAGAATCTGTGTTTGTTCCAATAAAGGTCTTTAGGATTCTTTAGTCAAAGGATTTAGCTATCAGAATCTCAACACACCCAGATTAAATAAAATTCAATAGACTAATTCAATTTTAACAAATGCTCATTTGAGTTACGACCAATCGATCCACCTGTCACTCTCATTCTATCAATCTCTGTTTGTGATTGTGTGTTTTTCAATAAAAGTTCTTGTTTTTTATTTATCAGAAGATCATCGCACTGAAATGAAAAACCTGTTATCCAATTATTCTAATTGACGAATTTCCGTTTGAGCTGCAGCCAATCGAACCACGTGTAACTCTCATGCAACTACTCAATACTTTCCATGTCGTAATAGCAGGACTCTGTCAGCATATACATTGCACTTCTATGTGATATTTTTTTCTGGATAATAAAATTGGAGTTTTTGAATTGAATTTTCCCATCTCAGTGATTCAACAAAAAAATATGTCGAGAAAAAATCTGTTGCGCGGTTATAGATCATGAAGCGCAGATTGTAATACGCGTTCGGCTGGGTTTTAAAGCCGTGGGAAGTGCGCATCATGTTTTGTGCCGAAATGTGACTCGGAAAGCAATTTTTCGTTGTTCGGTTTGCGTTATTTTCCGGGCACGAGCAGCCGAATGACATGGCGATTGATGGCTACGCCCGATTCACAATGATGAATGCGTCACACAAAATACTTGGTGAGCCTCTTTGCGTTTCCGCGGCGGTATTTCACACTTTGCTGCGGCGTCTATGTCCTCTCGCAGCTTCCATTCGTTTTGATTTGGATGAAGCCTGTCCTGTCCTGTTCCCATCCCTGTCCCTCTTCAGCAGTGAGCGCTATGAGCTTTCGCTGAAAGACTGGCAACTGCTACATTTTGCATGGATCGTTATTTATTGTACCGGCTGCGTGCCGTGCATGCGCGTGTGAGCGCTGTTGCCCGACCCCCCCCCCCCCCCCCCCCCCGGCGACCATCATATTACCCCCTTCACACCCACAACCCCATCCTTCATCATGGCAATCTGCACTTTGAGCATCGCGCTTGATCAGCTCCCGGCTATTTCTCCTTGCACCCTACATTCTCCCGAAAAAAGAAAATACCGGAATTTTTGACACCATGATGGAATCCTCGTTATGAATATCGCTATTTATAGCGCGTGTCAATGACCCATTCAGGAAAATTGCTGCTCATAATTGGTTTTTAATAGCTTTGTGTGATTTTCTGTAGAAATGCATATTTTTCGTAAATTCATAATCTCTATGATTGGTATATAGATGAATCATTAGTCCTTAGTAGCAGGCAGTTTTTTCCTAAAGTAAGAGCAATGTGTAATGAAAACAGATAAGTGGACGAGCAGAAGCATAATGGCCATTGCACCTATACATGATATGCCCTGAGCATGCTAGTAATTATAGAAGAATTTGAACAACTAACCTGACAGAACCGTTGAGTGTTGGCCGATACCCGACTTAACATAAGGGCATTGGTAAATTGGTAGGTCTTGTATGCTCTCTACCTACCGTAGCAAGGTATTGTAAGGGCCTTATATGTCATAAATTCACATTTATCTGTGTGGGACTATTTTGAGAAGAAATGCCATGATCTAGGAAAATTTAAAGCCTAACACAACAACATTTCACAGTACTCCATAGTATTCTTTTCTCTAAATTTTTGACAGTCAAGTTGTTGCTCATGTAGAGATAATCTCCCAAGGTCTAGCAAAACTATTAGGAATTGAACTCCGTTAATCTACTGAGTCTACTTTTCGTTTTTATTTTCTGTCCCTTTATAGTATCTTAATATTGGTTGTTTATTAGTAAATAGTTTTGTTTGTAATCTGCCGCCCTTCACTGTCTTGCAAAATGGATTTAACTTCTTATCAGGTTATTCACACGAAGCACAATTCCATTACCATTAAATTGCATTATCTTAACAATTTGTACCATTCACTTCTCACTGAGAGGAGGTACAAGGTGTTTACAAGTCATCTGTCGTTCTTGGATAAGCATATCGACAAGTTGGTGCAATACGAAGAGCAGGGCAGAGAGAGCTCTCTGAGAGCGGCAACGCTCACAGAAAGGCAATTTCGCTTTCTCCCACGGGAGAGTGAGGATCGAGATTGAAGAGGTATGCAAAATACACCGCAATAGGGCATGAGACGTTGTAGTAGTATAGTGAGCAGACTTCTTGTATTAGTTTTCCTGCCAAGCTGTCTCATGCCACGATAAATATTCAATTCCAACGTATCCTCGGTTGACACTACTGAGGAGATTCGATGGCAGAATTATTTCAACTTGACATAGAAATACTGAGCATCGACCGGTGAAACTTTATTGGACAAAAAGAAAAACTTTTAATAGCCATTTCAAGGCATACGGGTTTTCTCTCTCAGCTTGTTATCCTCACTCTCATATTATTTTTTCTCGTCGGACTTTTATTGAGTGTCGCATGAAGGCGTCCCAATACTGAATCGACTTGAAACTATCTTTAAAAACTGTTCTAGTGCTTTGTCAAATAAACTTTCAATTCTTTAACTGAAAAATTATCAAAATTATTTTTTCAAGTGAAATTTTACGGTAACTTACCTATAAAGATTTGGGTCTTCACATTTGGTTGTATTAATTTAGTCTTGATGAATGAATAAATCAACTTCAATCTCACCTGTTTTAAAACTATCTAGAGAAAAATTACTCACAAAGCTGTTTTGGGGAAAATTCTGTTGAAAATTTAGTCTTGATCGATAAATCTCAATTTCACCTTTTTTGAAACTATCTTCCTGAACATAGATTGGTAAGTCAATCTTCTAGATAAGTTCAACTCATTTCAGATTGTTGGCCAAATGTAGATTCAAGAATGAAGTGAATTATTTGCCACAGCCTGATTAAATAAATTCTATAGTATTTAGTTGTCTAAAGTGACTGAATTCAATGATTCCATATAAATTTTGTTTTGAGAATGGCTATTATTTTTCAGGTGTTTTCTACCTAATTGTCCCTTTTTGAACCAAAACTACGGATTCAATCTAATCTTCCTACTTAGGCCGGGTTCACACTTGCTACAATCCCGCGAATGTAGCTAGAGCAATTAGTAACCAGAGCAATTATTGTGACGGGCAACATCCGCAAAATGACTGTTTCACGAGCGACAGGCAAGCAACAGCCGTCGCCAAAGCAATTATTATGAATCGCAGAGCTATCGCCGAATTTTTTCCTAATACAAATACAAAAAAACATAACAATTTCAGATATTCAAGTCCCATGCTACTGTGCTCATTCTCCTTAATCCAAACCAACTTGAATTTTTCTCCTATCACTAAAATTAACATTTTTGGCTATTGAATAGATTTCTTGCATGCCTGCAATACTAGTTGTTTAATCTCTTGAGCGAATAAAGAACTTTCATTGGAATTTTCGGTTTAAAAACATGTATTTTTTCGAACGTTGTTCTGAATGGACGGATAAAATATTGTGAGCAGTGTTGCAAGGTACAATATTTGGCATTTAAATATCTTGGATTTCTTGTTCCATTACGTTCTGCATTGTTAATATTATTATTACTAATATTAATATTATTAAATTACAATAATTTACATTATTGTAAATTTAACGACTTGCAGTCAATTATAATTGTGAATAAATAATATTCCTACCCACACTTGGCCGAACGTTTTCGAGTCATGGAAACTCATCTTCAAGGAATCCTAGATCGGTGATGTTGGTTAGAAGAATTAATTGAGGTATAATATGATATTTTTATAATATGATATAAGTTGTATTTAAACTGAAGTTTGACACTAAACCACTACTATTGTGGAATAATTTCAACACTCACTTTGCATATGCATAAAACATTTTCTTTCCTAATATCATAGATTTTTTGTTTTATCATCAATCTTTTCTTCTGTGATTGGAATTTAGCCAGTACTGAATAGATGGCATTGAACGAGTAAGCAAGGCTGAAAACCAGGTTGTAGTGGATCGCCAACCGTGACTAAGTACAATACCAGTGCGGAATGGCCATCTATCAAAAGTGATTTTTATTCATATTCCATTATAGAAACTATTTAGTGCCAAAGTTGAAAAATATTTTAAAACTTTACCTTCTCCCTTTTACCCTATACTATATATTATAATATATATGTTCAATCTATATCTGTCTGTTCATTTATCAGAATTATATATTTTTTGGTTATTTTCACGTTTCATACATTAAAGAAGCCGAAACAAGTCTTATTTCATTCTCTGTCTGTCTGTCTGTCTGTCTGTCTGTCACGGCCCCGAAGGCATTTTACGCGGCCTTCTCCTGAAAAACGAGAGCATCGATCGGGATAAAAGTTATTTCTCAGTATTGAAGACCTTTTTGACAATGTCTTTAGCTATAAAAAACAAAATTAACTTTTTTTAACAGAATAATAAACGTTTAAAAACCAAGTATTGTGCGATTTTGGATACATTTCTTCTGAGTTTTATTACCACATGAGAACAAATCACGTAATTTATCATGATATATCAATCAGCTGTTCTCAAATATTCTCTCTGATAACTGTCAATGAATTGTTTACGTTCTAAGTTGTTTACTAAGCTTCATGATCGTTGCTATAAAAAACGCCGAAACATGTCTTATTTCTAAACATAATCCGTACGAAGGACGGGTACAATAGCTAGTATATTATATAAATTGAACCAGCTATAAAATGCATAAAATGAATTGGTATAGCCTGAAATCGCCTCACAGACACAAATCGTCCGCTATTTTGTATAAGATTATCTTTGAAAATTGTTGAATTCTTCAAAATGTTTAATTTGATGTATCACACTATGGGTGGTTACATTGAAATATTTTGAGATACAACTCCAGGACCACTCCCTAAGAAGGAGTTAAAATTTATTTGTGCGTCAAAAGGCAGATTAGTTGACAAATCCTGGAAGTGGGAAAATTTCATCTCTGACAGAATCTTATGTATTGAGGGGTTTCGACTTTCGATCACTTGGTATAACAGCAACTTATGCAGTTCAAACAAATATTCTATAGAAATGTTAATATTCGTTCTAGAAAAAATCTCAATCTCCTACGTATTCACAACAATGAGCAGAGCACGATAAGATTTTTAAAAAATTCAGAAATCCAAAATGTTATGTTTGTCTTTTGTTGCTAGCTGAGTTAAAAACGGAGATGACCTTGTTTACAAGCGCGCGATTCTATCAGAATCGGCTATAGGCCGGCTTCATCGCAGCTACATGGCAGCGTAGTGTAGCTCCTGGGAAGGGCACAATCTGATCCTGTGCTCTTCTAGAATCGTACAACTCTTGATAATTGCTCTGGCTACTAATTGCTCTAGCTACATTCGCGCGATTGTAGCTCGTGTGAACCCGGCCTTAGTGGAACCTCACTAATTCTAGTATCATATAACCCTTTACCAATTTGCTTCTCCTTGGGTAGCAGTACTTGGTACTACTAACAAATTACACGTATTCTATCTTGTAAATGGAACAATTAATTGATGGAAGGAATGATTTGTGCAATTATTTATTGTTAGGCCTATCCTATTGCAAGTTTAACTACTTGAGTTGGCAGACATGTTACTAAAGCGCTTACAAACCATTTATAGCTTGGGATTTGTGAAGGTAACTGAACTCTAATCCTTCTTCTTGTTACCCGCACCAAAATATAAGTTAGTGCAAACTGTAATGGAGAAGTCATTAGCGAACTATAGTGCCTCGTTGATGATGATGATGATGATGATGATGATGATGATGATGATGATTATCGTCTCGTTGATGACGAAAGTCGGTGAATGACATGCCATTTGAATCCATTTTCCATTGATCAACTGTCAAGGAGATTCATTCTTTCCTCTTTCCAACTTTCATCATAACATGTCACAGGAATCTATCGATTGAGTTATTGGTTTTCTTCTGGCTCAATTATTTATTAGTCTCTACTTTGTATAAAATTTAGTACAACCCTAGCCTAAACGCACCCAAAGTTCATGAAATCAGGATTTTATTAATGAAAACACACAAATAAATCAGTGTGTTATGATCAAAAAATTCCGATTTTATGAACTTTGGGTTGGGTGCGTTTTAGGCTACTGACATATATTATAGGAAACTTATAAAAAGATTTGCTTTCGAGTTGTATTTTTATGAACTTGAAATGCAATTTATTATCATTCTATTAATTTTGGGATTCAGTACATAAGTTACGTACGGTTAGTTTCAATTCAAGGGTTTTGACTCATAATAGCCACAGATGTTAGTATATCAAGCCCAATCATTTCAAACCTGGCCACCTAGGTTCTTGGGTAGTAATTTTTAAAAAATTTCTATTGAACTTTAGAGCCCAACAAGTGGTCGAGATAAGCATTTTACACCACTAAATTTAAAAAAAATCCGGATCATCCTGTTCCCCAGACCTCCCCATTGTGACCCGAAAAATAATCCTCGCTACGCCACTGACTCCTCTCTTAGGTAAATTATAATTTACTTTTGTATTTGTAATTAATTTATATAACTATTCTATTTGTATTCTTTAAAAAATTAAACTATTTTTTTATTTTTTCATCTCAAAATTTGAAATAAATAGTAACTCATACTCACGAAAGGACGGGAAGTCTTGTGAGTATGATTCCATAATATGTAGAAAATAAAAATGTTCTATGTACTGTGCAAATGAAATCAATAAAAATTTTAATTTGAACTGAATATCATTCAAATAATAAATGTCTTTCAGATAAAGTACATTCTCAATTCATTGATTATATTATTTCAATCCATGGATTGACAGTATTCACTTGGTTTGTATTGTATTGAATTATAATTTTAAATATTAGATATTTTTCTCAGTTTAAAATCAGTGCATACAAAACCCCCATGTAGAACCATTCAAAAATTTTATTGAAAAATGAGCTAGGGTTTAAAGTGATGTAATTAAAAAAAATTTAAATGGTTTGTTTGAAGTAAGCTGCAACTTCTCAGCTACTGGATATTATTGAAACCACGAATTACTTTCAGACTGATTATATTGTTGATTCAGTAGCTTGGAATATATTGCTTTAAATTTCAATATTAAATCTTCCTTCTCACTTTGAATTCACTGCAACCTTAAACTTTCCTTTGAAATGACAAAAATTATATTGGAAGAAAAATGTGTGATACTGAGCTTGCAGTTACGCTTCTAGGTGGGTAGATTATCTTTGAATAACCCTTCTGTTCCAACTGAATTTTTTCAACCATAATTTATGAAATTGGAAAATTTGTTGCGAAATACGAGGCATTATTTACTTCTGTTTTGAGGGGCTTATCCTTTGCGTCTAATGCATGCACCTAGTGCAGCTTGAGAACAATTTTGTTTTGCTGGTTCAATCAAGGCAGTCCTAAAACATTAATTACATTCATTAGTAAATACCACCTACTCAATAATAATAATAATTATGAGCCAACAGTTCAGTGAACTAATTGGATTGAATGATTGCAAATTCCATTTCAAGGACCCGGAATCGATATATCAAGTCGGCAGTTCGGCTTTTGCGCTAACGAAATTGGATTTCACGAATAACAGTCGCGTTGGTTCAAAAGCAATTTTCTCGACAGCCGCCATGAAACAAAACACTGCTGTATGTGTAGTGGTGTGCCCGAACACGCTCGACTGGCTTGCTTATGAACCTTAGCTTACTGGTCTTATTGCAATTAGCCAGCAATATCTGTCTCGGCCAGAAAAGCAGTCTGCTGGCACCGTGCTACACCATACTGGACTACCTGTCAAGTTTAATTAGTGCAACCAGTGATATAGCTGTGAACGCATGTAATACGTATGGTTTGGGATTACTCCAAGTACGGTGCTAAAATTTTAATCTATCTCTCTTGTTGAAAAGATAAATAAATAAAAACTGACAATGATGTAACTGTTGAAATGATGCTATCCCATCAACATTGTGTCAGTGACATGCGGATTACCATTAGCTAAGTACTGACTTGTATTTATACTCTAGTACAAAAGTTGACTCATTTCGTAGTTTCAATGTTCTTCTTAGTTTCATCTTGAGCTTTGTCATAAATGACATTTTCATTAAAAATTAAATTTATTATAGAAACGAGAGCCGAGGTGTTTCACTTCAGGCTTTCAAGGCGAAGTGTGTTATTAAACAATGATGACGTTCATGAGATCGACAAGTCTGATAGTGGCACGTTCATGCGAATTGTTTGAATGTGTTGATAAATATTAAAGGTATGTAAGAACGTGTCACTATCCAATCTTGTGAATATTAGGCCTCTTTTCTGGCATTGAAAGGAGTGTATGGACCACTTAAATAGAGAACCAAAATTCATGATCGGGAGTTCAACTCGAGAAGCCAGGAGAACGCTTCTTTCGACCAGTGGAGTGTTAGGCTTGCAAAACCAAGATCTTTGAAAACTCAATAAGTCTGTTACAGTCCGGGCAGTTTAAAACTTATTGGGGGATCGAAATTTTGGCGTGTTAGCCAGCAATTCTACTGGGCGACAAGGGCATGTTCGGCTGATTTCTGAGAGTTGTTATAAGTGTTATAAGTGTTTGAAGTGGCCATAGACTCCTGGAGATCAAGGAAAGGAGAGGCAAGAATATCAGGTTAGTTTTTAAATATAAGTTCCAACTCATAATTATATACACGTCTTAAAATAGCAAGCCAAGCGAGTTAAATTTGATATGTTATTTAATGTGTTGTAATATTGTAATATATAATATTATAAATAAATAAATTATAAAATTAGAAGTATTTTGTTGTCTATGAGTTACGACCCCAGATTAATCATTCAGACAAATTGTTGATATTAAGAATATCAGGGTTACAGCTTCTACTCATCTTTAATTACAAGATCTGGATTGCATCCTTTTTTTATTTTCTCTTGATGATTTCAAGAGTATCAATTAATGGAATTAAATTTATTTTGATCATTAAATAATGCTAGTAAGATTAAACTGGTCAACACTTGTTGAAAAATGCAAAAATTATTGGGCTATTCATGTACTTGTTATACATTACTTGACACTCTCTTTGGCTCAATCTGTAAAGGATTAAAAATGAAAAGTAAATTGTGAGGATTTGAAAACTAGATAATCTTATTTTATGATTCTGATTAATAGTATTTCGGGTATCTAGAATGTTTGATCTGTAACAAATTAAATAATCATCGTAATCCTCTCTGCAAGAGATTCACTTTATTTAGCTATATTTTGAAACGGATGGTCCCTCTAATAAGCTATGAAATTGCATCTACAATATGTGCCTTTTTCAAAGACCAAGTTATTATTATCCCTAGACTATCCTTTATTAGTAACACAGTTTCTTATTGTTAGTGCGGTTTACATGACCTAGAGTGAATAGAGTAACCTAGATAATTGTGTGGTCTTGCCATAACTATTTAAAACACTCTCGGCCAGTTGCACGAAAGAAAATTAAATTCAACCACCGTAAGATGTCATTTTACGGAGCTCAATAGGGAAGTCGTTGCACTGGCTTTGTCAAATGACGTCATCTTACGGTGGTCAAATTCAATTTTCTTTTGTGCAACTGGCCGTCTAAGTTGATAAGGAACATTTAATGAATTGGTTCAGTTGAGCAATTCTATCCAATTCACTTTAATCGCAAGTTTTGTCAGATAAGTTTTGTTTAGTTCAGTATCAGCACTCGTAGAGTCAAGACGTACTTATTTTCTTATCTCGATTTCTTCTCTTATAAACTGCCTTGAAATGATCCGCAGTAAGTGTAATAATGGTGTTCTGGAACGGGATAGTGTAGTGTGTTGCAAGTGTGGTCATGGTTATCATTATTTGTGTCAATCGATCAAGGTAAGTAATTTTAGAAAGATGTCAAGCGAGTCAAAATCGAAATGGAGCTGCATGAACTGTAAGTCAGGTTGTGCATCTACTACAACAGCCAGCTTATCGTCTACCAATAACACAGGACAATCTACGGATGGTAAGAGAAGCAGCACTTCAGCATCTTTGTCTCTCTCATTCTCTCTCTCTCTCTCTCTCTCTCTCTCTCTCTCTCTCTCTCTCTCTCTCTCTCTCTCGCAGGGTGATGTAGAGGCCATAGGCCAAATTGTAAAACAAATGATTCAAACAAATGAACTAACCCCAGTGAAACAAGAATTCAGTACAATAAGAGACTCGATTCTCGATTGAATTCATTTCTAGAAAATTTGAAGATTTCAAAGGTGAACTGTCCATAATAAAAAGTCTTTCATAATGTGAAAGACTTGAGAAGCGAAATTGATTCTTTAAAAGCCGAAAATATTCAGTTGAAGACAGAAATGGCCTCCTTTCAAGAATACTCTCTCAGGGATAATATAGTTTTAACTGGTTTTCCTGAAACAGCAAAAGAATCCGTATTCGAAATATTCAACAGCTTGTCATCTACAATAAATAATCCGTCAACATCTGGAGATATAAGTACAGCTCATAGCATTCCAACAAAAATAAAAACTGATATTTAGCCCATTGTTATAAAATTCCTCCGGACACAGGACAAAGACAAATGGCTAGCAGATTTTAAAATAGTATCATCATTGAACAAAGAGAATCGCGGCATTCATACAAAATCAATAAATAATTATCTACCA
Source organism: Conomelus anceps (assembly GCA_948455865.1). Lineage (NCBI taxonomy): Eukaryota > Metazoa > Arthropoda > Insecta > Hemiptera > Delphacidae > Conomelus > Conomelus anceps. The sequence goes on from OX418217.1 coordinate 33,355,176, forward strand.
GATGGAAAAGTCTTCGCCAATCACCATTTGTTGCCATAAATATTGCAGAAACTTAAGTCAGAAGCATCGCATTCACAAAAGGTTATAAATTCGTGTGGGCAAGAGAGGGAAGGATTTTCGTCCGCAAAGATGCTTCCCTACCAGTAATTACAATAAATCGCAAAGAGGATCTAAACAGTCTGTAATGTTTCAGGCGACTCATAATTGGTAGAACTTAGGAATTTAAATGACATTTATAGACTTTGATCACAATATTCCATGGGATAATTATGATACTAAAGTAGTTGAGGACTTTTTTAGTTATGAAACTGTGAGCTCCTACAATGTGAACATTATTCATAAGAACACCAGAAGCATTAGGAAAAACTGATGAGTTGCTTATTACATAAATAACTGTAAAAAAATTTAATTTCATAGTTCTAACAGAAACATGGATTGATAATGAGTCGGAATTTGTTTTTAAGTTAAAAGGATATGAAGTGATTAATAGAAATCATAGATTCACTAAGAGTGATGGATTGCATGTTTTTGTCAACAAAAACCTGGATTTTAAAGAGATAGATGTAACCATAGATAATGTGAATTCAATTGTGGTTGATTTTAAATGTGGAAATGTGACTTATATATTGATTGCGCTCTACAGGTCTCCTTCCTTGGAAATGAACCCAATTTCTATTGAGTATTGATTCCTACTTGTGGAATATTAAACTTCATGTATCCGTAATTTTGTTGGGTGATATTAATATCAATATAATTGACCAGAACAACCTAAATAATCTATTAAATGAGTACCTGACTGTTTTGCAGTTGAATGGTTTTAATTCCTATATCAATGAATATACAAGATCTCATAACTCCACTAATGGTCTGGTAAACAGCTGTATTGATCACATTTTTTTCAAGTGTAGATCCGGCAGGGAGGTGGATGTGATAGGTGCGGTCCTTCAATCCAATATCAATGATCATTTTAGTACGGTGATACGTATTCACAAAGCACACCATGAGAGTCACTCCAAAATGGAAATGAGTAATACCATATCAAAAATCAATTACAATAGTTTAAAACTAAGCCTAGGAGAACTAAATTGTGATGTTATTTGCAATAATAAAGCAGATGTTATTGACACCTTGGTAGATAAATTCACAAACATAATAAATGAAAATATTAGTAATCACACCAAAATTAGATAGTTGGCACATAACAAAAAACCCTTAAAGAAGTGGATAAGTCCTGGTTTGATTTCAGCAGTTCGGAAAAGAGACAAAATGCATATCAAACTAAGTAAACAACCCTTCAATGTGAACCTCAAACAAGAGTACATAGTTTATAGGAACACCCTGAACTCACATAAAGAAAGCCAAGAATGACTACTATAATAATAAATTTTTTGGATAAAAGAATAATTCTAAGAAAACATGGGTGTGTTTTACTGAACTAATGAGGAAGGGAAAAGTATTCATTTAACCTAAAATAGATCCTAAAGTTTTAAATAACTATTTTGTGAATGTTGGAGTTGAACATGCAAAAAATTATGTAATTCTTCAAATAAATTGAATATACCAGAATCATTAAATACACTTCCAGTAAATACTATGTTCCTTAATCCAACAAGCACATCTGAAATCTCCAAAGTGATTGGTGAATTGAAAAATAAGACCTCTCTAGGTGTTGATAATATTAATACACATTGTCTTGAAGAAATGAGTGATTGCATTGCCTATCCACTAAAACACATAATTTATAGATGTTTTTCAGAGGGATACTTTCCTAAAGCATTCAAGGTAGCTAAAGTAGTAGCTTTACATAAATCTGGTAATAGGACTAAGCCAGAAATTACCGGCCTATAAGAGACCTAGACATGTTTTACCAGAATGTCAGAGGCCTAAGAACTAAATCCATTGAATTTCTTGCTTCAGTTGTTGGTTGTGATTTTGATGTAGTTGCCTTAACAGAAACGTGGCTGGTTAATCATCACAGCAGCTCAAATTTCTTCCCTCCAAGTTATAATGTGTTTAGAGCTGACAGACAGTATGAGGCAACAGGTCAAACAAGGGGTGGAGGCTCTCTACTAGCTGTGAAAAGTTCATACCTGCAATTAGAAGGTTCGACCTTGAACTGATTCCTGAAGTTGTATGGATTGAGGTGAAATCTCATTCCTCCTATTTTCCAGTTAGTCATTCAAGTCATACTTAGATAGGTTGAGTGTCATGGTGGTTGGGCAGCCCATGGACTTGATTGTTTTAGGAGACTTCAATGCAGATGGAGTGCATTGGATGGATCATTCATTTGTGCCCAATGCCCATTGTCATGCTTTGCAAAGGGCTGAAGTCTTGTTGCAATTCATTGATGAAAACTGCCTGGACTAGTATAATAGAAGTGCAAATGATGATCATGTTCTGGACCTGTTACTCAGTAATCTAAAAGATGTAAGTTTTTCTCACTCTACTCCACCATTTGTAACTCCTGATGTGTACCATCCTCCTTTTTCGTTTAAAGTGAAAGGTCTCAGTTTAACATCAAAGTCTGCTTCTGCTGCAGGCTATTGTTTCAGGAAGGGTGACTATGGGAAACTGTATGATGAAATCAGAGACACTAACTGGAATGCTATCATGAATTATAATGATCCTAGTGGTGCTGCAAAAATGCTGACTTATGTAGTGAGAGGAGCAATGGATAATTGCATTCCAAAACAAACACCTGTACAAACACAATTTCCAAACCGGTTTTCACTCAGATTGATTCAGCTAATTAAAGCCAAGAAGAAAGCATTCAAGCTTTACAAGAGAAGTCGTCTCCCTAGTGTTTACAGAAAGTTCTCTGTCCTTTGTGCCCAAGTGAAATGTCAACTGCAGCAGGATAGAATGTTGATGACTCATAATACAGAGCTGTTCTTGCAGTCTGAGCCAAGAAAGTTTTGGAGATATGTTAGGCAGAACCAAACTGAATCAAATAATTGTCCTTCTTCCATATCAGTTGATGGGATCATCATATCCAACCCACATGAAATCAGTGAGCATTTTGGGAATTACCTTTCCTCACTATATAAAAAACAAACATCTACTGTTGGCCATTGTAATTTTGATATTGCCAGCACATCATCATCATCATTTGGAATTCCTGAAGTCAAGGAGGAATATGTTCTTGAAGAGATTGACTTGTTGAACAGCCAGTCATCCCCTGGATTTGATGAAATATCTGTGTTCATTGTTAAGGGAGTAAGTCGCCTCATCTCTCCTGTACTTACTGCAATTATTAGGAGTAGCCTATTACTAAGAATTTTCCCTGAAGTGTGGAAGCATTCTGTGGTGGTTCCAATCCCTAAGAAATCCAGATCCAAGGATATAAAGGATTTCCAACCAGTATCAGTATTAAATCCATTTCCCAAGGAAATGGAGAGGGTTGTTTACAAACATATTTTCAATAATGTGAAGAGTAGAATAAATGATGATCAGCATGGCTTTGTGTCAGAAAATCTACCACCTCAAACCTGGCTAACTTTCTATCATTTGTGGGACCCTGTGTGGATTTAGAGAAGGCATTTGATAAAATGCTTATAGTGTCTTACTCAGTAAACTATCCATTATTGGATTCAATCAAATGCTTATCACCTGGATTGCTTCATATCTTGAAAATAGGACTTTTCATGTGAGATTCAGTGGAGATACTTCCAAGAACTTTGTAGCAACATCAGGGCTTCCACAAGGATCTAACCTTGGCCCTTTACTATTCAATATATTCATGAACGATGTAGTCAGCAATCTGGAATGTGAGGCATTGTTGTATGCTGATGACCTCAAAATATTCAAGAAAATCAAGTCCAGAAATGACTCTTTGTCTTTACAGAATGATATAGACGAAGTTTTTGAATGGTCAAAGAGAAACTCAATGCCCATAAATGTGAATAAGACTTTTGTGATGACTTTCTCCAGGAAGACTAATGCCTCAAGATTTCAATACAAAGTTTCTGATAACATTATACAGCATGTCAACAGCATAATGGATTTTGGAGTAACATTTGACAGTAAACTTCTTTTCAATGCTCATGTAAACATCATTGTTGCTAGGGCAAGACAACAACTAGGCATAATCAGATGGATAGGGAGAGACTTTCGATACCCCACAACTGTTAGGTCTCTATTCACCTCCCTGGTTCGGAGTCACTTAGAATATGCATCAGTAATCTGGAATAGAGAGAGATTATGCACAACCAAAAACATTGAATCCGTTCAAAGAAGATTTGTGTGCCTGATATTGGAGCGCCTTCATCCAGACTTACAGCAGCTTTCTTAAAGCCAGTTTGTCATGAAGTCAACCTAGAAACACTGGAATGGCATAGAAATAAATTTGATGCTGTATTTTTGCATCATTGCCTACATGGACGCCTAAAGGTTGGCAATCATGGAATTGGAATTATTGTACCAACACGGAACTTAAAGAATTACCATCAGTTCCATTCCTTTGTGAGAAGTTGTGCATCACCACTTGAAAGATGTATCACAATTAGCCAACAGAATTGATTTTCTTGAAGCTATCAATTTGTTCAGAAGGAAGATGAAGTCTTTACAAGAAAACAGATGAAGAATGCATTAGACACTTTTGAAAGATCAAAATATACAATACATTACACTCTTGACAGTTGCAATACACAAAGGCTGAAGCCGTTCTATTGCACATAAAATAGCCTAAGCATACTCGATCAGTCACTTGCTGCCATGTGGTGGAACGGGTTGGCTATAAGGGGTGATGTGGAGGCCAACTATTATTATTATTATTATTGTTGTTGTTATTGTTATTATTATTATTAGAATTCAATCAGAAAATTACGAAAAACTGCAAGACAGATATTGTTGAAAACAGAATATCATTTTATCCACTTCAAAATGCTTTGAACCCGCTTACGGTGCCCTGAAGTATTTGTACAGAGGTGTTGGAAGAGCATGTTGTTGAATTGGAGAAGGATGGTTGGATCAAGACAAATGAAATACTAAGCGAAACGTTGGAAAACACATGAGAGCACGCCTTGTCCTGAACTGGTAATCTGTTCTATCCAGATTGATGAGCAGAACAACGCTGCTAATCCACAAGTCTGTGTGCCGTATGCTCCGTGTCCTCCCGCTCTCCTGTGAGGTTTCTCTGCTACAGCAGACGCGTTTCTATAAACGACATAGCAGCCTTGACAACGAATAACGCCATATGCATATGAATAACCGCAGACAATGATGTTAATACCCTTTCTCTTTGCGTTCCATGCAATTTCAACTATATCAGTGCCAGCCACAACTTTATTCAGGCAAGTCATTCAATGTGTATCACACTAATACCAAGCACTAATATCAATACTAGCACTACTCTTCTGCTTTTTCCACCTTCTAGTGGTGCTGAGTTTTCCCGACCTTTGTGTGATTAGCTTGTGGTTCCAGAAAAAATGCTTGTTCAATGGGTGGAATACTCTGGTATGATCTGGTGCGTCTCTGTTAGCATAGTGAGAAGTGCTGTTTGTCATTAGTTTAGTAGTCGTTGATTTTCTTTTCTATTTTTCATTCACATACTTGATGTGGAAACAATGCACACAGAGGTGGTGTTCGACATTGGTGTAGTTGTTCTTCTTCTCTAACACACACGTGGGATACGATTTCTTAAATATAGGACAGGGGCATGGGTTTAGTTTGAAGTGATCATGCTGATCTAGTTCAATCTATAAATCTATTCCATTTAACCCACATGGTAGCATATTTTTGGGCTATGTTGACAAATCTCAATGGAGCTAGTCGATTTACTGTCTAATCTTGTTGAATAGTAACTAGCATACGTACGTATGATTTGTGTTTGAAAAATCCTGATGGATCAAGCTGATAAGCTACTCACTTTTGAAGAGTGAGTGAGGTAGGCAGATCTGTTATTGTGTGATGTATTGCTGGGTTTTCTAAGTGGCTGAATGAATCCTGCTATAAAGCTTGTTTTACTGAGTCCACATCGCACTCACTCACATTACATTTGAGTGTTTTTCTGGGAATTCGGTTCCAATCATAAACACATAACTTTGAACGAGGAGCTATTCCACGCTAAGTGAATAAACAATAAACCAATTGGAGAGTAATGAGTTTTAAGCTGTATACTGCTACAGTTTGAAGGTACTACAGTTAAAAGCTGGTGTAATTTAAAGCTACTGTACTAAGCTTACCTAGAAAACATTTCCACAAAATAACGGCCGTCTACGGCTGAGGCTCAGCTCAGCGTTGTGATTTAAATCAGCTGTCTAGTACACAAGTTGGAGCATGTGTTTCGAGCCTCGGCTGAATTCGGCCGACATCTACCAAACCGCTCTCCTAGGAAATCATAAATTTGTGTACTGCAAATACAAGTGCAGTCCATAGCCAGCTTATGGCCTAGTGATGGAGTCATCCCTTGCTGAGATAGCCCTAACTTTGAGAGGTGTTTGAGAATGGGATAGTTTCTGTACCTGTACCCTTGCCATAGGCAAGTCTTTGGTTTATGCATTGGGTTTTGACTGAGACATATCACACTAAAGACCAGCATTTGAGAGATTCTTTGAAATCTCTCCAAATTATTGAGGTACCATACAAAAATTGTCTTGCTTTGAAACGGGTATACTATAACATAGTAGTTATTAATCAGCATGTTGTTAACAAACATTTTGTTGGTTTTGTGAAGTAGGATCAGGTTTGTGAATTAATTAGCTGTTTAGTACACAAGTTGGAGCGTAAATGTTACTTTGAATGAGAAGTCCGGGTATTCCGATAAATTTTGACCTGAGATTACCTGAATTTGAAAACTACTGCTGACGTATTCACACGATTGTGTGTTTGTGTGATCTGAGCCTTCACTCTTGACAAGAAATAGATTAATATATTCAAAAGTTAGATCAGTTATTGAATTTTCAAATATATGAATTGAGGTTTCTTTCTTATAAAACGGAAAGAAAGTACAATAAACTTTGATATTTTATTGATTTCCAGTGGTCAGTTTAATTTGATTTGAATCTTTGCTTTATCGAATATCTAATAATTTGTAGATAACATTGTAGACTATCATACCTGAGTAACGGAAAAAGTGCATGATTCTCATCGCTCCTCTTGCGTCTACTTGTTCGAAATAATAGCTGTGGGAGAATCTGAGGGATGTTGCAACGGCGTACATGATGACTGTATGATTCAGTTCCTGTAATTTCTAGGCAAACAGGGATTTATTTAGTTGACAGCAAGTAAGAGCCAGCAGTCTAGTCTGTATAGTACTGTACGAGCACTTTCCTCCAGTTGGCTTTGACCATCCGTTCGCTTTCTCTAGCGTGACTAAGTTCCACCTTTCATATTTCCACTAGAATATGGCTGTGTGCTTTACATTAGAAATGATGCTCACAATTTCCTCATCCTTTTTCGTTTGAAGCTCTAAGCACTTCACTCTATATCATTACCGTTACTTTGCCACTCTTGTACGTCTTTTGCTCTATAGCTCTATCACATTAGCTCTCTTCAGCACAACTAATACGATAAAGGAAGGGGATGCTAAGGTTTGCAGAAGTACATAAACTACAAATAGAGAAAAATATAATTTTATGAAATGCAGCGAGGGAAATAGCGTTCAGTTGATTACTGTATGTTTATATTTATATTTCTTGATAACCATAGTTTAATTTCGTATATGAGAATCAGGTCTATCATTTTTTTATCCCATTCAATTGAGCAATAGTTGAATGAAGAAGTTTTTTTATTTTCAAATATCCTTTATGGGGTGATAAATTCTATGGTGTTGAAATTGAGCTTACATTTTTTACAGTTTTTTGTTGAAAATGTGGTTGTTAAGAGTTTACTCACATGGAGAACCAGTCCAATATTCTGGCTTTTCAGATTCAGATGTATTAAATTTGTGTAAATTTACAGTGTACATGAATGATAACAGTATTATTAATATTAGCAATTCTCAGATCCTCTTATCCAGAAATCTTTACCCATATAGAAATGTTAATCATCAGTGCAATATTACAACTTATACTAAATGTGATAATAATTTTTGGTGTACAATAATAAAATTTGTCAAATAACGGTAACTTATTTAGTCGTCCTTTAATCTATTTTTAGTAATGAGTATTTCATTTTGTATATGTTGTCGGAGTTTAGTAAACAGCGAAGTATATTTTGAATCGATTGGAAATAATTCTTTCAGGATTTTCTTCCACCACCTCTACGAAGTCACAGCAGGCTTGATTCGGTTGATTCAATTTGAGGTTGTTGTTGAAGTCTAAAAGTTTCGTTCTATACGAGATTTTTAGGGCTCATATGATTCAGAACAGCTATCGTTCATTCAGCTAAATCCCCAAAGAGGACAGTCGTATGGCGAATGCTAAGTTGACTTATTGCCCCACAAAGGCAGACCGTGAGGTATAAGCGCTCCAGCTGTAGGCGAATGTGCACGTTCTAATATGAATAATAGACTATCTGGGACGCGCTCAGCTGAAACTTACGAATTACATAAAGGACTCTCCCTTAACACAACCCAGAATATTTGACTTTGGGTTTCTCGCACTGTCCTCACTATATCAATATTCCTTTGTATTTCAATATTTATCCTGATTCTGTGGTGTCTCTTACCTCCAATGACTTTTCTAGAAATAAGCTCACTTCAAAAACACTAGTGAATTATGTTTTGTGTTTTATGTGCTCTACTAAAATTTGTTTGTTTTTCAACACTTTGAGTTTAATGTTTGATGATGGGTAACTCTGCATTATTCTGATCTCATAATTCAGAACATAATAGAGATGAAATGACTCTAAAACTAACTAAAGCCAACTACACTAAACTTAACTGCACCGATTATAATAAATATACTCTCTACTTCAGTAACTAAGAAGAGTCTATATTCCACTAACACAGCAGTCTGAGCTCGAAATTGCAGCTTTAATAATATGAAACTTTCCACGCTCCGCTGATATGTGAACTTAAATTTCCTGATACCTTGTATTTTTTTATTCACATTGGCATGTTCCGCATTTGATACCATCGTCAAGTATATTACTCGCGAATGTAATAAAATTGTTATCATTGCTTTGTTGATTTTTTGTTGCTCTATCCAGTTTAGACTTGTCTAGTGACTGCAAAATTCACTTGCAATACATACTACTTATAATTTCAAATTTATTTTTATTTATTAAAAAAAATTTTACAATACAATGAATGGATAATATAATATTATACATAATACAACGATAATAATTTCATGCCTCAAGTATTTTTAAATATAAAAATGTAATTAATAAATTAATATACCCCACTATTATTGCTACTATACTTTCTATTGTTATTGGTGCCGTGATAGTTTAAGCATGCCAAGATTCCGGTTAAATTTTAAATTATGTTCTCTTCCTAATTTAATGGCAACTGTCAACTATTATTCTACTTGAACATGCTGCTTAACATGTTGATATTTCTCAGACGTTTAGGCATTAAAGCTCACAATCTTCCAGCCTGTGAACAGGTGTAATAAATATGTTATTTCATATTCACACTAGACTGGGCATTTTATGTACACTATTTCCATGCCTTTAAAGTGATTTTCATCATAGAAATGCAGATTATACCGGTGCATAAAGATTATATTATTAAATTGTATCCAGTTATATTAGATAATATTTTTTCGGGGTTCTATGCATTGTTCTTATAGATCAATAAAATTTATTGACTTCTACCTGAAAAAGATAAATTACCTCTATAAAAAAGCCAATCATAATTATAATACTTTTCTATGTTGAAACGCTACGGGTGTTGTTTGTCCAAGAGTAGCTCGGCTAGTTTTACGCCTGCAAGCAAACATGAGCTTGGGAGAAATTGAGTTTGTCGGTTGAGAGCGGGAACGGAACGGAACGCTGCTGACGGACGCTGTGCTGTAAATTTAGCGGACCGCAAAAAGATTGCAGTCGTAAACTGGATTTCACAGCCGCTCTGTGCTCTGCATTCTTTGCGACCCTCTTCCATCTACCCCACTCGCACTCCCCTGTCATAGCATGCTATTATTACTACAGTAAACAGCTACTTTGTTGAAGTCTCTCCCTGGAAGCGAAAAGTCAACCCGTACCTGCTCATTCTATTATCCGGTGCTACTAGAAGCGAATTTTGTTACGGAAGTGAGTAGCTCATGAAAATGAATCCTTCATCTGCCGAACGTTCCTTTTTACAACCGTGGACGCAGTTAACTTTTAAAATGTGAAGATTTTTACGTCTGGCATTTATTCAGAAGCAGCCTTAATCACTGAAGTGTTTCGAGGTTTCCTAGCAACCTCCACGTTCGCGCTGAAAATTAACTTGCAATGTAATTATGTAATTCCAGCAAGTTGATTATTTTCTATTTTATTGTCGTACGTTGTACAAAGATTACTTTTTCAGTAGCACCAACAGTAGCCAGATGAATTTGATGAGGTGAATTTCTTTGATAGAGATTGCTTAAAATGATAATAAATCTTCTCTGTTGAATTAAACTTGCATAAACTCGGCTAATCATAAACTGCATACCAAAATCCTCTTTGTTCACCCTCCTTCGTGATGAATTTAGTGGAATATAACGCAATAAAAACGTTTTTCATTGCTTTGAGAATTTCCTGTAAACTTATTTCATGTTTTGACTAGCAGAATGGATTATGAATCCATAAAAATCATACGCTCTTCTCTTGTCTTTCAACGCGTACTTTATTATTATCCTGACATCGCCCCAGTTATTTAGATACTCCATGAATTGTTCTCTTTGTTACAATTAATTGAAACTATACATTTCAACCAGTGAAGCACAACCAATTTTAATACGAACGATGGTTTCTCAACAAATCAAATTAATTCACTAAAAGCTTATTATTCCTAGAGTTATATAGTTATATATGCTAATTATAATATTAACTATAACTTTTAACTATAATCCACTCAACTGTTGAAAGAACTTTCGCTAATAGTTAACGTTTCTAGAAACGCCCAAAATCTGAGAAAGGGAGTAGGCTTGGTAAGTGAGTAGGCCTATTCCTCGTTCTATTGTCAATGCCAAGTCTGAAATTTGAACATCGAAATTGTAAGCGTACCCTGTTTAGGAAGAGTGGGCTTAGTATAAGTAAGTAGGCCTGTTCCTAATTCTATTTTCATGCAAAATTTACTGTTTGAGTGTCGAAAATCTAAGTAAACCCTGTTTTTCTTCTGATGATCACAATACACGTGATACCTGATCACAATCTTATAAATTTTAAACCTTAATGCCCGGTTTCTGAGTTGTTCATTAACCTAATGGACCATTAACTCAATGCTGGAGCAATGGGTTACTGATCCATTAAACTTGATGAACAACCCAGAAACCGGGCATAAGTTATATGTATGAGCTGTTATTGGTAACTGCAAAACATCCTTTGAAAGATTAATTAGGTCATGACAGATTATTTTTTGTAATCTCCCAATAATAATTAGTGTATAACTTTTATGGGGGATTTTTGAGCCGATTTGAAAAGTCCAATCGCAATAACGATTTATTTACTACAGAAATTCAAATGTTAGTTTTGGCCTGAGTCTTTATTTAGACATTTAGTCCAAACAGGCTTAGCGAGTTTTGATTAGCCAATAAGTTGACGGCGGTATCATTTAGTAGAGTTGGCAGTGCTGGCTGGCCTTGCCTGCCTGCTGCCTGGTAATGGAGTCCTGCAGGTCCAAAAGCAAACACAAATCGGGAGCAGAGTCGTATTCTGTTGGGAATTAGCTGATACTACAGGCTGTACTCTGTTCAGTCTGGTGGCCTACTTGTTTCCCTTCTATTGACCTGTTTTCGCTCCTGCTCCTGTTCCCGCTCCTGGTGGTTTGGTGCCTTTTTACCAAAAATGATTCCCCGGAGCCAGTCAGTCACTCTCTCGTTTCCTGTTGCGCTTCTAGCCCAGCAATCGTTATTTGGACCAGTAATTTATTGTTAACCTTGACCGCATCAATTTGTCGTTGAATTTATATCGTTGACTGTTGATCGGTACTAATACGTTCTATCCTATTTTCAAACAGGAGTCGGTTGCTCTATTATATTAGTCGCTTTATTATCAGAATCGAGGCCCCAAATCTATTTGAGCTGTGCTAAAAAAGTTGTACAGTAGTTGAGCATAGTTCACAGATAAACGAAGAAATGAACTATTCGTTTATCTAGAGTTGGAGTGTAGAGTGGATAATGTATATGTAAAGTCTAGAATATGTGATGAAGTAATAGTTACTATTAGTTCATTCAGTTCTGGAAGTGGGAAGAAATAGAATAATCACGTGGTTCATATCACTTCATACCTATAGAAAATTGCTGCTAGTATAATTCTGAGTTAAAGATTAATTGTGTATTGTATTTTGTTTGTAATTGTAAAGGCAGAATAAACTTCATTTTCATTCATTTCATTTTAATTTTTCTTGATAACACATAGAATAGATTATTCTTGCTTTTTTCAATGTTTCAAAACAGTCTAAAGGTGGGTTCAGACAACGAACTAAACCCCACAACGTAGCATCACTCTGTCGCACAGATCAGTATCGTTGTGTCATCGTTAATCATCGTCTCATCTTACAGACACTACCGTACTTACAGAACTAAACCATTTTGTTGTGTGAATCTGAATACTAGATATAAAAGGCGTTTGCTTTTGATGAAACAAATTTGAGTCCAAAAACAATATAACAACAAATATAAAATCCCTTATTTCTTAATTAATCAATCATTAAATATTCCTCCTTTCACTCACATTATATGGAAAGTTTTAAAACTTGAAATTTGAATTAAAGTTCTTAATAGTCAATATTTTCTAAATTTGAAACTTTCAATTACGAAACTAGATTACGAACCTCCCTGAGAATATCATTTTTATACTCCTATTCCATTAATATTTGTTTTCAAATCTTATAAGAATGTAATTGATTGAGAATGTTTCATAGTTGCACGAAGTAAGCATGATATCGTTGACTGTTGATCGGTACTAATATCTAGTATTCATAGTTCACATTCTTATATGTAAACTATTTTGTTAACATCAGCTATGAGGTTCATATGATAATCTACAATCATATCTCTTGTCTGTAGTTCACCATACTTCAAATCGCAATCAGTCGAAGTAAGAAACTGTTTCAATTCTGGTCTGGAGCATGCTTCAGTACTGGAGATATGAGCACTCACCTCAAGGGAATGAGTGCCAGCTACTAATATTTTCTACCTTCAGCTCAAGTAGCTTTTCAAACTTTTCATCCAGAACTTGAAGTTGAAATGCTATTGAAAGTTGACAGCGTGAGTTGTGTTTGAACCAGTCTTTCCATCACATTGAATGAGTTTGTTTCTGTGCATTTGTATCACAGCTTGTTCGAGTGAGAAATAAAACTTTAAATCCTCAACATTCCATGTTCTCTGAATTAACTCGAGAGCCATTGCTTTAGCTGTCAAAATAAGTTGTATTTTTAGCACTTCAATTCTAATTATACCGGAAAATGATTGAGAATGATTGCTTTACGTTGTTTTCAACGAGTTTCCTAATTAACAATAATTATTAAGTTTAGGCCATATTATATTTCAAAAACTTATATATTTCCTTTGTATAGACGCGATATTATAAACCAGTTCATCAAGTTCTATCATATTTATGGAACTTATTCCTTTTTAACTGATCAAACATTCAGTCAAACGTTTATTTTTGATATTGTAGGCAGAAATGTGTTAATGGCTGATTAATTCAACTTAAAAATGTCTAAATATGCATTTTTGTTGGTTTTTCAGGTAAGAGAATTTTTCATGGTTTCACCAGTTGAGGATTATGAAAATGTGCAATCCTGGTAAGCGGAAGATCGTTGAATTTATATAACATTTAGTATTGAAAAAATGAGAAAAAAACATTTTGGTTGCTACTCTTTTGAAAATTTAATGTCGATCATGAATAATGCATGTAAGAAATGAATATGCATAAATGCATGTGAATATTGTAAATCATGGACTATAATCATGCTGAGAGTAGTCTATTCAAGAACTTGGCTAAAATGGGATAATGAGTGAGAAAATCAGTAAGTAGCCTACTTTTAACATAAGAGCACAATTTACCTTGAAATTTGCATAATAACCAGCAGTACTTACATTTTCAATGATGGTCATAATTGTTGTCTCAAATTCAAAACGTTGAAATAGTGTTTTAATTATTTAGGGTGCTAAATAATGATCATTGGATGCTCGCACTGTGGAACATCAATTACTCGATAATAATTACCATCGCAAAAACATTTAATGCTGTGATTTATGGCAGATAGAAGCAGCTTGAATACCACTATTCTACAGCATGTGTTTGATTCTGCAATGGTGATTATACTCGAGTATTCCATACTCCGCTGTGCAAGTACCATAAGAAACTAAACTGAAGCAACGCTACTCTTGGAAATGGGAGGAAATAGAATAATCACGTGGCAGACAATCGCTCAGTGACGTTGTCACATAGACATGTTTGTTTTCTGATAAATTCTGTAAATCCAGAAATAATACATTGCGTTGGAGATAAAATTATAAAAATGGATTATTGAGTTTGTGAAACTCGTAACGGCGATGGTTGCACGGTGAATACAAAGAGAGCAATTAAAAAAAGAAAGTGAATCACTGAAAATAGAGAATTCCTGCGTGGGTTGTGAATCTCTTTTGTATTCATTCATTCGCTTCGTTTGTAGACTAGGTCGGTCTGTCGTGCACATAGACCTTCATCTAATTTTCCTCTTGCCTGCCTTTACAGCTTTCATTGTTTGTTCCTGATTGTTGGACTGGAAGCTGCCTACGTCTTAAATGGCAGCCACTCGAACGTTTCTAAAAGAAAAAAATCAAATTGCACCGTGAATCTGATTAAAAGATGGTTTGGCTCGTCGGAAACTCTTGTTGATCAACCTCTTTTAAGATAAAGTGTTTTTTGGCAAGTGAAGAAATTTTTTGTTGATCGTTTGATTTTTCTTGTTTATCTTCTCAGCTTCTTTTTATTCTTCCATTTTCTCTTCTTTATTAGTCATTTTTCAATAATTCTCCAATTCGAAGTAATTTACATTACCGTACATGATATTTCTAATTTCATATTCAAACTTATTTGTGTCAAATGCAATTCATACCCGCGCAAATCCTGCTACTACACAAGTATATCTAGTTACTTATTACATCTAATCTCACATCTGTGTCAATAATTGAATTGCCCATAAGTCAATAATTGCATCAATCATCACTTAAATCAACAACTTCCACTTTAGAATAACTTAGCAGAAGCAGTAGCACGATAATAATAAACTTGTTACTCTCACTTGAAGCTTTCGTAGCCATTCCAAACTATTCAAGGCGGCTGGACCGTTGTTCTTGAAGACTGTTTGAACCATTTAGGAGCTACAATGGGGCACAGAAATGACTGCAGCCAACTTCTAGTGAATTCTAGTGGTTGGAGACGGGCAGTGGAATGGATTAAAGTAGGTCCTAGTGCTGAGGAGGAGGAGGATGATGGTCCGTTGAAAAGTGCTTGGGCAGTCGTGGTCCTATGATGAACGAAGAGTGAGGCCAAACTTAGCCATACTCAACTGCAGTAGTAGTCGGAACCTCGATTATTTAGCCACGATTGTGCCCTGGTTATTAACGAGTGGCAATCCTTTGACGTCAGCAGGCACAGTCCCAATTGAAGCGTTGTGTGTGTGTGTGTGTGTGTGTGTGTGTGTGTGTGTGCGTGTTCAACAGTTAGCTCACCACCAAAGTCAGCACTCAGCACTATTCTGTCCTCTTATCTTCTGGTTAAACGGTGACAACAAAACCACCAGACTGTTGAAAATCTTCTCCATCATCCTTCGTTTCTTGCCTCTGTATCCTCCTCCTAACACAACTTCTCCTTTGACACTTTTGCTGCTCCTCCCCCATTCTTAAGGGAGTACAATGACTTCTCACCCACACAAAAACACATCCTTTCAATAATGCTTCATCAAGCATCGCTACTTGTTGTTTGAGGAATTATATCAGACAGAAATCTTGTTCCGCCTTCATGAACGAAGACCGCTTTGGAAACAACAAACAAACTTTGGACAGCTTTTCCTTCTCCGTACTGCCGTGATATCGAACGCTCTCTCTACTACCCTGTCCAAATCAGTACTTTCGCAAATACAAATGGATGTAGGCCTGCAACTCGCTAACAAACTTGTTCTCAACTGATTCTGTTTCCAAATACGTTTCCGAATTCTACTGTGTGCAAACAAGTACGATATCCCATCATCTCCTTAGAAGGCTATCGCATTTTTGGTTGCGCTGTCTACAGTTGAAAAGCTGTTGGTTGGAGTATTATTTTTTATTGTCATGTATTGTGGTCAAGTTTGTTATGTGGAATTATGTAGTTATACGCATGAAACATTGTAGTGTAAGGGGTAGCGTATCTGCCTATCTAACTGAGTACTGGTATTACTCAGAAATTGTTCAGTTGAAAATTCTAGAAAAAATTAGAAACTTATTCGAATACCGTATACATATCATCATTTAAAATTTAATTATTCCACTCATTGTAAATTTGACGCTTTTTCATTTTCTACTGTATAGAGTAATAGCAAAAGGTAGCCAGAATGCTGGAAGTAAATATCTTCCCCACCATGGTAAGCTGGCTGCTTGATCCCACGTACTTTGTTGTGGTGGTGCGCTTAGCGGGGTCTTTGTCTTGCCGAGTCGTTCATTGAGCCTTGTAATGCTTAGTGCATTCGCTCACTCCAAGCGCCTGTTGCATGTTTAATAAACTTCGCAGCGAATTCAATGATAGGCTATCTCTCTCTATTCTTGATAATTATATTTCTTTGAGGATTATTGACTTTGTTGGCATGCTCTATTAGTTAATCCAATATAGAAGTTAGTAATCAAAAGTGATTCAAATTTGCGGAATTGTTTAAATGTCTATGAATTCTCCTATATCATTGATCAATGTATACCCAACAGCTTAAATTCATCATATTATATCTTCTTACTTTGAAATAACTTGATCATCTGAAAGAAAATTCTCTCCTTGATGAGACTTAAATTGGCTGAATTTCTAATTCATGAAACATTCTATGATGGGAATATGCCATTGTATATTTTAAATATTTTTCTAAAAAATGAAAGACTATAATTTATCATTCATCTAGCTAACCCCTTAGAGCATGTACCTATATAACACAGCATTTTTGTACTACTTGTGAAGATTGGCATCTGCTGAAAAATCTATGGTTTTAGCTTGATCCTTCAATGTTTGTAAATTTTGTAAAGAAATTTGATTGATTGGGAACCTTGAAGACTGAAAATTGATGAAAAGTTCACATGCTGAAGTTATTTTGAATGAAATTAAAATTGATTAATATTTCTTGGTGTACTTGAACAAATAAATTTCAAATGGCTTTATTAATGCTGCAGATCATGATGAAGACCTCCGCCATTGCGGGAATTGACAACATGGAGTTGATAGAAATCAGCCAATCGAAATCAATAATCACACTATACAAAACTAATTATCGTCAGTGCCGGGAATCGAACCACGGACCTTTCAATTTCTCGACCCCAATTGGTAGGATTAAACCCTGTAAAGTAGGATTAATTTGATTTATGCCGACCAAACGTTTTTGTAAGAAATTTCATTCAATTGATTGCTAAATAATAAATAAAACATAAATATTTTTTATTAAAACAATAAATTTCGAATTTCTTTTTTAATGCTGCAAATCATGCTGGAGACTTCCGCCATTGTTTATGTTGGCAACTCATTAAAAAAATTCAAGGACTGAAATGATTGAATAATTATTAATTTCTTACTCAAACTCAAATTGTTAAACAAAACTCTTCTTAAATAGGCTATGATTGTCAAATAAAATCATTTTATTTTTTTACGTTGGAGAAAATCTACTACTCTTTTTATTGCTCATTCTCTTCACACGTTTCTTGACTCCCTTCCCATTTAAAGGCAGAATTTTCACTATTTTCGCAGTTAGAGTTTCTAATAATAGGCTAAATTCCTGCGTTGTTATATAAAAAAAACTGTAATTAAAATGTGTTGAATGGAGATCAAAGAGATAGTTTGAATGGGAATTAAGCGGGCTCAAATAGGGGCATGGCATGTGTGGGTGATTTGGTTGCGGGCAGTGGGCTATTTGTCCGTGACTTGGATGAATGGATATTCATTCGACCCTGTCTGAGGAGGCTCTTTCATCAATTTGCTCTTGATTCTCCATAGCACATAACAGCCTATATAATTGCTGGTTTCCTATCCCTAAAACTGTGAAGATCTTTCTTCAAAGCACAATTCTGGTTCACTGGCACTTGGGAGCTCTTGAGTTTTCTCCTACATATTCCGTATAAATAATGAATGTTAATTTTTTCTATATGCATAATTATAACCTCAATCTAATAGGTTTCTAGACATACTGTATTAGACAATGTGGTCAATTAAGAGTGTTGAATCGTATTCAAAGAGTATTGAAAGAGTATTTTTTTTTAGGATGAATATTTATTCATAAATGTTAATCTTTCAATTAAGGTTAAGCAGGTTTAGCAGACTAAGCAGATAATCTTTCAAATTACCATTAAGATTGTATTAAGCCGAAAAAAAGTTATATCAATGTAAAAATATTTGGTTTTTCTGATTTCTGTGGTTTTTTCTCATTTTTCTGATTGGTATATACTGATTTCTATGGGAGAGTAAACTGTATACTGACTCTTAGTCAGTATACTGATCACTATAAGAGGTTGCTTATGCATATATATTCTGACTCGAACACTGTTCTTTATAGTCCAAGTTTAACTTATTTAGAGTGCGAGCCATCCCTCCACACAGGTATAACCTAAAGAGGGAAACACTGTAAATACATTTTGCATTACTGTTTTATATAACTCATGTTTTATTATGCTATATCATGTGTAAAATGTTTGTATATGTTCGCAGTGAAATAAACGATTTATCATTATCCTGTATTATTTTACAATGTGCAAGTCTCGATAGTCATTCAATGATCGGGTAGGGTAGAATATCAACACAGATGTACAGGGTGAGGCAGAGAGGACGGATGTTTTTCAAAAAAACAATATATCGTTACCTGTGAATAAAATTTATTCCCAAAATAATAATAACATTATTATGCCATTCTACAAAATTAATGCTTAAAAACATCATCTGCCAGGTGACGGCCGTTTTAAGCAATGCACTTCACAAGCCGCTCTTGCCCCGTCAATTTGAACGACTTCCACGCGAATTGCTTCCTTCAGTTCTTCAACTGGTTTATGCTCGTATACACGTGACTTGAGGTAACACCTCAAAAATTAGTCGCAAATGGACAGGTCTGGGGAACGAGGAGGCCAATTAATGTAACCAAACCGGGAAATCACAGAGCCACGAAATTAGCACGAATTGCTTCCATTGAAATTCTTGCTGTGTGAGTTGACGTCCTTTCAGTCCCGTCCTGCTGAAACCATATTAAAAAAATGGCAGGAGCTACCGATCACATCAGTCGCTTCACTTCTACTACCCGTGTCAGAATACTATCTATTCTAAAAACGCCCGTCCTCTCTGCCTCACCTTGTATAATTACCTTGTTCAATATGATGCAAACATGGATGATTTTCCATTTTCTACTGTATAAAAGCAATAACAAAACCATTGCAGCTAAGCTAACTTTGCGGACGGAATAGGTTATCTGAAACTCATTTTGAGTCTGATTTGTCCTATTTTCTTTTCTAATTCTCCAATGAAGAGGGGATATTTCCATGGCTGTGTACACCCACAGAAGTATAGCTGGAATACAGTGTTGTTGCTTAGAGTGAAATGGAATGTGATGTCAATAATTATTCAGACCTTTATGAAACATTTCAAAAATTATAGAAAACGAGAAGAAATCAGACTGGATTTTATTTCAGAAAGGTTGATTCGCAAAGAAGTCTTTTGATTGACTGGATTTTTCTAGGTGGTTGTGATTGTAAGGGGGAGTTGCATCAGGCTGCAATGTTGTATTCATGTTTTTAGCTGCGACTCTTTTCATTTCCTCACAGGATTCTGTCTCAGAAATGATATGTGGCATGCGAAATGTTATGAACAGAAGGTGTGCTCGCCGTGTAAGCTTCATTACGGCGTCAGCTACATTTCCGGGGTGCAGGAAACGCCTGCGGATGCAGCGAAACGCGCTCGGTATTGAACGCGCGTGTTTGTTGTGTGCGAGTGGCGTAGAGCGAAGAGGGTTCATGCTTCCTTTCAAGTGAACCAAAATCCGCCTGTGGCCGCTCTGAAAAATTCCACATAACAACCTCCGAATAAAAGTTTGTCTGCTGACGAGAGCATCCCATTCAGCGTTGGCAACTTTCTGACTGAAAGAATCCACCTACCTTACGTCCTTTCTTACTTTTCAAAAGAAATTCAATATCCCTCTAGCACAGAAGCTCAGCCTGCGAAATTTTCTTAATGTATGTTGAAACTAGGTTACGCTCAAAGTTTGATTCGGTCACATTTTGAACTACTTATAGCGTTCTTTCTTATGTGTTCAACTTGAGACGCTATCAATCGCTGTCCGTATAAGGCTCACAATCTTGCTTGATTCAATTCGACGTATACTATAGTATACCAGTTATATGTTTTTCTGAATGCTCTTTGAATCTACGTTACAATAGAAATTCGCTTTCATCTGTCAACCAGTGGTAGATTGCTACATCCAAAATTATTATTCATCGTTATCGCTGAGCGCTTTTGAATACGGATGTATTTTTTTAGATTATAGAGATAAACATCATGGGTTTCTAATTTTTTTAATGTTTTTCATAGATTTTTATGTTTTTAGATAGTTTTCACCTGCTTTATCTTCGCGATCAGTTCAGTTTCAATTATACCCGTGATCGCTGATTTCACTTACAAATACTTTGAATTCTGTTAGCCTATTATACACAAAATTATCTCAGAATTCCATTGGTTTGCATGATATTAACTAATATCTGTTTTAATAACGTTTTTATCGAATTTTATTATGGTTCATTTTACTTTGTGATCGTTGAGATCAGTATTTCACGCGAAAGAGAAGGTCTCTGGTTCGGATCCCGGCGGTGGCATGATTTTTTTGGCGAATAGACTCTACCAACATCTTACACAACTATCTGTTACTGTTGCCAATATTCGATAATTGAAAGTCTTCAGTATATTCGATGGAATTGAAATGAGAATTCAAAATTTATTACTTTCTATAAAAATATTCTTATTTCAATATTGAAGGTGACAAGCACTATCTGTTGTCATGGCAGCACTTTGTGATCAGAATTCTCTCCTTGTCAAAACTGAACTCTGATTAATGATTTGAATGTCAGGCGCCTTCTTCTCAAAAATCCAATTACATATTACCAGTTGCAAATATCTTTCATTTGAACGTTCTTCTCACATCCATGATGAAAGTCAAATCTTTTGTGCATTTAAATATTATTCTCTAGAATATATTGAAATGCTCGTCTATAAAGAAAGTTAATTTTGAAAAATTTAAGAGACGGCATTTGCTAGAAAATAAAATATAAAATTTATAATCGAAAATAGACCTTTCCTATTATCGATTATAGTTCAGCAAGCACTCATCATACGATACCTTGACTAGGTGATGTCATAAAAATACAAGTGATAGTTGGAATCCGTTATAATATTATCCAAAAAAATTAAATTGTACCCTTCACAAAATATCAAAAATAGTGCTAAAATGTTACATATTCATACTATATTACGAGGACAAGTGATGTTTTAGTTACTTAAATTTTCAATACTATAATTTTGCAAGACAGTCCAAATTAATTTAGTTAAATATTTAATTTTGAAATTTATTACGCCGAATTTTTAGAGTATGGGCCCATCTCTTTATACGAAGATTTTCGTAGAAAAATTTATGCGCTGGTTACCTTAAAACTGTGAAGTTCTAGTCGAAACCTTTTTGTTAATTTCACTTAATATCACTGAGAACGTAGTATACTTTCGGTATTTAATCCTGGATGTTCATCCTCAGAATTGAAATCGATGATAATACTTCATCTCCTAGAAGTCGGACAGGCCTGGATAGTTAGCCTTGACCCAGTGATCTCCAGGTACTGCATTTGATAGTCTGGGTACCACGAAACCTTGATTACATGATGCTCTAGCCGGTTACATTCACCGCTGTTTGGAAAGAATACAATTCCCGAATAATTTCTTGTTTATCTAAATTTGAGATGTCCGGAAACGGACAGTAACACCTGATGACAATACTCAATATTTCACTAGATGTTTATTAAGTTTTTAAGAAAAAGCTTTTAAATTCTTTCGAAATTGTTAATTGTTTCAAAATTTATTAAGTTTTATTAAAATGCTAAACAAAGATGATCAACTAGAACTTTTACTTTATCATATCCTAATCGATTTTCTCAGTCAAAAAATAAGTTTAAGTTACATTTTTTTGTATAGAAAATTAATTCAGTAAACAGTCATCATAGTTTCAAAGAAATCTACTTCAATTGAATCTAGAATTATTGTTAACCTTTACGGTTCTACCTTTCCAAAGTTATACAAATACAGATAAGAAATTTTTTGGTTACCTTTTAGCGGATTTTGGGGAACTATATCCTCTTCATGACGAAACTACATAACACTTAAACTGATCAAAAATGAATGGGATTCCAACTATTTCATTAAAAAAAAATTAATTATCAAAAAACTACTTTACATACTTTTCCAAAGTTAACGTTACATTATATTCAAAAGTTAGTTCTACATTTTACTATCGGAATTCCTACAAGTTGACGTAACGACAAACTGATTCCGAATGAAGTCACTAGTTGATTCGATTTTTCAGAAATGACAAAATTGGTTTCTGCGTCGGTGCGAACTAGCGGATGACGTCGTCTCGCTAGCTCGTGATTGGCTAAGTATTTTTTTATTCTTTTTCTTTTGCTCATTAGTAGCAATCCCGTGAGAATGTTCTCCTACAGACAACAATAGTACTAGAAAAAACTATAAACTTGATAATCAGGAGTAGTATGACAATGTGTGCTCGTAATTCTGTCTCTGTCTATCAGTTATCGATGTTTTCTTTGTACAATAATACAGTTACTCTACATTGTTACTTATTAATAAGAAAGTGGTAATACAATGTCTTTTCATGCTCAAAGAGCTTACAATTTCAAAGATTGTAGTAAGAATAATGATAATGAGAAAATAAATCTGTTCCTTCTACATCGACATGACTGAACATAACTTTTCTTCAAAGGAAATTATATTTTATTTGATGAATAAAATTGTATATTTGTTTTAAAGGAAATTATAATTATATTCTGTAATAGAGATTTTGGGATACAAACCCTAAAATCGTTACATACTCCCCCTTCTTCTAATGTGAAACATGCCTAAAGTTTACAATACAATCAGTTACAATTACAATACCATGACAAATTTGTATATCAACATCTGAAAATATCCTATATGATGCAAAAAAATTTAGAAATAAGGTACCAAAACATAACTAATAATAAAATTTTCTAAGTTGACTAGTAACCAAAGTCTAGTTGTGTTATCATCAACTTATTAAGTCAAAATGTCTTGAAAAACCACAAGTCGATTTAGATTCAAGGCATTCTAACGAAACTTCAAGTGATGCACAACAAAATAAATTCTAAGTGCTGTCTAATAAATCAAGTCCAAGAGTAATCCAAAATTTACTAAATTTAAAGTTCTTCCAGCAATTTCCATAAAAAAAAATTTTTTTGTACATTCGACTATCATTGAGTGGCCAACTACAACTACAATCTGGTGTACTTCAACAGAAGTGCAAATCATCCAGTACTAAAAAAAGGTAATAGGTATGCTAGTCATATGCGTCCACAATCGTAGCTTACAGTAAAAAAAAAGGTTTATCTAGATAATTTTTGATCTCAAACGATGAAAACTAAAACGAGAATTAAAGGTGCATGAGTATAAGAGCATCTACTTGATAAGAGAACATCAAGTGTAGTTGTCTATCATCTAATCAAAAAATTTCTTTCACTTCAAAAAAAAATCAAAGTTCCTTCATAAGTTCAAATTTATAATAATTACACTAAGTTGATAAGTTCCATTTACATAAGGGAATATTTATCTAATTTCATCGTTAAATAGATCAATCAACTACATTACAAGTTTAGTTTCACATACAAGGTTAATTATTTATGGATATTCTAGAATATTTCCTATACATTCTCAGAAATTTCAAATTTCAGAGTCAAAAATTATTTTATTACTTACTAATATATCTTTAAAAGATTATTATTTTATTAATTAAAGGTAGGTTTGACAAGTTTAGATGGTGGCGCGCCACACCAGTTCTAAATTGTAAACAAACCACGTTCTGCTACCATAGCATATACAACAGTGTGTTGCTGTTATGAAACGCGTTGCGTGTGTCAAGGCAACGGAACGTTGCAAAGGGAGCTTCCTCAGATTAGCCTAGCTTACGGAGCAATCTACTGCTACGAGTGTAGCGACCCTCGGTTGACCTACTTAGCGAACTCAAAGCCTTGCTCGGTCGTTGTGTTATTATGCACAGCTGATCGCTGTATTTAGTAAACAACAATTCTTACTCTTCTTCTCCATCATCTTCTTCTTCTTCGCTTTCTCGCGGAAAGAATTTCTTAAGTTGAGACACATGTGTTTTGTGAATAACATCCTCACTGTCGGGATCTATTAATTCTACGGTGACGTCCGTGAGAAATCGCCCGATTTTGAAAGGTCCTGCCCAACGCGGACTTAATTTTTTACATATCTTTTTTATTTTGTCGCTCAAAATATGGGTACGGGTCCAAACAAAATCATCTGTTTTGAATGGGACCTTGCGTCGATGTTTGTCGTAGTTTAGTTTACGTTTATTATGCGCTTTTGTGAGACTATCTCTCGCCTCTTTCCATATCTTCATTGTGTCGTCACCGCTCTTGTTTGGTAACAATTCAGAAATGTTCCAAGCGTTTGACAAGGGGTGATTCGCTTCGTATCTGAACATAATACTGAAAGGAGTTGCATTTATGCTTTCGTGCTTTGCTAGATTAAACGCCAGTGGCAACCAATTTAATGTCTCGTCCCAGCGGGTTTGGCTGTTAGAATGAAAAGCAGTAAGGGCACTCCTTAAGTTTCGGTGTAGCCTTTCTACTTGATTAGCTTGAGGGTAGTAAGGGCTAGTGTTAGCCGCCTTTATGGAATTTTCAAAAAGGAAATTTTTAAATTTTGAAGACGTAAAAATAGAGTGGTTATCGGAAATTACCGTCTTAGGGGTGGAAAAATTTACGAAAATAGTTTTTAGAGCTTTAATAACTGAATCCGACGTAGTTTTACGAAGTGGTATTAACCACGAAAATTTTGAGAACACGTCAATACAAGTAAATATATACATATTTCCTTGTGTGGAACGAACTAATGGACCTACTGTATCGATATGGAACATTTCCATGGGTTTTTGTTGAACTTTTGAGGAAAGGAAACCAAAATTAGTTTTTTGAGCGGGTTTACTTAGTCCACATGGAGCACAAGATTGAACAAGATAATGAATATCTTTTTTCATTTTTGGCCAATAGAAATTTTCAAAAATTTTTGCAGTAGTTTTGCTGACACCTAAGTGTCCTCCAATAGCAGAATCATGGTAATATTTAAACACTAGTGGAATTAGAATTTTAGGCAAAACAATTCTTAATTTTTCTTGATTTCTTATTTTTATCACTAGCACATCTTTAGAGATGCTATAAGGGAACTGATTTTCATTGTTAGAAATTTTATTCATTATATTCGAAATAAATGGGTCCTTTATTTGATGAATTTTGATGTCGGTAAAAACGAGTGGGAAATCAGTAATTTTTAGGTTATTTACGAAATTTAAAAGATTTTCATTTTCAAATTCAGTTTCGATCAATTTTTGTTCTTCTTGACTTATTTCATCCTGAAACATCCTGGATAAACAATCGGCGGTTACATTTAACTTGCCTGGAATGTGTTTTACATCGAACTGGAAAGATAAAAGTCTTAATATCCAGCGACTTGAACGACCTACCTTGTTATCTTGTTTCAAAATCCATGATAAGGCACTGTTATCGGTCAACAAAAGAAATTTAGCATGTTGGAGGTACAATTTGAATTTTTCCATGGCGAAAATTGCAGCATAACATTCAATCTCATAAGTAGAATACCGGCATTCTTGCTGAGTCAGTTTTTTAGAAGCATATGCTATGGGCTGCAAAATTCCATCTACTTCTTGTGACAAAATTGCGGCGACCGCAGTAGAACTCCCGTCTGTCTGTAGAACAAACCTTTTTGAAAAATCAGCTGTTTTTAAAACTGGCGGGTTCATGATGGCATACTTTAATTTCTGAAATGCATTTTCATGTTTATCTTCCCAAACAAATTTAGTATTTTTCTTTCTTAGATCATTTAAAGGTGCAGCAATTTCTGCATAATTTTGAATATATTTATGAAAATATCCGCACATGCCGATAAATCTGGCTATGGCCTTAGCATTTTTTGGTTTAGGGAATTCCTTAATCGAATTCGTACGATTAGGGTCGATAGTGATACCATTTTTGTCAACTAGGTTGCCAAGAAAAGAAATTTGTCTTTTAGCAAAATTAGTTTTTTCAGGTTTGACAGTGAAGCCTGCATTTTTAAGCCTTGTTAAAACTACCTCTATGTGTTCGAGATGAGACTCAAAGTTTTTGGAATAAATCACAATATCGTCGAGATAATTTAACACAAATTTGAATTTAATATCCTCGAAAAGGTTGTCTAAGACTGATGTTAATGCTTGAGCTCCAATGCTTATTCCAAACGGAACGGAATTGAACATGAAAGTATTTCTACTTGTACAGAAAGTTGTTAGATGTTTACATTCTTCTGCCAAGGGCATTTGATAATAGGCCTGGTTCAAGTCCAATACCGAAAAATATGTAGCGCCATGAAACCAATGAAAAATATTTTCCAAATTTGGGAGAGGAGTCGAATCTAAGGCTATCCTTTTATTTAGGGCTCTGTAATCCACAACCAATCTTTGCCCCCCGTCCTTCTTCGCGACTAAGAAACATGGGCTAGCATAGCTTGAGGTTGACCGTTGGATAATTCCTTGTTCAAGCATAGTTTTTATTTTGTCTTCCAAAATTTCCATTTTCATAGGATTTAATTGATATGGGCTTTTTCTTACCGGTTCGTGAGAAGTTAAACGAATTTTATATTCTACTAAATTTGTTCTACCGAGACGATCTGTAAGAACATCATTGAAAGTATTTAATAATTTATCTAGTTTACCTTTTTGAGAAACAGTTAACTCATCTTTAGTGTCATCCGCACTGATTTTATTCTGAATTTTAAGTGATTCGGTTTTCAAGTTGTTTTCGAAAGAGAATTTAAATTGAGGCCGAAAATTGAAGTAATATCTTTTATTAAATAAGTCTACTACTAATTGTGTGTGGTGAATGAAATCACACCCAAGAATGATAGGCACCGAAAGATTTTCACAAACGTAAAAACGAAATTTCCAACTGAAATTTTCGATTTTTATTTTTATTAATATTATTTCTTTTAATTCAAGTCGTTGTTTATTGGCGGTCACACAATTAAAATTTTCCTTCACTACATGGAGGTCAGGATTTTCAATTAACAATTTATCAAAAGTATTTTTAGAAATTATACTCTGGGAAGCCCCAGAATCAATTAAAGCTAGAGAATTTATTGCATTATTTCCTAATTCACAACTTACGAAAGGTATTACTTTATTAGTTAAGGCTTTAGTTTTTAATCTATTGAAAGGTTTCCTAATTTTTCTTTTTGAAATATTATTTAATTTACGTTTACTTACTGATTCTTTATTTTTGGAAAACTGGGCTTCATATTTTTTACGAAGGGCAACAGGTTTTAGTGAATTTACGAAATGGTTTTTATTAGCCTCCGATTTACTAATAAAATTTTGTGATTTGTTTTTTGCAAAATTGACTCTTTTGTTTTCGAAAGATAGTCCTACTTTTTTATTTTTGCAATCATTAGCGTAATGACCTAATTTTTGGCATTTGAAGCATTTTACTGTGCTCAAATTTCTAGTAACATTATTAGGTTTCGAATTTTGATTATCATTTCTAAAGGTATTTCCGCGAAAATTTGTACTATTAGGGTTTGATCTACATTCTTTAGCTATATGGCCTACCTTTTGACAGTGATAACATTTCTTAGGCACTGTACCCGTTTCATTCCATGGTCTTGTTTCTTTTCTAATAGGCATAGTTTCAACTCGATTTCTTTCTATGTCTGCAAATTGAATGTTTTGAGACTGGACACACAAATCATTTAGGTCCCTAAAATTTCTAGGTCGAAATTGAAAGACTAACCTTGACCTTTCTTCGGGATTCAGGCCGGAACAAATAGTTGAAACTATTTCTTCCTCGGACTTATTAAATCTTAATAATTTGGCCGCATCTTTAATGGCTACTAAGTAGGCTGCTAGAGGTTCCCCTATCTGTTGTAGACGCCCATACTGTTCGTGTTCGATAACGGAGATTAGTCTCGTCGGAATGAAATAGGTCAGGATATCATGGTGAAAGTCATCAAAAGAACTGCTAAGATTTATTGCTAAATTTAGTCGTTCGGACAAAGGTCCGATTGTCGAACTGTGAATTAAATTGAAAAGTTGTTGGTCTGAAATATTGCCTCGTTCTTTGATCTTCAAAGAAACGCTAATAAATTTAAGTAAATTATCGACAGAAAGTCCATCGGTAATAGGCAATTCTTTAATTAAATTTTCAATAGGGTTAGATAATTTAGTGAAAATGTTGCTAAGTGCGGAATAAGATGTTTGGTGCACGCTCGACGTATGTCCAGGAGCTACGGAAAATCTATTGTTTTGAAGATTCATTTGAGGGTTAAGAAATCTAGTAGTAACCGGCTCTCGATTAATATCTGAATTACGCTTATCGACATATTGAAACATACTGTTATCCTCAACAACAGTAACCACGTTTGACATAGGTAGTCTTACTCCTAAATTTCTTTGAGCCTTTTCAATGTCCAAACTTAATTTGGGTTGTCCTATTGGATTGACAATTCCGGAACTACTCGCCTTTTCCGTATCGTGTACTTGAATACTAGGGGGTACAAAATTCGGTGTTTCAAAATTGTCACCCGCTGGCGAAGTGGCCCTACTTCTAAGAAATGGTTTTAAGTCAATTAGCTGGGTGAACACGGCTTGAGCCGACACTATCGAATTTTCCAACCCCTTAATCAATTCCTGATCGCTAGTCTCCTTAGCATACGTGAGTAATTGGGTTATACGGTTCAAAATATGAAAAAATATACTGATTCCTTTTTTGATACTAGCACTTCTATCCACATTAACTTGACAAGGAATGCCAGACAAATATTCGGCTTCTTTTTTCAATTGGTGTTCAATTTTAGATAAGGCAACCTTACTACTTTCATCATTATAGATAATACGAGATATCTTGGGATCGGGCGCGCTCACAATTGTTCTGTATTTAGCACGCAATGTGTCTAAGTCATACTCTGATAACGTCTCCGGTGGAATGCCGAGAGTTTCAAGTTCAAACACTAAACATTCTTTACTGATATAATTAGGATTGAATTTAGTACTAGGTATTAAATCAAAATTGAATACACTATGTACCTCTTTCCTGGTTTCCCAATAATTGATCGTCTTACTTTCCATCGTGTGAGGTGACGCTTGTTTACTTGGTGATACGGGATTCATGTATACGTTAAGCTAACCTATATTGAGTTCAGCCTATTTACGAAAATCTTGCATTCTCTATTCAAACCACTTTTTTTTGTTCAAATCTTATGTCATTTTACGGTTACATATAAGTCAAATTCAAGTTTCAAACACACTAAATTCTACGTTTAACTATGTTATCTTGATTGTCAGATTATCGACCCATATAACCTCTCCTGTCATTGTCTCGTGAGATGAGTACTTTTGCGTTTCCTACTTTAAGGTTAGTTTTCAGTTAAAAAAAAAATTTTAAGTCAGAGACGGCATAGTTGAATTTTTACACCTTTTAATTTTTAATTTTGAAGCCTATTTTCAGACAAACAAAATTTTTAAAGTAGCGCGTGCGCAATTGAAAACGTCACCTTTTTGTTTTATTAATTTCAATTTTAACAGCAGAGTGGCGCAGTTGAAATGCTCGTCTATAAAGAAAGTTAATTTTGAAAAATTTAAGAGACGGCATTTGCTAGAAAATAAAATATAAAATTTATAATCGAAAATAGACCTTTCCTATTATCGATTATAGTTCAGCAAGCACTCATCATACGATACCTTGACTAGGTGATGTCATAAAAATACAAGTGATAGTTGGAATCCGTTATAATATTATCCAAAAAAATTAAATTGTACCCTTCACAAAATATCAAAAATAGTGCTAAAATGTTACATATTCATACTATATTACGAGGACAAGTGATGTTTTAGTTACTTAAATTTTCAATACTATAATTTTGCAAGACAGTCCAAATTAATTTAGTTAAATATTTAATTTTGAAATTTATTACGCCGAATTTTTAGAGTATGGGCCCATCTCTTTATACGAAGATTTTCGTAGAAAAATTTATGCGCTGGTTACCTTAAAACTGTGAAGTTCTAGTCGAAACCTTTTTGTTAATTTCACTTAATATCACTGAGAACGTAGTATACTTTCGGTATTTAATCCTGGATGTTCATCCTCAGAATTGAAATCGATGATAATACTTCATCTCCTAGAAGTCGGACAGGCCTGGATAGTTAGCCTTGACCCAGTGATCTCCAGGTACTGCATTTGATAGTCTGGGTACCACGAAACCTTGATTACATGATGCTCTAGCCGGTTACATTCACCGCTGTTTGGAAAGAATACAATTCCCGAATAATTTCTTGTTTATCTAAATTTGAGATGTCCGGAAACGGACAGTAACACCTGATGACAATACTCAATATTTCACTAGATGTTTATTAAGTTTTTAAGAAAAAGCTTTTAAATTCTTTCGAAATTGTTAATTGTTTCAAAATTTATTAAGTTTTATTAAAATGCTAAACAAAGATGATCAACTAGAACTTTTACTTTATCATATCCTAATCGATTTTCTCAGTCAAAAAATAAGTTTAAGTTACATTTTTTTGTATAGAAAATTAATTCAGTAAACAGTCATCATAGTTTCAAAGAAATCTACTTCAATTGAATCTAGAATTATTGTTAACCTTTACGGTTCTACCTTTCCAAAGTTATACAAATACAGATAAGAAATTTTTTGGTTACCTTTTAGCGGATTTTGGGGAACTATACCAAAGATACCAAAGATTGGGGATTAGCTTTTATCCTCTTCATGACGAAACTACATAACACTTAAACTGATCAAAAATGAATGGGATTCCAACTATTTCATTAAAAAAAAATTAATTATCAAAAAACTACTTTACATACTTTTCCAAAGTTAACGTTACATTATATTCAAAAGTTAGTTCTACATTTTACTATCGGAATTCCTACAAGTTGACGTAACGACAAACTGATTCCGAATGAAGTCACTAGTTGATTCGATTTTTCAGAAATGACAAAATTGGTTTCTGCGTCGGTGCGAACTAGCGGATGACGTCGTCTCGCTAGCTCGTGATTGGCTAAGTATTTTTTTATTCTTTTTCTTTTGCTCATTAGTAGCAATCCCGTGAGAATGTTCTCCTACAGACAACAATAGTACTAGAAAGAACTATAAACTTGATAATCAGGAGTAGTATGACAATGTGTGCTCGTAATTCTGTCTCTGTCTATCAGTTATCGATGTTTTCTTTGTACAATAATACAGTTACTCTACATTGTTACTTATTAATAAGAAAGTGGTAATACAATGTCTTTTCATGCTCAAAGAGCTTACAATTTCAAAGATTGTAGTAAGAATAATGATAATGAGAAAATAAATCTGTTCCTTCTACATCGACATGACTGAACATAACTTTTCTTCAAAGGAAATTATATTTTATTTGATGAATAAAATTGTATATTTGTTTTAAAGGAAATTATAATTATATTCTGTAATAGAGATTTTGGGATACAAACCCTAAAATCGTTACATACTCCCCCTTCTTCTAATGTGAAACATGCCTAAAGTTTACAATACAATCAGTTACAATTACAATACCATGACAAATTTGTATATCAACATCTGAAAATATCCTATATGATGCAAAAAAAATTTAGAAATAAGGTACCAAAACATAACTAATAATAAAATTTTCTAAGTTGACTAGTAACCAAAGTCTAGTTGTGTTATCATCAACTTATTAAGTCAAAATGTCTTGAAAAACCACAAGTCGATTTAGATTCAAGGCATTCTAACGAAACTTCAAGTGATGCACAACAAAATAAATTCTAAGTGCTGTCTAATAAATCAAGTCCAAGAGTAATCCAAAATTTACTAAATTTAAAGTTCTTCCAGCAATTTCCATAAAAAAAAATTTTTTTGTACATTCGACTATCATTGAGTGGCCAACTACAACTACAATCTGGTGTACTTCAACAGAAGTGCAAATCATCCAGTACTAAAAAAAGGTAATAGGTATGCTAGTCATATGCGTCCACAATCGTAGCTTACAGTAAAAAAAAAGGTTTATCTAGATAATTTTTGATCTCAAACGATGAAAACTAAAACGAGAATTAAAGGTGCATGAGTATAAGAGCATCTACTTGATAAGAGAACATCAAGTGTAGTTGTCTATCATCTAATCAAAAAATTTCTTTCACTTCAAAAAAAAATCAAAGTTCCTTCATAAGTTCAAATTTATAATAATTACACTAAGTTGATAAGTTCCATTTACATAAGGGAATATTTATCTAATTTCATCGTTAAATAGATCAATCAACTACATTACAAGTTTAGTTTCACATACAAGGTTAATTATTTATGGATATTCTAGAATATTTCCTATACATTCTCAGAAATTTCAAATTTCAGAGTCAAAAATTATTTTATTACTTACTAATATATCTTTAAAAGATTATTATTTTATTAATTAAAGGTAGGTTTGACAAGTTTAGATGGTGGCGCGCCACACCAGTTCTAAATTGTAAACAAACCACGTTCTGCTACCATAGCATATACAACAGTGTGTTGCTGTTATGAAACGCGTTGCGTGTGTCAAGGCAACGGAACGTTGCAAAGGGAGCTTCCTCAGATTAGCCTAGCTTACGGAGCGGTCTACTGCTACGAGTGTAGCGACCCTCGGTTGACCTACTTAGCGAACTCAAAGCCTTGCTCGGTCGTTGTGTTATTATGCACAGCTGATCGCTGTATTTAGTAAACAACAATTCTTACTCTTCTTCTCCATCATCTTCTTCTTCTTCGCTTTCTCGCGGAAAGAATTTCTTAAGTTGAGACACATGTGTTTTGTGAATAACATCCTCACTGTCGGGATCTATTAATTCTACGGTGACGTCCGTGAGAAATCGCCCGATTTTGAAAGGTCCTGCCCAACGCGGACTTAATTTTTTACATATCTTTTTTATTTTGTCGCTCAAAATATGGGTACGGGTCCAAACAAAATCATCTGTTTTGAATGGGACCTTGCGTCGATGTTTGTCGTAGTTTAGTTTACGTTTATTATGCGCTTTTGTGAGACTATCTCTCGCCTCTTTCCATATCTTCATTGTGTCGTCACCGCTCTTGTTTGGTAACAATTCAGAAATGTTCCAAGCGTTTGACAAGGGGTGATTCGCTTCGTATCTGAACATAATACTGAAAGGAGTTGCATTTATGCTTTCGTGCTTTGCTAGATTAAACGCCAGTGGCAACCAATTTAATGTCTCGTCCCAGCGGGTTTGGCTGTTAGAATGAAAAGCAGTAAGGGCACTCCTTAAGTTTCGGTGTAGCCTTTCTACTTGATTAGCTTGAGGGTAGTAAGGGCTAGTGTTAGCCGCCTTTATGGAATTTTCAAAAAGGAAATTTTTAAATTTTGAAGACGTAAAAATAGAGTGGTTATCGGAAATTACCGTCTTAGGGGTGGAAAAATTTACGAAAATAGTTTTTAGAGCTTTAATAACTGAATCCGACGTAGTTTTACGAAGTGGTATTAACCACGAAAATTTTGAGAACACGTCAATACAAGTAAATATATACATATTTCCTTGTGTGGAACGAACTAATGGACCTACTGTATCGATATGGAACATTTCCATGGGTTTTTGTTGAACTTTTGAGGAAAGGAAACCAAAATTAGTTTTTTGAGCGGGTTTACTTAGTCCACATGGAGCACAAGATTGAACAAGATAATGAATATCTTTTTTCATTTTTGGCCAATAGAAATTTTCAAAAATTTTTGCAGTAGTTTTGCTGACACCTAAGTGTCCTCCAATAGCGGAATCATGGTAATATTTAAACACTAGTGGAATTAGAATTTTAGGCAAAACAATTCTTAATTTTTCTTGATTTCTTATTTTTATCACTAGCACATCTTTAGAGATGCTATAAGGGAACTGATTTTCATTGTTAGAAATTTTATTCATTATATTCGAAATAAATGGGTCCTTTTTTTGATGAATTTTGATGTCGGTAAAAACGAGTGGGAAATCAGTAATTTTTAGGTTATTTACGAAATTTAAAAGATTTTCATTTTCAAATTCAGTTTCGATCAATTTTTGTTCTTCTTGACTTATTTCATCCTGAAACATCCTGGATAAACAATCGGCGGTTACATTTAACTTGCCTGGAATGTGTTTTACATCGAACTGGAAAGATAAAAGTCTTAATATCCAGCGACTTGAACGACCTACCTTGTTATCTTGTTTCAAAATCCATGATAAGGCACTGTTATCGGTCAACAAAAGAAATTTAGCATGTTGGAGGTACAATTTGAATTTTTCCATGGCGAAAATTGCAGCATAACATTCAATCTCATAAGTAGAATACCGGCATTCTTGCTGAGTCAGTTTTTTAGAAGCATATGCTATGGGCTGCAAAATTCCATCTACTTCTTGTGACAAAATTGCGGCGACCGCAGTAGAACTCCCGTCTGTCTGTAGAACAAACCTTTTTGAAAAATCAGCTGTTTTTAAAACTGGCGGGTTCATGATGGCATACTTTAATTTCTGAAATGCATTTTCATGTTTATCTTCCCAAACAAATTTAGTATTTTTCTTTCTTAGATCATTTAAAGGTGCAGCAATTTCTGCATAATTTTGAATATATTTATGAAAATATCCGCACATGCCGATAAATCTGGCTATGGCCTTAGCATTTTTTGGTTTAGGGAATTCCTTAATCGAATTCGTACGATTAGGGTCGATAGTGATACCATTTTTGTCAACTAGGTTGCCAAGAAAAGAAATTTGTCTTTTAGCAAAATTAGTTTTTTCAGGTTTGACAGTGAAGCCTGCATTTTTAAGCCTTGTTAAAACTACCTCTATGTGTTCGAGATGAGACTCAAAGTTTTTGGAATAAATCACAATATCGTCGAGATAATTTAACACAAATTTGAATTTAATATCCTCGAAAAGGTTGTCTAAGACTGATGTTAATGCTTGAGCTCAAATGCTTATTCCAAACGGAACGGAATTGAACATGAAAGTATTTCTACTTGTACAGAAAGTTGTTAGATGTTTACATTCTTCTGCCAAGGGCATTTGATAATAGGCCTGGTTCAAGTCCAATACCGAAAAATATGTAGCGCCATGAAACCAATGAAAAATATTTTCCAAATTTGGGAGAGGAGTCGAATCTAAGGCTATCCTTTTATTTAGGGCTCTGTAATCCACAACCAATCTTTGCCCCCCGTCCTTCTTCGCGACTAAGAAACATGGGCTAGCATAGCTTGAGGTTGACCGTTGGATAATTCCTTGTTCAAGCATAGTTTTTATTTTGTCTTCCAAAATTTCCATTTTCATAGGATTTAATTGATATGGGCTTTTTCTTACCGGTTCGTGAGAAGTTAAACGAATTTTATATTCTACTAAATTTGTTCTACCAAACGGAACGGAATTGAACATGAAAGTATTTCTACTTGTACAGAAAGTTGTTAGATGTTTACATTCTTCTGCCAAGGGCATTTGATAATAGGCCTGGTTCAAGTCCAATACCGAAAAATATGTAGCGCCATGAAACCAATGAAAAATATTTTCCAAATTTGGGAGAGGAGTCGAATCTAAGGCTATCCTTTTATTTAGGGCTCTGTAATCCACAACCAATCTTTGCCCCCCGTCCTTCTTCGCGACTAAGAAACATGGGCTAGCATAGCTTGAGGTTGACCGTTGGATAATTCCTTGTTCAAGCATAGTTTTTATTTTGTCTTCCAAAATTTCCATTTTCATAGGATTTAATTGATATGGGCTTTTTCTTACCGGTTCGTGAGAAGTTAAACGAATTTTATATTCTACTAAATTTGTTCTACCGAGACGATCTGTAAGAACATCATTGAAAGTATTTAATAATTTATCTAGTTTACCTTTTTGAGAAACAGTTAACTCATCTTTAGTGTCATCCGCACTGATTTTATTCTGAATTTTAAGTGATTCGGTTTTCAAGTTGTTTTCGAAAGAGAATTTAAATTGAGGCCGAAAATTGAAGTAATATCTTTTATTAAATAAGTCTACTACTAATTGTGTGTGGTGAATGAAATCACACCCAAGAATGATAGGCACCGAAAGATTTTCACAAACGTAAAAACGAAATTTCCAACTGAAATTTTCGATTTTTATTTTTATTAATATTATTTCTTTTAATTCAAGTCGTTGTTTATTGGCGGTCACACAATTAAAATTTTCCTTCACTACATGGAGGTCAGGATTTTCAATTAACAATTTATCAAAAGTATTTTTAGAAATTATACTCTGGGAAGCCCCAGAATCAATTAAAGCTAGAGAATTTATTGCATTATTTCCTAATTCACAACTTACGAAAGGTATTACTTTATTAGTTAAGGCTTTAGTTTTTAATCTATTGAAAGGTTTCCTAATTTTTCTTTTTGAAATATTATTTAATTTACGTTTACTTACTGATTCTTTATTTTTGGAAAACTGGGCTTCATATTTTTTACGAAGGGCAACAGGTTTTAGTGAATTTACGAAATGGTTTTTATTAGCCTCCGATTTACTAATAAAATTTTGTGATTTGTTTTTTGCAAAATTGACTCTTTTGTTTTCGAAAGATAGTCCTACTTTTTTATTTTTGCAATCATTAGCGTAATGACCTAATTTTTGGCATTTGAAGCATTTTACTGTGCTCAAATTTCTAGTAACATTATTAGGTTTCGAATTTTGATTATCATTTCTAAAGGTATTTCCGCGAAAATTTGTACTATTAGGGTTTGATCTACATTCTTTAGCTATATGGCCTACCTTTTGACAGTGATAACATTTCTTAGGCACTGTACCCGTTTCATTCCATGGTCTTGTTTCTTTTCTAATAGGCATAGTTTCAACTCGATTTCTTTCTATGTCTGCAAATTGAATGTTTTGAGACTGGACACACAAATCATTTAGGTCCCTAAAATTTCTAGGTCGAAATTGAAAGACTAACCTTGACCTTTCTTCGGGATTCAGGCCGGAACAAATAGTTGAAACTATTTCTTCCTCGGACTTATTAAATCTTAATAATTTGGCCGCATCTTTAATGGCTACTAAGTAGGCTGCTAGAGGTTCCCCTATCTGTTGTAGACGCCCATACTGTTCGTGTTCGATAACGGAGATTAGTCTCGTCGGAATGAAATAGGTCAGGATATCATGGTGAAAGTCATCAAAAGAACTGCTAAGATTTATTGCTAAATTTAGTCGTTCGGACAAAGGTCCGATTGTCGAACTGTGAATTAAATTGAAAAGTTGTTGGTCTGAAATATTGCCTCGTTCTTTGATCTTCAAAGAAACGCTAATAAATTTAAGTAAATTATCGACAGAAAGTCCATCGGTAATAGGCAATTCTTTAATTAAATTTTCAATAGGGTTAGATAATTTAGTGAAAATGTTGCTAAGTGCGGAATAAGATGTTTGGTGCACGCTCGACGTATGTCCAGGAGCTACGGAAAATCTATTGTTTTGAAGATTCATTTGAGGGTTAAGAAATCTAGTAGTAACCGGCTCTCGATTAATATCTGAATTACGCTTATCGACATATTGAAACATACTGTTATCCTCAACAACAGTAACCACGTTTGACATAGGTAGTCTTACTCCTAAATTTCTTTGAGCCTTTTCAATGTCCAAACTTAATTTGGGTTGTCCTATTGGATTGACAATTCCGGAACTACTCGCCTTTTCCGTATCGTGTACTTGAATACTAGGGGGTACAAAATTCGGTGTTTCAAAATTGTCACCCGCTGGCGAAGTGGCCCTACTTCTAAGAAATGGTTTTAAGTCAATTAGCTGGGTGAACACGGCTTGAGCCGACACTATCGAATTTTCCAACCCCTTAATCAATTCCTGATCGCTAGTCTCCTTAGCATACGTGAGTAATTGGGTTATACGGTTCAAAATATGAAAAAATATACTGATTCCTTTTTTGATACTAGCACTTCTATCCACATTAACTTGACAAGGAACGCCAGACAAATATTCGGCTTCTTTTTTCAATTGGTGTTCAATTTTAGATAAGGCAACCTTACTACTTTCATCATTATAGATAATACGAGATATCTTGGGATCGGGCGCGCTCACAATTGTTCTGTATTTAGCACGCAATGTGTCTAAGTCATACTCTGATAACGTCTCCGGCGGAATGCCGAGAGTTTCAAGTTCAAACACTAAACATTCTTTACTGATATAATTAGGATTGAATTTAGCACTAGGTATTAAATCAAAATTGAATACACTATGTACCTCTTTCCTGGTTTCCCAATAATTGATCGTCTTACTTTCCATCGTGTGAGGGGACGCTTGTTTACTTGGTGATACGGGATTCATGTATACGTTAAGCTAACCTATATTGAGTTCAGCCTATTTACGAAAATCTTGCATTCTCTATTCAAACCACTTTTTTTTGTTCAAATCTTATGTCATTTTACGGTTACATATAAGTCAAATTCAAGTTTCAAACACACTAAATTCTACGTTTAACTATGTTATCTTGATTGTCAGATTATCGACCCATATAACCTCTCCTGTCATTGTCTCGTGAGATGAGTACTTTTGCGTTTCCTACTTTAAGGTTAGTTTTCAGTTAAAAAAAAAATTTTAAGTCAGAGACGGCGTAGTTGAATTTTTACACCTTTTAATTTTTAATTTTGAAGCCTATTTTCAGACAAACAAAATTTTTAAAGTAGCGCGTGCGCAATTGAAAACGTCACCTTTTTGTTTTATTAATTTCAATTTTAACAGCAGAGTGGCGCAGTTGAAATGCTCGTCTATAAAGAAAGTTAATTTTGAAAAATTTAAGAGACGGCATTTGCTAGAAAATAAAATATAAAATTTATAATCGAAAATAGACCTTTCCTATTATCGATTATAGTTCAGCAAGCACTCATCATACGATACCTTGACTAGGTGATGTCATAAAAATACAAGTGATAGTTGGAATCCGTTATAATATTATCCAAAAAAATTAAATTGTACCCTTCACAAAATATCAAAAATAGTGCTAAAATGTTACATATTCATACTATATTACGAGGACAAGTGATGTTTTAGTTACTTAAATTTTCAATACTATAATTTTGCAAGACAGTCCAAATTAATTTAGTTAAATATTTAATTTTGAAATTTATTACGCCGAATTTTTAGAGTATGGGCCCATCTCTTTATACGAAGATTTTCGTAGAAAAATTTATGCGCTGGTTACCTTAAAACTGTGAAGTTCTAGTCGAAACCTTTTTGTTAATTTCACTTAATATCACTGAGAACGTAGTATACTTTCGGTATTTAATCCTGGATGTTCATCCTCAGAATTGAAATCGATGATAATACTTCATCTCCTAGAAGTCGGACAGGCCTGGATAGTTAGCCTTGACCCAGTGATCTCCAGGTACTGCATTTGATAGTCTGGGTACCACGAAACCTTGATTACATGATGCTCTAGCCGGTTACATTCACCGCTGTTTGGAAAGAATACAATTCCCGAATAATTTCTTGTTTATCTAAATTTGAGATGTCCGGAAACGGACAGTAACACCTGATGACAATACTCAATATTTCACTAGATGTTTATTAAGTTTTTAAGAAAAAGCTTTTAAATTCTTTCGAAATTGTTAATTGTTTCAAAATTTATTAAGTTTTATTAAAATGCTAAACAAAGATGATCAACTAGAACTTTTACTTTATCATATCCTAATCGATTTTCTCAGTCAAAAAATAAGTTTAAGTTACATTTTTTTGTATAGAAAATTAATTCAGTAAACAGTCATCATAGTTTCAAAGAAATCTACTTCAATTGAATCTAGAATTATTGTTAACCTTTACGGTTCTACCTTTCCAAAGTTATACAAATACAGATAAGAAATTTTTTGGTTACCTTTTAGCGGATTTTGGGGAACTATATCCTCTTCATGACGAAACTACATAACACTTAAACTGATCAAAAATGAATGGGATTCCAACTATTTCATTAAAAAAAAATTAATTATCAAAAAACTACTTTACATACTTTTCCAAAGTTAACGTTACATTATATTCAAAAGTTAGTTCTACATTTTACTATCGGAATTCCTACAAGTTGACGTAACGACAAACTGATTCCGAATGAAGTCACTAGTTGATTCGATTTTTCAGAAATGACAAAATTGGTTTCTGCGTCGGTGCGAACTAGCGGATGACGTCGTCTCGCTAGCTCGTGATTGGCTAAGTATTTTTTTATTCTTTTTCTTTTGCTCATTAGTAGCAATCCCGTGAGAATGTTCTCCTACAGACAACAATAGTACTAGAAAAAACTATAAACTTGATAATCAGGAGTAGTATGACAATGTGTGCTCGTAATTCTGTCTCTGTCTATCAGTTATCGATGTTTTCTTTGTACAATAATACAGTTACTCTACATTGTTACTTATTAATAAGAAAGTGGTAATACAATGTCTTTTCATGCTCAAAGAGCTTACAATTTCAAAGATTGTAGTAAGAATAATGATAATGAGAAAATAAATCTGTTCCTTCTACATCGACATGACTGAACATAACTTTTCTTCAAAGGAAATTATATTTTATTTGATGAATAAAATTGTATATTTGTTTTAAAGGAAATTATAATTATATTCTGTAATAGAGATTTTGGGATACAAACCCTAAAATCGTTACAATATAGACCTACAGTATTTTTATTTCTTGATATTACTTACCTTATTTTGTAGGTGAGTGGAAGCTATCAGTGTATTAACCTTCAAAATACCACCATCTAATAGATACTATAAATAAAACAATACAACGGAGTATCCAAGGACCCGACGAATTTACATGAAATAATATTATGCTGCATATGCACCATTTAACTTCTTCCATTTCTAAAAACATCATGTGCTTCCCGATTCACAGAAAAATGCACATCGACAGTTCTTTAGAAAGAGTTTTGTTTTTTCTTCTTGTTCAACAGATCTCATGATTATCATACGTCAATATTTTCTCTTCGTTTTTTTCAGTTCGACGATTTAAAACTTGTAGTTCTATGAACAGGGTCCACACTATTGTGGAATGAGAATCATCAACAGACTCCCCCCAAATTTTAAAGATCTCTCCAACTTTCCAAAAATGATCAGAATGATAAAGGAAGTCCTATTAAAGAAAGCCCCATACACAATGGATGAATGTGTGGAGGTTTTATGGGAAGAGAACTAGTTTTATTGCTTTTTATTTATTATTTGATTAAATTCTCAGCATAAGGTATGATCAATTTATCCACAAGGTGTATCTAGGGTATGTCAGTGTTGTTTGATGTCTCCTCTTCGCAATACTTTTTATTTATTATTGACGATTCAATGTTACTAAGCCTTGCTTATATTATGTGCAACTAACTGGATAAATATGATTTGATTTGAACAGCAGACCTCATGTCCAAGAATAAGGGTGCTTGTACTGAGGAACATACTCGATGTCCTCAATGATAATCACTATCGCAAAATTAAACACATTCATCAGGCCTAACCCTTGATGCAATTTGCATAGACTATTTTATTTGTGTCTTCCACAAAAAGTAAGTCTGTTTTTCATCCCCAAGGCCGTGTTTCTCTTTTTCATACAGCTGATTGTTCACGCTGAGATTTCACGTGTATGATGAATGAGTTTATAAAAGTAATTAAATTTGTAGAATTGTCATTTACTTAGTAATAACTTGTTATTATACTTAATTGGAATATTAGAAATGATTTTTTCTCTCAAATATGTTATTCTTATGAAAGATAAACTAATTCATATGAAGGCTCAACCAGATGAATAAGATAGTTTAAATCATCTTTGAATCTGATTCCAATTGCATATGATGGATAAGCTCAATTTAAAAATCATATGCTCCCTATAGAAGAAGGCCTGAAAACCTTTCTCTTTTTCCTTTGAAATATCCTTTGAATGCAAGCAAATTTCGAAAATCCTTATACATACATCGCTGAGCATTCCTTAATGAAGATTCCTTGAAGGAATAAGATTCATGCAATATTTCATAGAATTTGGTCCATGGGTTTAGTCGTAAATGCGTTACAGACAGACAAATGCAAAACAGTCGGCTTGAAACAGAGAACTCTCCTCGTTCGGTCAATAATTTAAGAAAGGATTTCAACACAATCAAAAATGAAAACGTGTAATAATGAAGTGGACATTTGACCTACGCAGCAACCTTCGTAATATTCTTAACATTTATATTTTTATATTTAAAATGAAACATCCATCCAATGTTATTGTTGTGGTTATCCATTTTTTGTGAACTGCAGTAGAACTATTCATATGTATTATCTTGCTGTGCAGAACTGACCTTT
The DNA here is from genome assembly GCA_948455865.1 of Conomelus anceps. Taxonomy (NCBI): domain Eukaryota; kingdom Metazoa; phylum Arthropoda; class Insecta; order Hemiptera; family Delphacidae; genus Conomelus; species Conomelus anceps. The sequence continues at coordinate 33,398,053 of OX418217.1, forward strand.
TTGAGTCGCGGCGGACGCGTTTCGAACTATGTTGTTCTTCTTCGGCGCTTGGTTGCAGACTGCAACCAAGCGCCGAAGAAGAACAACATAGTTCGAAACGCGTCCGCCGCGACTCAAAAAGGTCAGTTCTGCACAGCAAGATAATACATATGAATAATCCATCCAATGATTTAATTTCAACTAGCCAAAGATAACCTAGGGCCTACAGTGGAAGTCTGTTTTGCATCCGCGTCCGCCGCGACTCAAAAAGGTCAGTTCTGCACAGCAAGATAATACATATGAATAATCCATCCAATGATTTAATTTCAACTAGCCAAAGATAACCTAGGGCCTACAGTGGAAGTCTGTTTTGCATCATAATTATTTTTACATTCAACCCACCAACTATAAAATCAATAGCAATTTCACTTGGACATTTACCAAGTTCCAAGAGTCTAGAATCTTCGTTTTGAGCGCTAGAGCATAGACGGACGGACGGACGGACGGATAACGGACGATTTCCATAATGCCCTATCGGGTCCTTGATAAGTGTGCTAAATTCATATACATTAGGTATGTTTCATTGGCAGAAAAACTCTTGAAGTAGCATATCAAGAGTACAGCAATAATTCACATACTATTTATTCAAATCTATCTATCATTCATCAACTTTTCAGTGGCAGGTAACTTTGTGACTTCAATAAAAATTGAGTAATCTTCAATGTAAATATTAATTCGTTTTCAAATCGTAATATAATCGATTATTAGAAGAGTTACAGAATTTCAAGGCGAGTGTGATTTACTCGGAAATAGTACTGGCTAATATAATTCGATGTTCTCAAGTCATATCAGTAGTATAATCAATAATTCTCAAATGATTGAATGTATGAGTCAGTAAGTTTTTACTAATGGTTCAAATTAGAGAAAATCATTGCAGGCTATATGGAATCTAGGGTTAGTATGAAAATACTTGAAATATATAAAATTTTCATTAAAGTGAAAGTCTCACGCGATTTGTATTACGATTCGATTGAATATTAAAAGTGCACAAATACAGTTATACAATAAAGTAGCCTGTCTATTAACTACCTGGAAGGTTCCGTCAAAAATATTTTATTATATTTTATTTTTATTCATTAATTTCACTCCATTCTTTTGAAAATCGTCCGCAAAAAGAAGAAATTTGTGTAAAATCAATGTGAAAAACGTTAGTTATTTCGGCCACAGGCGAATAAATGTATTCCGCTTAGGAAAAACTATTTGAAATTGTTTTTAGTAAATATTCCTTTAGATTGGCACGTTCCTGAATTTGTATTTGCTTGTCGCTTTTCCTGAATGCTTTCATGGTGAGTGTCGTGGTCTAGGTTTTGAAACGTGAATAATAGCACAACTAGACAGTGGTAGATCTAAAAGGATTGAATTTATTTGGCAGTTTTTGCGGCTTTTTCCGAAATCGGTTTTCTGTGAGCGGGCAGTATATTTCTCTATCAGACGTTTGAAACGAGAGATCATCAGTTACCTTGAACATGTGGTTGAACGAAGGATGCAAGATGTCGGCAGTGCGATTTGTATCCGCTCGGACATGGCTTGGCTTTCGTTGGATGTTTTCCTCGCTAACCAATTCGTTATAGCCGAGTGAAAGGAGGTGCAAGGTCGGCAGGCCCAACTAAACTGGCTCCCGCAGCACGATAGGATTTAGAAAAAGCTTTTCCTGTCGTAGGCGAAATCCAAAACTAATGATCGGTTTGTTTTGTGGCTCGCTGTAGAGCATTCTTTTGCTACTTCTCTGAACTTATTGCGTGTTTTGGTGCATGAAGTCTTTTCTTTGACGGTCATTCTGAACTCAGAGGTCCAAAAGTAACAAGGGTCAATTTAAAAAATATTTCATCAATAATACTGTAGAGTATAGAGACCGTGAAATCTGCTACTATCAAAACCACAGAATTCTGAGAGAAATTCAATCCTTTCATATCTATTACTGCGTAGCTGTCCTATTATTCACTTCTATATTATATTAATAATTATTAGTTGCAGATTCTGGTAGTACAGTGATTCAAGATTCTAAAATTATTGGTCATCATCGCAGGTAAAATCTTAATTCGAGGAGTTTACTTACCAAACATATTCACTTATAATCTGTAGAACATTTTCAATGTTGAAATTATCAAATTCAGCCAACTTTAAAGTCCAGTTTGTGTTGTTAGTATTAGGCTTTTTGTGAAGTATTGACCTCAACAATATTTCTTACATAGTGGACAAGTCCAAGTTTGGAAACATTTTCCTTTCTCCATTACTACTGAACTTCAACCAAAAGTGTTTATTATATTCTCTTGGCGATAGCCATCTCTTTAAGTAGAAATATTTATGTAGAGAAAAACGACTGTCTTCGGTCTGCTATGAAAAGTCTGTTTGCAGGAGTGTTAGATTGAATGAGTTGAAGAGCTTGCTCTTTCCTCTGGGTTTTTTCCCTGCGGTATAGGCTACTGTAGAGAAAACTGTTTTTAAACGATTTTTTTTAAATAATGAGATTCTCTTGAAATAAAGTGTTGAGTTCTCTAATTACACCATACTATGCGGCCCTATTTCTAGATCAGACTATAGCATATAACATAGATCAGACTAGCTACTTAATTAGTTCAATCAGTCTATATTTTAATCTGTCTATATCAGTCTATATAATTAAGTCTGCTTTATACTTGAACTCGTGCCGTCATTCTTCAAAGAACAGCGGAACATAGATTCTTGAAATGCATATGTAACCTGATTAGATATTATCTATAAAATATTTAGATTGAAAAGTTTCATCTTGGTGCAAGTTCTCACGTACTAGATTTTTTTATTCAACTCTTTAGCCTTTTAGCCTTTACATTCATACATTTAGCCTTTACCTCTTTTAGCCTTTTTCATTCATTGCTTTTCGAATTATCTTCGATTCATCTCTCTGTATTAACTTCAGATATATAATGAAGCATTACAAATGAAGATGGCAACATTTTTTTATATAGTAGGCCATAATATTGCGATTGTTAAGGAAAATGATCACTTCAAGTAATGATAATTTAAAAAGTATAAATATATTCTAACGAAAACTTCTGAGATCGACGTCGGACTTGGAAGTTTCGTACTCATATTCCTACCCGCTTATTTTAATTGAATTAGGAGGAAAATAAAGGAAGTCAGGATAGAAGTTCTGGACATGATTCTCAATTCAAAGTTTGAGCTTCAGTGTGCATTTAGCTAGTGTTTGGGTTGGGACTGGTTGGTTCAGATATCCTCGGCATTAGTATGCTACGACCGTTTTTGTTAATCGATGAGTCGGAAGATGAACTTTATGTGGCTGGCTTGCAGGTAGGATTCACAATATTCTATTGTGGGCGAAATTCTATCGTCCCTTGCGTTTGAATAGATAACAAGACAAATGCTGCTACAACTTCAGACGCGCTGCTCGGATCAACTATTAAACTTTGTAAATGGCAATGTTGTGTAACAATATGAGTGAATAGGTATTGCTCTCCTGTACTGTTAGTATCAGCTATTAATGTGTTTGAAAACTTTAGCTTAGTAGTTACTAACAAGTCAAATATAGTATGCAGTATATAGTTGATATTGTCAAGAAGACAACTGGGTTAAGTCTCTTTGACCTGTTAGAAAGTTGGGTTTTTAGCACGTGTTCATGAAAATTCTATGTGTTAATTTTATTAAATTTCAGAGTTAAAATATGATTTATAGACTTGATCTTATTACAAAATGATATATTAAAACTAATTTTATGAGAAGTATCAGTTTTTACTATAATTGATAGGTTTTTGACAAACATGATGGTCTGATGGTTAGTTTAGGCTAGATCTTCATAATGGTACAGTCTTATTCTATTTCTTAGTAAATATTTGATTCTGTTTTTTGTATCTTGATTCTCCTTGAAATTCTCAGTTCTGCTAAATATTGAACCAGGCGTGACAATGGTAACTGGGAACATGACTAATTTATTATATTACACATTCAATTATTGAATTTATTGGACAATTAAATTATTTTTATTATTGATTTGAGTCAAAAAGAAATTTTAAAAATGTGGTTCTGTGCTATGTTATGCCTATATTATGCTATGCCTATGTTATGCCAAGTTTATCCTGTGCTTGTAGATTGGTTCAAACTTTGCTATTGACAATTATTGATAAATGATATCATCTCACCTAATAGACAGGATTAGGGTAGTTAGAATCTTGCGATAGCTACTCTATTCAGATTGGAAACCAAACTCAATTTTTTCCATACAACCTTGTTTAATTGAAGGTGCAAAATAATGGTGTACCGTTTTTAGATTTGTCTAATATATTCATTGAAGAAACTTGCTTTTTGAAAGACTCGCAATATGCAGACAATTCAGTTACTCTCTGCTCTGATCAGTTACTGCCATGATCTGACCTCATCTTTTATACTTTATTATGGCTCGACTTGGGTTATAGAATTTCTTGTCTCTCTTTTTGAATCGCCTCAAGGGATCGCTTCAGTCGTCCCTGGTGTCTTGCCGACCATTTTCCTCCCACGCCAACGGCTTCATCATCACTTGTTCTCCGCTCTCTCAATTTTTCTACATTTTTCTCTCCAGCCTACTATTAAACTACCTTGGCGTACACAGCTGACTTGATAATCTGATTTCCGGTCTTTTCTGCGACAAACATCGGCGCGAAGATGGCAAGACTTAATCCAATTTATTTCTTCTTTCTTGACTTCCTTTGCGATATTCTCTTTTCCTCTTCGATCTCATCTGTGCCGTTGACCCAGCACCTGCTATCTTCAATTCTTCATTTTTTCTTTTCCATTCTTATTCTTCCTTTTTGGACTTCTCGTTTACTCGTCCTCCTTCCTCTTTCTCACTATTCCAGGACTCTACTTCTATGTTTTTAACCGACTTCCAAAACAGAAGGAGGTTCTAAATTCGACCTGTTATTTTCAACCTAACCTTACATGAACTATTCCAACACTATTGAACCGATTTCGATGATTTTTTTTTCCAATGAAAGAGCATCATTCAGCGGTGGTCCTATCCAAGTTTCGCAAGGATCGGCCTAATACGTAGCCCAATTTTAAAGAAAAAAGAGCATTCATCAATGTCTTCATTCCAGTCTTGTTTGAATAGGATAGTTTCACACAAACCGCCAGTTTAATAAGCAGTGTCGTTCATCAGGCTGATCATTGCACCATATGGAGCGCTTCGCGCCTAACCGATTTTTGAAAACATTTATGATTCAATGTAGTTATGCCAGGTAAATGACATCGGTTGCCCAAAGCCAGTTATCTGTGAAACAAGTCTATAATGTCCCGTTTTGACCAATCAGCTGAACTTAATTTGAATTAAGAATATAATATTTCTGTTCATAAAATGAGCATTGTAATAGTATATTACGTTACTAGGCTGGAAAGAAACTCAATTTTCTTCCATATAACCTCGTTCAATTGAAGGTGCAAAATAATGGTGTTATATGAATAATAATTTGTGATAATCTCTACGCCATTGTTCCTGTTTACACTGTAACTGTAAGGCATGGTGCAATCAGCTGGATAATATTTATTTATTTATTCGCCAAAAAAAATTAGATACTGTAGTAAATTACAAAACATGCATGATAACCTACATACACTTTACATTTACATTACATATAAAATTAAACACATACAAATTTCATACAAATTTCATAATAAAAATGTCAATTAAAATAGATCCAAATGATTTGGCACAGCCAGCAAAGTTAAACTTGTGCGCTAGCTGTGAGTTCATAAAGCAAACAGTAAAGAGCAAAGCAATACAAATGCGACAAACGAAACGAAACAAGACAAAAATAAGTGAAGATAATTGCAATAATAATGCTTCTTAAAAAAAAATACAATGGTAAAATTTGAATAGTTTTTCGAAAAATCAAAATACAGGTGATAACCAAAACAAATCATATAGCCCCAATTTATTCATCTAATGAAAATTAATGAAGAAAATACAAAAAATGAAATTCTCAGTTATGAGCACATCCCAGTGCTTAATCATATTAAAAAATATATATAATATAGAAGACAGAAAGACATTCAAAACTCAAATGAATCACGAACAGACTTACTAACATTTAGGTAATGTAGAATATATATTTTGCTCAACCCATAAATTTATTTCTCTGATTAGTGCTTTAGTAATTTTTGAATTAATGAATTTTATCGGAATTTTGTTAGAAAATATATTGCAAAGATAGGTGAATTGGTGTCGACAAAGTACCAATTTTATTAGGTTGATATTGAAATTATTTAATGCTAGTGAACGAGTCTGATACGGAATATCCCTAACCTCTAGATTTTTTCTATCCTTATTCAAGTGCAAAACAATCCTCGTTACATACATCTGTCTAAGTGTGGGTACTTTTAATTCTTCAAAAAGTTTCTTGCTTGGGTATCGTCTTGGTTTACCCAGTGCTGCCCTTATAAGATGCTTTTGTAATGTGAAGATTTTATTTAAGTGACAATCATATGCACCACCCCAAGCCTCAATCGCATATTGAAACAGCGAATGGGCATAGGCAAAATAAATTGATCTTTTCACATCAAGGTCTTTCAGTTGATTTATTTTGTAGAAGCTATAAATAAGATATTTAAGTTTAGAAGACAGGTAATTCATATGAGAATCCCATTTTAAACATCCATCCACCATCACTCCCAAATATTTTATAGAATTAACTTTTTCAATTTGTTGGCACAAACAGTTCAACCCAGTATTCAAGCAGTGAGGATCAGTGTGCATTCTCAATTGCAACGAATCATCTGGTTGACCTGCCAGTGTCGGAGAAAAGGTGATATACTTTGTTTTTTTCAAGTTAACAGTTAGAATATGATTATCCATCCAATTCTTCATAATTTTTAAACCCTCATTAGCAAACTGGTAGACTTGGCGCCAGGATTCACCCGAAAAAACTAGTGCTGTATCATCAGCAAATGAAATTTGGGTACAATGAGGTATTGTTAATTTTAGAGCATCGTTTAAGTAGATCAAAAATAATACCGGGGACAGTACTGTACCCTGTGGTAGGCCATAACTAGATGAATGATCTGTAACTGATGTACCATTCAAGCTTAATGTTTGTTTTCTGTCCTGAAGATAGCTTTTCAGAAGTTCATTACATAAGCCTCTTATCCCACATTTATCTAATTTATTCAATAAAATACCATGAGGGACTGTATCGAACGCTTTTGCCAGATCTAAGAATACAGCCAATGTTTTTTGTTTAGAGTTGAACTTATCATCTATCAATTTAGTTAGGAGGATAATTGCTTCAGTTGTAGACTTTCCATGCTGAAAACCAAATTGATTTTTCTCCAGGAAATTATTGATGTCTAGGTAATTTAAAATTCTTCTTTTTATAATCTTTTCCATAATTTTAGAGAAACTATTCAAAATACTAATGGGTCGATAATTTTCTGGATTTGTCCTATCACCACTCTTGTGCAATGCAATAATTTTTGCAGACTTAAATGCCCTCGGAAAATAACCCACTGAAAAACATCTATTTATGATATGTTCTAATGGCAGAACAATATGTTCACTTATTAATTTGACACAATGAGTACTGATACCATCTACCCCTGGAGAAGCACTATTTTTTAGTTCACCAATTACTTCTAAGATTTCATTTACACAAGTTGGATTCAGAAACATGCTATCTACTGGAGGTGAATTCAATGATTGTGGTACTTCAATATAATTCACCGAGTCCAATAATTCTTTTGCAAGCTCAACTCCTACATTCACAAAATAACTATTTAAACTTTTTGGATCAATTTTAGGTTCTTGATAAACTCTCTCTTTTCCCAACAATTCAGAAATACACTCCCATCTCTTCTTGGAATTGTTTTTATACTCCGTAAATTTGTTGTTGTAATAATCACTCTTTGCTTTCCTTATTAATGAGTTCAAAATATTCCTATACTTTATGTACTCTTGTTTAAGTTCAATATTAAAAGGTTGCTTATTTAACTTTATATGCAATTTATCCCTTTTACGAATTGCTGAAATCAAATATATGAGACATTTAAAAGTATGACCAAAGGAGTACAGGATTCTACACTGAGTGAGTTGTACAAAATTTATTGTAGATAATTTATTTGAAAATTTAGATGCAAATTACATAGGCGGTCATTTTTTATGACATATTGTTGCATTGAGGTATAATCTATTGGGTCTGATAATTAATTATTAGTTGTAGACAAGGTTGTAATGCCCCATCACGCATTATAGTTTTAAGCCTTTATTTCTTATCATTTTAATAGAATTATTGCATCGCTTTCACTGTAATGTAGATAGATATATAGATAGGTATTTAAACATCCACTGGCCTCTCATCATGGGGGCATCTAGATTTGTCCAATGTTTAATATGTTCGTCCAATGTTTGTAAATTTAAATTTATTACTTCCATTCAGGATATATTCAATTAGGATTTTTTTAATACTCTATTTTCTTGGCTTGAATAGAAACCACAGTCTGCTAGCTTTCTCTTGAAAAGCTCTTTCATTTTGAGAGGAAGTCTCCTAAGACGGTAAAAAATTAAAAAGTTGAACTCCTGAATTTCTAACTCCATTAGCATAGAGAGCAGTGCGATGAGTTTCATTTCCAAGTTCATCCCTGTACCTAGTGTAACTGTTGGAGGCGAACCTAGAGACGCCGGACCTAAGAATTGCTAATCAGGAAAATTTGGTTGAAAGCAAGGATTTGAAGGGAATTAATTATTATTTTAATCTTTCCCAGGCTTCTAACATAGCAACACGTAACACTATGAATAATTATATGCCAATTATTAGATTGATAAGTATGAGTCATTCACAACTTTTAGCGCTGGACAACTTATGAATATCGTTCCATCACAAATGTAGGACACGTAGAACTTCACTACACAAATAATGTTATTCTATGAAACTGTCACTGCCTTACATCCAGAGTAACGGCCAGCCGTTCAGACTCCCATTCTGGTTACGTTGGTTGCTGGTTAGTTTGGTTATAATATATGAATAATAATTTGTGACAATCTCTACGCCATTGTTCCTGTTTACACAGGAACTGTAAGGAATGGCTGATTAAATTAGAGTTGTGGTGTTGAATAATGAATCACTGGCATTTAGGTGTTGTGGTGGTGGAGAGGCCGTGCTCGAGTTGGAGCTAATTAATCGGCAGTAGCCGTTGGCAGCGGCGGCTGAGCGCACCGATGAGAATTGTATTGTTCGTGCGATGACCGGCTCACTACTGTCTTGAGCGGCGCGGTTGCGGTAGCGGGAGCGGTTTGATGGCGGTTGTTGGCCGCGCTCGGACAGCTTCCGCAACTCTAAACGACTCGGCTGACCCGCCTCAATTCCGGCCCAACCACATGCACACTGGAGCTCGAGTCGCACATCAATTCATCAGCGCAAATTAATGCCGTCTGCAGTCACCTCCACCTCTATCCATCACGCCTTTCTGCATAATATACCACTGCAAATTCTGTCATTTCATTCAACGAAATTGGTCACTGCGTTTTCAACTTTCTCGTTTAATATTAAGTTAGTGTTTTCTGGGTCCAGATTTTTGGGTACAGTTCAAATTTGCGTTGTATTGTGAAACATCAAATTGACTGCATTGTTGTTGTAGTACATGAAACAACATCGTTCTTCCTACTATATTTTTGATAAATTGATAGACCATTGAAGTGTTTAAAAAGTCACCCACTGCACATAGACATCACATAGACATCAGGACGATATAGTATTACTATACCGTCCTGCATAGACAGCCTATTTTCGTATTACTTATTAATAAGTAATACACCTCAATTTTCAAAGAAAACTGTTCCCGGTAATGATTCATTCTTATTGCGATGTATTTCTCTTCTCACTGATCCATCGTGAAGATTACCTAGTGACCAAGTCGATAGTAATCAATTGTTGCAGATGTAGTTTTGACGTCATTCTGTAGGATACATATCTCCGGTAACCTACTTTACCTATTCGTTACGAAGCCTTTGAGTAATAAATTCATAGCTTTTGAAGGATCTATGCAAGTCTCTTGATCTATTTCGCTTTGAATGTTCAGGTCTTTGGCAACTACTCAACATCTTCCTTAATCGAACCTTATCGGATTAGTCTAGAGATTCACGAACCTTCCGTCTTTGGTCTTCCCCCCCCCCTCTCTTTCCATTTCTAGAAGACCAGCAAATAACTCCGTCATTGCTCTCTCCTGTGAATTAATCATCACCGAAATCAATTTTGCCAAAGATACTGTACGTCATAGTTTGATAGTGAAATTCAAAAGGAGCGATAATCTTGTTTGCTACAATAATTCAAATTGGATTACAATTCAGCGTTACTTTGAAATAACCAATTCCTAGTCGAGAAGAAGCTTTTTTATTCAGTAACACCTCGTTCACACAAATACCGTTACCGCCCATTCTGGTTACAAATTATTCAATCAGGACTGAAATAAAATGTTTTAAAATCTTTGAAATTTTCTACTGTAGATATCAACTTATTCTATATTATTCATTCATGTGCATATTATTATCATGAATAAGTATACGCTGTGGTTGGAACATAGGAACATAGCTCTACTTTGTTGTTCCTTGGAGAAAAGGAGTGCATATAATCTGCCCTATAGAACAGTTGCTCATGTAGACATGTAGAGAAGCCTACCCACCCATCCCCACCCACCGAACTCTAGTTGTTATGCCAGTCGCGTTCAACTCGGCGTGCACTTGCCGTTTATCATGTAGCGGGTGCAATTTTTTCTGATTCCGCTCTCGCATAATCCATGTTTTCCTGCATTAATCGGTTGAAAAAGGGTCGCTACTCTCTTGCTATTCATAGCATGTTCCAAGTGCCTCCCCTCCCCCAACCGACGGCCATCGCTACTCAGCTTCCTGGCGCTACTGGTGCAAGCGTATAGCGGTTGTCGAATATCCGTCATAATATAGAACAGCCATCTTTTAAAATTCATAACCAGCCTTTGTAAGATGGTTTCTTATAGGAAACTGCTCCAATGGTTATTATAGATCTGATTAATTTCAGGTGTAAGACTCACAAATACATCGAGATATCGTATGAACTACATTTGGTGTATTAGTTCGAGACACGCTTTCTATGCCTGGGGAAAATAGTCTTGGGTACAGCTTCAGTGTTCCATATAACAGCTACAGTGAAAAGTGTGCCATGGGTACTGCATCTCCAATAACCAACGGAACTATATAGGCTACCCACACAACACTTCTGAATACTCGGGACATTGACACAGGCTACTAAGTGTATTTTCAATGGCAATTTTTAGTTAATACGGAAGCCTAGTGTCAAATAATTACGCGCAAGGTTGTGAAAGATAGTTTATATTTTATTATTGGTTATATTATTAAGTAGTCTTGCTGACCTTTCTCTTGAATAAGCATGCATTATCGCTATTGAAATTATTATATGCGTGTTCAACATTTTGGAAATGTCTGTTTCCAGAACATTGAAAATAAATCTGGACAAGTGTAATGTAGTATAAGTACAATCATTTACTATTTTTATTTTTTTATCAATTTGAGGTATTATTTGTTCAATTTGCTCCATGCTATTCTTTGTAGGGAAATCGAATCGTGGAAGCTCACTAATGCAATTTGAATAACTAATTGAGGCAAGTGAAATGTCAAACAAACATTCATGGAGAACTAGGTCCATATAGAAACTAAATACCACTGACTCACTGCCTGACTAAATAATTTATAACCGTTTCCCTAGAAATGCGTGATTAAAAAAAGGTTGATATGTGGTATACACGTTCAGTGCGAAGAAAGGATATTGAAATATTTCAAACACGCCCAAGATTGAAAATTTCAAAATTTATTTAAGTGAAAACTAAGTGAAATTCAAGCTAACTAAGCCTGCTTGTTCGATTGCATATCCTCCCCCGGGTCACCTCCTAGCTTGACGACTAAAGCGAGCGAAACGAGCCTGCTTGATAGCCAACTCATCAGCCTAACTCTAATTTCAGCTTTATAAATGCAATTCTCAGATCTGCAGACTCCACCATTTTTTGGAGTTTGAACTTTTTCGTGGTACGGTAATCGAAAATATGATGTTTTTACGAAGAATTCATGTGGTCTAAAATAATTTTACTGGAAATGTAAATTCTCAGTGGAGCAAAGTTCAGGACTTTTCGTTACATTAGAACATTATATACCACCGTGTCTCGTGGGAGTTGTGCAATTCGACCAGTGTTAGGGAAGTGGGAATTCGAACGAGTGGCAAACTTTTTGCCACTGAGAATTCGGGTTCTTTCTCCGGTAGGAAGAAGAGAGATAAATATAAAAAAGAGCGTACAAGTGAGTGTAGGTATAAAGAGAGAGTGAGTGAGTGAGAGTGTTTGTGTGAGAGAGGGCGTGAAAGTATGTGTGAGAGAGATACAATGAGAGAGAGAGTTGGTGAGTGAGGAAGAGAGAATGAGAACGAGAGTTTGAATGAGGGTGAGAAGTCTGTTCGATGCATTCGCTCGTGAGTAGTCTCCCAGTGAGAATGACTTAGCTTGGTTTTCCGGCATCATTGTAGAAGCCCAGTTGTAGGTCAATGCTTGTTTGGCAGCGGCCAGCTTGGAAGAAAACTCCTCACATGGGGAATTCACCCTGCTTCTCCCACGCACTGCATAATTTATACCCACAATATGTCAGTCGCTTCTGAAATAAAATGCCGTCTCTCCAGCAATTTACCATGTTTGCTCCGATATCCAAGCAAAAGAATCCTTAGTACGTGGAAATTTTTTGTGTAGTTTTCATTTTAATTGAGAATTATTCTCTTGGTATTTTCGTGTAGAGTACCCAATGCTCCAGCTTGATTTCCTTGTAGAAATTTGATTTTACTCATCAAAGATAAATTTCCAGGTAAATTTCTGTTTAGATGATGGATTAAAAAATTAATTTCTCTCTAATTAAATAGTTCTGGAGAAATCAAGCGCTCGGCCTACAGATTAAGTGAGTTATACTTATTCTTAATGAATATTCGACTGCAATTCGTTAAATTCACATGAAAAGTTAATATTAACAACGCAGTTCGTCATTGGAATTGCCTTGTATTTAGAAGAATCGATAATTTAGAAATAATTTGGAATTTAATTTAGAAAGACAAGACAATCACTAAAAAGGTTTCTCATCCAATTTATCTAGAGGCGGGAATCAAGTCACAAAAACACAAGAAATGGTTGGAACTCATTATAATAACAAAATTAATCAATTGGCACTTTACAAATAAAAGATGTGATGTTAACCTTTCAAAATATTACATAAAAAAAAATCAATAGAATATTCAGCCTGGGTCCAGCTATTAAAATAAGTCCTTTGTTGCGAAGATATCGAAATTATTGGTACCATTACGTCGGAAACGAAGTTAACGAATATAATACGTAGTAATGTAAACGGTGTTACCTTGGCATAGCGAAGTTCTGTCGAAATAAAACGTACGTACGCTCCCTTTATCTGGCGATATTATTCACAGTCCATTCTGAATACAAAGTGGAAAGTCTCTATTAAATTGAACTCAAGTTTTGCAGATCACCAAATCAAGACGACACGTATCAGGTCACAGGTAAGAGACCCGTCTTCTCAAGTCAAATTCCACGTCTAGGAATGAAGTCTCCAGTCAAGTATCTCGTGCCATAGAGTTGAATACCCGTTCAAGAAAACCCATGTCAAGGAAACCCGTCTCAAGGACCGCTGTGAAATAAATCACAGTCCAGAATAGAAACTATTCACTTATTGTTTTATTTACCTAAATATTCTTCATTCAATTATTCGATTATTTAATTTTACAAATTCTTTTCGATTACAGATTACTTTAATGAAAATTAATAATAGTTTTACTTTACTCAGAACTTTTTGGAAATAAGTTGAATACTTCAAGTTAAGAAATAATTTCAAGTTATCATTTTACCAAGTAGACTACTAAGTTAATTTGTAGTTATTAATTGTCAGAGTATTCGAGTAATAAATTCATAAGTAAAGCAAAAGAGTAAACAAACTTATCAGTGAATTAATTTTCCTTGAAAAGAAAGATAATGTACCTGAAGTGTACAATCATCAATCTACTTTGAAATATATAGAATCAGTTACTAATTTAATAAAATGAATTGACTTCAGAAACATGACATTAATAGTTTTACAAAAAATAATATTTTTATTATTTTCATTACACAAAAAATTAACAATTTTTGTTACCTTTATAGCGGAGATAGTTATCCATAATATAAATCTTGTAGAGTTGACATTTTGTAAACTAAGCTCACATAACTTGAACTAACATAAAAACTGGAACGAAAGTATAACTAAGAATAATGGTTCTAACCTACTATTTTAACAACTACTTATTTACATCTTAGAGGACTTAGAAACATTTTAGTAATCACATAATGAAATATTACTTGTCAACGGTCAGCAGAGTAATTGATCGTCCACTCGTTTTCACTTTCAGAAATAAGCGAAAACCATATTAATTGCGCATGCGTCAAGACAGTTCTCATAGCTGTCATTGGCCAGTGGTCATTCACTGTCCTTTGCTCTTGTCTTTGTTTTGTTTTGAGTGAGAGGGAGTAGACAAAGATGGAGAGAATACATTCTCACGATCGTTTGAGTTTTACAATAACAACGTTGAACAATGTACTTCATTATTTAAATTAATTCAGAAGTAGAACATTTTATTGAAAAGAGAATATTCTCTTGTTCTTTGAATCGTACAATAACAAAGACGACAATGAGAGTCTGAAATATAAATCGAATTAGAGATGGAATATTACTTTTATCTCTTGCCATCGTCACAGTTCTGTCTTCTTTACTGATACTTGTGTTATTGTCAGATAATACTGTTTACCTACCACAACAAACATTTGATGGGAATATTTCTGATTCCCAGAGAAAATAATAATTGAGAGAAATTCGAATTACGTAATGAATATAACTAAAATTCGTTACATCATGGAACAAGAAATCCAGGAATCAAATATTGACGTTGAGCATGAATTTTGCTAATGAATAGACTAAATCAACCAACCTACTTTGACAAATTAAGGTTGGTTGTTTCACATAGGAATTGTACTGAACTCACAAGTAAAAAAACAAATTAGGCTGTGGTCGATAAGGCCAAGGCTTTAAAACAATTAACAGACACACATGATGAAGGTTTTCAAGTCTAAGAAGGTCCAGAATACAAGAAAATTGCGTCTATAATTTTAAAGAAAGGTTGAATTCAAAATATCACAGATAAAAAATTAACAGCCAATAGAATAATCTCTCGTCGTCTTCCTTACAAATGTAAATAGAACTTTCAGATACTGATTTTTGTACAGTAGCTAGGTTTTAAAGATTAGTTGGAAACTTGAGTTAAAAAAGATCACTGGCCAGGATTTAAAACCCTCAACTTGAAACAATTGAAGATATGCCTAAGCATACTAAATGAAAATTATAAAGGTCTGTTGAGGACAGACCCGGATCTTGAAATCTTGACTCCACAGAAAAGTAATATAAAAAGGAAGTATTTCACCTGGATAGTAGTTTTGGTTTCAAGTCCGGTCCATAATAATTATTTTATATTTTTCAAATTCTCTCATGAACCAAGGTGTTGAGGTTACATTTATATTTTGGATGTCAATCTTCACCTGAACCAGGAAAACCTGTTGATACAAAAATAAAGAAAGGATAAATTGGGAAATAACAATTTCACTATAATAATTACAGTAGTAACAAAATACATAGAATAATTGTAGTTAATAAACTTGAATTACTGTACCTGGATTTGACGACGAGAGATATTTAAATAAATGAAGAAGACATATTACTAACAAATCATGGCTGTAAACAAATTCATATGCTTATTGAAAAAATAATTTTATGGCATCATGGTGTTAATTATAACATATAAATTTGATACCAAAGAAACAGCAAAACAATCCAAATCATCTTTTAGAAGCCAGTGCAAAGCTGCAAAAACAAGATGCAGGTTAGTCAATCAATCAATCAATCAATCAATTTTTATTACATGAAAAGACATTACAAGATGCAGGTTAGTTTTGAACAAAGCAAAACCTAGGGCAGTCTGGTAACATAACCAACAAAGGACAGTTACAGTTTAAATTAAAAGATTGATTAGAAACGTTTTTAGGTAAAGTAAAATATTATGAAAATACCTAAGTAGAAAATTAAATATTATAGTTAGAAATAATAAAATTAATGTTGAAGTGGGTGAAACCAAAGGCTCACCGAATGAATAGGTGTGACCAACTGCACCACATTTAACTAAAACAATGTAGCAATGTTACAGACTACTACTGATTTTGTCACAAAAACGTGAATTAATAACACAATATATTGTTGTTTGAACAGTCATATCTTTTTCAATCTTAATCACATTAAAAATAAACTTTCAGCTTGATTGATATTTATACTAAAGTTTTCCTTGATGAAATACTTAATGAACAATCTAATATTAAAACTGACACTGTATATCTCTTTTAAATAATGTTTTACTCACATATATTGGAGATGCTTGAGAAGTGCATTTCACTTCTGAAAAGACGCTTCGTCAGTTAAGTGAAATTTAAAGATACAGTCGAAACTGTAGTATCTCGTGTGTTAAGAACTTGAGTGGCTGTGACATCCATATTTTTCGTTATGGATATCTGCCACAAAATCGTCATCCCCAATACCAAGAAGACTACTTTTGCTAATTTATATACAACATGCGACTAACATAATTTATTGAGTTTCCTGGAATTATTGCGTCTTTCGGAGGACACGTAAAGCCTGTTGTTCCTGGTTGTCTAGAAATAGTCATCAATTCACGTAGAGGTCTGTAATTCAGATGCAGCATGAAAGCTTTGAAACCAGAACTGAGCCAGCCAGATCACACGATGTCATTATTGTGCTATTGATAATTCTGAAGATCTTTTTTGCGTTTTCATCATCGTCTGTGCACAAAGCACGTGATTGGTGCAAGACAATTCCCTCATACTACACTTATTAGTATTTTCTGTGGTTTAATACATGAATAAGATAGAATTCTTCAGATATTATCAATTTGATTTTGATGCGTTTTACGTATTCATTTGTCACTGCAAAGTAACTAATAATAAAACTGAGAAATTCATCTTTAATCCACTAAGAATGATACTGTAACGGGTTCTATCACTAAAATAATTCTGGCAACACTCAAAAGTTACACTCTAACTTTATTTACACAATTAACTTAGAACACTAATCAGTGTGTGTTTATCATCAAGAAAAATGAACATTTCGTACAACAAGCATTAATTTCCTTTATAAAACCTCTAACTAAGGAATAAGCCACTCTTAGTGAGCGATTTTATCATTGATTTTTCTAAAAATAGTCGACTTTCTCGTATATTTTGCGGAGATTGAAAGCATTATGGAAGATTGCTTTTCACCAAGAAAGTTTCTGTTAAGTAATTAAGAAGCAAATCTTAGTGTGCAGAAAGGTGGAGTTAGTGAGCCTGCCGAGTAAAGTAAAGAGTCCTCTGAAAGATGGTAATTGAGAAGTTTTGGAAGTTGAAATTGATTTTTGCAATCCAGCTTTTTTAGAACAATGTGACTGATTTCCTACTCCACTTTACTCGCGTCAACCTGACTGATTTTGAAAGCTATTATAACTTCCCGTGATGATCGTAAAAACTTTATATCACAGTAGTCGATTCAAAATGAAAAATTATTTCCACAATGATACCATTCTTGAGAAAGAAGTAGAAAAAATTTCAATTCAAATGTTTTATGATAGTTTTAAAAATTGACTATTAATCAACCCAGAAAACAGAAAGATTTGCTATGGGTTAGGCCAAATGGAAAAATACCCCAACCCCTCATAGTTCTAATTTTACCTTCATTTTAAAGATTTAATTTTCATTATTTCTACCACTCAGTCACCAAATGATGAATATGATTATCAAGTGCTCATGAAGATTCCACGGTGACCTCTCATTGAAAAAGCAAAAAATACTCAAGGAAGAATAAATACTTTATTTAGTTCATATTAGCTAAGCAAAATAAACATGCAAAACTTAGCCTTGTGCCTTGTGTAAATATATCTTCTTGTAAACGTTTAGTGAAAATTTTTAGTAGAAGACAAATCAACTGTGTAATAATATTTACTTTAACTAATAACTAATAACTAATATTTACTTTAACTAACTTTTACTAATAATATTAACTTTCTTTGCATTTACTCAGGACTTTATATCATTGTCAAGTTTTAATTTTCCTCGAAACTACAAAAAATTAAACAATTTGAATATTCGTTATATTTTTGGAATTCACAGACGATAAAATTGATTCTTCTATTTGTATAATTATTTAATATAACATAGCAAACTCCTGTTCTCATAACATAACAGAAATCCTCGTCATTTATGGTATTATTCAATCATTAAAGTAGATTCATTCCACTTTTCTTTTTCTAAATGTTTTCTATCGGGGCCTGTTGCGTCTTTTCGTTACACATACAGCTCTAAATATCCTACTCACCCTATTTCTTTGAGGGAATCTCCGATATTTCGCTTGAACGATCAAGAAAATCGGTGGAAGGTAATATTCGTTCAGTAGACTATATTTCACGTTACTTTGCGCACCTCAATCTTCATAAAATTCTTTTTCAACGCTCAATTGCCAAGCTCTCTCCTTTTACCAGTATATTCGACTGAGATTTTGTAAAATATTAGCTACCACTATTTCTCCCTTGGAATAATTTGTAACTTAACATATTTCCTCATTAGACTTGTTTAAAAGTCATTAAGTCTGAAAGTCTGAAGTGCGATAAAAGTCTGGAACATTGTTGATATTCATGAAAAAAACATTTTTTTTTTTTTTGATAATGAAGCCCACATAGGTCTGAGACCTGTGCTTGGGTAATGAGTTGGATGATGGTAATTGATGAGCTGGACCGACAGTTTAAGGTGGGTTCCGAACCACCGGGAAGTGATTTTACAGCAGAGAACAGTGTCTTTTTTTCTGGCCAATTTTATCGTTCACCCTTACAAAGAGTGCCCAGAAGAACGCAGCTTATCTGATTGAACAGATACCTGCTACGGCTCACGGCTATCACTTCCCATTCCACGATAAGCCAACTGATTAATTGTTTTAGGACGGCCACATTTTTTGAGAATGACTAGGAAGTGAATCTGTAGAATAAATGTTGATGTTGTCGAACTCAGGGACGGTTCAGATTTTTTTCAGGGGGAATACATCCCCAAATCCTCCCTTGGATTCTCCCCTGGTGGAACCTTTTCATAATTAAAATTAATTGAGATATTGTCAATTAGATATGAACGATTCACAGTATCATGGCCTCATGTAAACCTTATCATCCCCAAAACTGTATGATTGCACAAGAATCCGTGTTACAGTGCAGGAACGGTCCCAGCTTTTGGGAGGGGAGTTTGGGATTGGGGTAAATGAAATTTTACAATATTGCCGTATCTTCCTACCCCTTCTAAATTTCCAAAGTAAATTTCCGATTGAGAGGTCATAACTATGTCGAATCATTACCCCCTATGACGAACCACTGGGACCGGTATTGGTTCTGTGACTCATTAAGCGGTTCTAGTGAAATTGTCAATTTCATTAAGTATAGTAGAGAATATACAAACTACCTCACTCCTCGTTTGTGTAGTACTAAAACATAGCGTTGAGGTCTGAAGAGTCACCTACAGTCGAATCGGCTATGGTACTATATACATAGTAGAGAATACTCATATCCTTCTCCGTAATTGATTTCTGATAAATATGATGAAACATTTGAAGAATGCTTCCTCGATGAATTTTTATCATGTGAGTTATTCATTTTGCTCTATTTTGTCCTACTTAATCCTTACTTTAAAAAATTCGATAGGCATTGGAAATATTATTATATCATTAATGTTATTATTATTATTATTACAGTAATTTCAACAGAAAACTGCATTGTTTTTTATAACTTCTACTTCGCTACCTACGCATTATTTCAATTTGAGCAGTTGGATTCTGTTATAGAAGTCATCAAAATATGAAAAAACGATATGAGTTATGGTATTGGCGTTTCACGTGATTTAATGTCAAAATATTTTTGATCCAGAGCTGAAAATAACATAGAGGCGGAAATCCTGTCGTTGGAAGCTCAATCCCAACTTTTGTTTTAATTTATATTTGGGCCGGGCTGAGGCCGCCTGGGGACACTGCTGCAATTTATTACCGTCATTGCTCGATAAAACAAAACTTTAGTGGAGATTGTTTCCTGGGTTAAGAGGATACCAACTAAAAAAAATCCCGCGCAAACCTTCCCTCTCGTAGCACTCTCTCGCCATAGAGATAGCATTTTCTTTCCGCCTCAGAAATACATCGTCATTCGCCTTGGATCAAGCAGCCGGTCCAATTTTCTCTGCTACCTCCGATTAGTTTTTCCTCCTCCTTCGTGCCCCAGCCCCCTTACAACAATTCAAACTAAAATCTTCCCGCGCCAAACATCCACCAAACACCCCCTCTTACCCTTCCCCTGCCCTCTCTTCCCCACAACCAACATTGAATCACTTGAAGAGGAACTGCCGCAGCGCTGAAACTTTCAGGAACCGAAAACGATAGTCGACAAATTTGCTAGAGATAAAAGTAGGTTACAGCGGACGTCTCTCTGCAGCGTCATTATTTTCAATGATAGTGTCGTCCTTCTTCCCCTGCTATACTGGTGAAGAATTTTCGCGCTCCAGTGTGAATAATTTCTGATTTATTCGTTACCTCTGCAGTCGAGTTTTCGCTTCAAGTAGTGTCAATTTAAATAGTCTGCTGTTCTCAGAAAAACATTAGTAGGACTGAACTCGCCTATCGATTTTACGGTACTTTGACTCGAGTAGGATCTAGGAAGAATTATGTTTATTCGAGTAGTAAAAATATTCCAATAAATAATAATATACATTGAAAGGCATACATAAAACAAAGTTTTTTCTTATCATTTGTGGGAGATGTGGAGCTTTTCTTAAGTTTGTATGCTGGTATTATATCCCCAGAAGTAATTCTGAGTTTACCACTGGGCTGTATTAAGAGAAAATGCTTCATTTAACAAGCATCTTATAATTTCTATGCTCTTTGTCATTGCTTAATGATGTAATTATAACTAATTATGGAATATAGTGAAAAACAATAATTGTAAAAAGCAAACAATTAAAAGTTGAAAAGATTTTGAAATTAAATATCATAATGAATTCGTTTACATATCCAGCCCTGTTTACAGGGACAATATTCTTCTTATAGGATATGTAAAATACGAAATGATTTTCAAGGAAGCTACTCTTGTAAAGCTGTAAACCTTGAGAACATAGGATCTCTTTTAACAATTCATAAACGTAAATAAATAACGTAAGTTATCGAAAATCGGAGTTACCTATGAATTTATCTCGATGATCTTTGTGAATGACGTAGAAAATTGTCTCTGGGAATGAGAATTATAATAATCTATGATTTTAAGTAGATTTAAACATGATTTGCACACTGTATTGTGACAATTAGAAGTAGTGGGGAAAATACCTAACAAGCTTTTTATGTAGATTACTACATTTATTTCAAATTCCGTGCAAGCTACATGCTCAGCGATTGTGGCTTTTCCTTGAACCAACCTCACTTTGATTCGTTCTTTGAGGAAGAAAAATCTCAGGTTACGTAATGACATTTCAACTATTTGCATGAAAAATGAATGATGAAAAGAAGTTGCCTATGAAATAAGATGGGAATCAAAGAAGAGAAGATAGACAGGCAAGAGAATGGCGAAAAGGTTTCTGAGACGGGCGCATCAATCATGCATGAGACTTGCATCTTGCTCAAACATCATGTTGGATTTAATCTCGGAGAGCTTTTGCAAACTCTGATCAGTTGGCCGCTTGAAAGAGGCGTGTTACAGGGCCTCTAAGTCTCTTTGAACCGTCCGCTATTTTCTATTCAGATGTTTTATTTCACCTGACGACGGCACTATAGATATCCTTCCACCACACTGTAGCAGGTGTTTTATTTCCTTTCCTTCGAGAGATAAGAAGGCGCCTCCTTGCAACGGGAAACAATCCCCAAACCAAAGCATAGGATTGCTTTTCATCGATATAGTTGCACACATACGTGACTATATCCATGAACTTTGTAGCTAAAAGAAAGGTATTTCTCAATACCGTAATCATTCTTCCGAGACCTTCTTTCACGTTTTATGTTCATCCAACTTGTAACAACCTCACGTAGTAAAATGCAGATTGACTTCATAAAACAAAGGAATTCACCTCTGTGTAGGAAAAGATGGAGAATGCTGTGTTAGAGTATGAACTCTATGTAAAAATTTATTTCTGCATTCATCTCAATTATTCAGATTGAGATCATTTATATAGACAGCTACTTTCTGGGGCGAAAATTCCACGTTTGTAAAACTTCTAAATCTTCGTACATCACACGAAATAATTCAGTTTTGTCTGAAAGAATGTGAGCATGTGTGTACGCTTCGACTTGCTTTCATACCATTAAAATGAATCATTTTAATGAAATATGTTCATCTTTTCATCTCAGATACCTAAAAGAGGCCATATAAAAAATGTTGTTACTGTGTAGTGGTGGACTGTTTGTTACGCATAGAGTTTCAGACTTTATTTCGGTGATCTTGGAATACTGATACAACTCTGTTAGCTCAGTGAGGAAAGCAATCGCAAACTACCTCACTCCTCGTTTGCTTAGTAGCCTAAGCTCTTTGGACTAAAGCATAATGTTGAGGTCTGAATAGTCACTTACAGTTGTAATCGGCTTTGGCATACAATGCTGTATCATTTGTTGTATCAAGTATCATTTGTATTCCAGAAGCGTTTCTAATCGGTAGAATTAAATCAGACCAATTTAAAAAATATTTTTTCCAAATTATGATTTCTTTCGAAATAAGTTTAAAGGAACCGATATGTGTTACAAAACATACTGCTTTTGTTATTACGTAGGCTATTCTTTTCACTACTGTAGTTATTCATTTCTCTGTAAGTATCGTTCGTAAGTTTACATGTCGTTGATTATCTTTAACAAATCAAAAGCAGGGGTGCCCACCCCCCCTAAGCCTCATGACGCACCCCCCCCCCCCTAAATTCAGCACCCCCCCCCCCATAAATTAGGCCCCCCAAAAAATGCGAAAAAAGCCCCGTATTCTTTCTAAAACTAAAAGAAGATTTTTATAACTATTGAAAAAATTCAAAAACAGTCCATAATATACAAAATGTATGTATATTTCTTGAGATTCTTTACATAGGTAACATATTTTTGTAAAGGTAAAAAAGAAATATCAATGAAATGAATATATGAACTTCTGCTCAATAAACTTAATTGCAAAATAGCTAAATAAGAATTTGAACCTAAATGGTTTTTAAACAATAAAATATTATTACAAATACACAATGTTCAATAAAAATGAAATACCTATTAGTTTATGTTCGGTGTACCAATTACATTACGGTTAAATAATTCTACAAAGTTGTTCCTTTAAAGGAAGTGAAAACAATGAGTTAATAACTTCATTTGTAAAACACAAAAATTCAAAATACTTCATTTATTGGACAGTAGTTTTAAACAACAGGTTATTTACTTAGTGTAGTATCTTGGGAGAATTTATGTGTGGATGAAGTACATAAAAGACACACATTTCATGTATAGTTATTTACAACACACAATCGAAAGAAGTGTCTTTCAAAAACAAAATAAAGACATAGTTATGAAAAATTATTGAATTTTTAGTATTTAGTAAGTTTTGCTATAGCAGTTCTTACTTATTAGTAAGTAGTTATCGTAAAATACATGAAAAACATCAACAGTTTGAAGTCAAACATTTTAAATTTGTAGGCTGTGACCATCTACAAGTTAGCTAGGCATATTCTAAGCTTGTTAAATCTATCTCTCTAAACCCCACATAGAAGTTTTTGTCTTTGGGATGAGGAAACAGAAAACCTTTCAATTATTTCTTCGTTAGAAATAGACTCAAGTACATCTTTTTCTGCAGCTAGAACCATTAGATTGGACAACCATGAGTCTCCCATAGCTGATCTGAGACTGTTTTTGATAATTTTAAATCGACTTATTGCTCTTTCTGCTGATTAACTAGTAACTGTTAAGGAGAGTAAAGTTGTATAAGCCACTTTCAGAGCACTCGCTTAGCGTCTTGCTAAGTTTGAATAATAACTTCCTGTAGGCCTACAACTCCTAAACATAACTGTTTCAGCTAATTCATATTCAATTGTATAATAATAATTATAATTTTTTTTTTCATTAATTGACATTCTATCTGTTGACTTCGTAGTATATTTTTGAATGTTGTCACGTTAAACACGGTTTCAATCAACTTTACGCCCCCCCCCCCCCAAAACGTTTTTTGGAACCCCCCCCAAGAATTTCAATGACGCAGTCTGCGTCATAGCCCCCCCCTGTGGGCACCCCTGTCAAAAGTATTTTGCTATAAGTAATAGTAGTAAAGAATAATATTACTAAAATTACTCACTTTAATAATATACTAATCATTGATTGATTAATCATCTAAGTAATACAGAGTATACCCTGTCTCTCTTTTGCGATCAAAATGTACCAGTAATCTTCCGATCTGCTTATTTATATTTTATTACTATTATAATAATTTAAGACTATTCCAATATTTAACGTAAATCCCCTACACATAAGTAGGTTTAAGTAGGGAAATGAAGACCCAAATTGAACTTTATAAAATTCGATTATACACTATACTTGAATTTATGAAATCCATGTTATCTTATTGAATTGAAAACTATTTTTTTTCATATAAGAATATTGCAACGTTCATATTGAATATATCATGAAGAGGTGTATTCCAACAATGAAACGTTGCTACTGAACGCTTCTAGAGTTTTTAAAAATTGAGAAGGAAAATTGAAAAAACTGTAATGCGATCTTTTTTTTGCTCTGGTGGAAAACTTCTACGACGGAATACTTTACCCCTTCCCCTATGTTTGAGCCGTGTTCACACTCATTATTATTATATTTGCTCATTCGAGTTCACACAACCCGAAAACACTCTTCAGAAAAAGGGCGAATTCTCTGAAAACTGCTCGACTTTTCGGTAATATTCTCGCCATTAGTGCTTTAAAAATATGAATAGAATTTAACTTCGGAATAAAAACTGTCGTTGAGCACTATTAGCCCGCTTCTGATTTCATTTGGAGTGTGTTCCTGTTTCCATTGTTATTAGCTGCAAAATTCAATTTCAATGTTTTTCTCATGTTTAATAACGGCTTTATGTTGCAGTACCATTATACAATCTGAGACTGCAATTTTTATTCTATTTGGTAATGCGAATAAAAATTAGTAGTGCTTATACGACATTTCGGATTTTCAAGGATAATACGAACTGAAAAATCTATTATCAAAAGTTGAAAAGTTGATTTTTTTGTAAAAATTTAATATTAGTCGAATAGCAAGAGAGAAGGGAAAAAAGGGCAATTGTCAATAGTTTACAAAAAACAAACACAAACACTTGGATTCCTTTGCTTCATTAAATTCCACTATTGATTTTGTAGCATCATTTTCTAAAGAATCCTTTTAGAGAAAGAAAAAGCGGACTCTCGTCAATAGGTAACTGTAAAATGATCAAACAAACAAATTCTGCAAACACTTTAGTTCCTCTGCAAACACTTTAATTCCTCTGCTTAATTTATTCCTTAATTGATTTTACAACAGCATTCAAACGAATCCACTATTCTCATTCTCATCTTATAGCTGAAGATTCATTTTTCGGGGTGGGTTCAATTTGTAATCCAATAATTCTCTTTGATCAATAATTGGTGGCAAATACTAAACAGAGAAGCGCAAGGAATGTTTTGTTGATGCACTGGGGTTGTTTTAGATTCTTTGGAGACGAGACAAAAATAAATAACTGTAATAAATAATTGTAATTAGGTTTTATCGCCAGAAGCTGAAACATGGCTTTTCACAGCCTCCTCCTCACCTCCTCATCTCCTCTTCCTTCTCCTCCTCCACCTCCTCATCATTTCATTCTCTTCGTCCTATTCCCCCCTCCTGCTTCACCATTGTTGTTGTGTATCTTCTTGCATAAGCCGCGTAATAGGAGTGTTAGGGGATTGTAGTAGTAGTAGTAGTAGTTGTAGAAGTAGTAGGTTGGTGAGGGTTGGTTCGCCAGCCGACCCCGCGGCCTGCATTGACACAAGTTGATTTATACAGCTCACGACCGTGCTATTTAACCGGCTGTAATTTAGAACACCCAAAATTTACGACCAACCCTCACTGCACTAATCGTTTCAAAATTCTCCCAAAAAGAACGGGCCAATATCCATGAGAGACGCAATCTATGAGTAATAGCTGTTCGACCCTAATATGAATTATTAACGTCATTTGATAAGAAGAGCTCTCCTTTCTAAGGTAGCTACTTCTCAACTCAGCTGTCGCAGTGTATCAGCACATGCGAAGAATACGTTGCTTTATGCTTTGCAAATCCTTAAATTTTCGTCTTCAAGAGATTGAAAAGTGGATATTGGCATCATCCATTTGCTTTAAAGATCGTTGAATCTTAATCTTCAAGAGGTTGAAAAGTTTTGATATAGCCTGAAAAAACCTGAAATCATGAAATTATTGATATGATTCATTATAATTTCCTGTCTGTAGCTGAGATTGAAATTCTTGTTTGGAAATGCATGAAATCATCGTTTCTTTGATATGCTATGTTTGCAGTCATAACAAAATATCAATTCAGTAAAAGCCATTAATGATGCTTTACACGTTTACTGAATCAATGCTTTTATAATAATAGTATGTTCTTGTTTTACATACTATTAATCACCTGCACCCAGATTGTAAATAGCTATTGAATAATTTTTAAATTTCTTCGAAAATCAATGCTGTTGATAGAGAGGATAAAAGTTTTCAAATGTCAGGCCGGCTGCCACCATGGTTTTTTCCATTGCAATAAATAATCGCTTCTTGAAAAAAAGAAAAGTTTGAAGCTTGCCATTTTAACTCAAGTAAAAGTGTCTTTATGACTTTTTCGCCCAATTTCGGTACTCAAACTCTTTCCCTAATGAGTATCTAAGTCCACCAGGTTAGCTGTAACAGTCAAAGCTCTTGCCCTTGCCCTGATATCCAAAAGAAAGACCAAGTTAATATTTAGGTGTTTTGATTGATCCATATTTGAGATGGTATACTCACATAAATAACATTTGTTTAAAACTGAGATTCCTTATTTACAAATTTAACCAAATAAAACAACTGAATAACCTTGAGATAGCAAAGCTGATTTACTTCTCTTATGCGCAATTTCTTTTCAGTATGGTGTAAGGACTTGGGGGGAGCTTTGAATGCACTTCAAAAAACCTTTTATAATCCAAAAACATATTAAAACTACGTGAATCTACCTTTAATCTTCGTCCCTTGTGAAACTTATTTGAACATTTTAGAATAGACTTGAATGTGTGTAGGAGACAATTTTCTTTCACACCCACCAAACTAATTAATCACATTCCCTTGATCTTTCTTGAAAATACCGTCAAAAATAAACAGCTTAAGGCTGAAATGGATTCATGGATATTGACAAGCAAAATTGAGGAAAAATATTCTAATCTATATGTATAAAAATGAATGTCTGTATGTTGCTTTTCTTTAAGTATGTATGTTCCCTATAGACTTCAAAACTACTTGACAGATCGGCATGCAACTTTGGTAATATGTTGTGTGAATATTGGGGATGGTTTCTGACCACAAATTTTAATAGGGGGGCTAATAATTATAATTAGTAATCAATTTTACAGACCTAACTACTGAACTTGCCTGCCAAACAGCTTAAAGGAACAGCTGATAGAATTCAACAGTTTTTAATCATATGGCAGTCTCCTTAGCGGCGTTATTTACGCTGTCTGGAACGCAAAGACTTTGCATGTAGGCTATCGTGCAGTCGGAGCCTTGCAGTATGTAGGAAACATGACTGGGTATGATGAAATGTAATTATGCCGGGTTGATGACATCTGTTAACCAATGCAGCTAGAAATTTGAAATGTATTTGTAAATGTATATAATTTGGAGGTGGCTAATAATAAAATAAAAAACCTAGCTTCTACCCTAATAGTCGTGGGAGGTTGAAATTTGAAATCAAGAATTTTTTATGAGAACGCAGCAACGCGCGTCGGGCCAGCTAGTACATTAATATTAAGCTGGCCATTCACGTTCCGATTTGCAGTACCACTTGCAGTCCAACCTTCAAGGTTGGATCCGAAAACGGAACGTGAATGGGCTTGTTGGATGGTTGGAATTGTAGATGGACGACTAGATGGACCACTAGAGGGACGACTTACGAATGTCGACGGTGTTGGAGCGTGTGTGGGGCAGTCGGATCAAATTCGTCCATCTTATCTCAGTCAGTGCATGACTTTCGGGTAAGTTCGGGTAAGTTCGGGCAACATCGGGCAACTTCGGTTACATTTTTCGGCTCAAGAGCGACGTTCACAGCTGATTAGGAATAAAGTTGGATTGTAAGTAGGAGCGTGAGTGGAGTCGACTATCCATCTAGCAGTACTACTAGCAGTACTGCAAGTGGTACTGCAAGTTGGAACGTGAATGCCCAGCTTTACATGAAATTCATTTGTCACAGCATGTTTGCTAACCGCTTTCATCTTTCTCTGTTTCTTCTCTCTCTTCCTTCATCTTCTTCTATTTTCTCTCTATCCACTGCTTGATTTCTATATTCATTTTTTGTATCATTGTTTTTTTTTTTTAATTTAGCAACTCATAGCTGCGCACAGGGTTGTTCCTTGCAGAGTAGTATGTTTTTGTATGTTCTGGCGCAACCTTGACCTTTGACCCCGGAAGTGACCTTGAGAAACCGGATGGGGGAGCTGGGACAGCGTGGGAACCGGAAGTTGTCCCAGAATTGGTACCAATCCTGGGACAGCGTGTGAACCACTTATGTGTCCAATTATCTAATGTCCATCCTGTCCAATTAATTAATTTTCTTGAAACGTCATGACAGAGCTGGCACAGCGTGTGAACCACTTATCTGACAGGTTATAATTGCCATCCTGTCCAATTATCTAATGTCCATCCTGTCCAATTAATTAATTTTCTTGAACCGGATGGGGGAGCTGGGACAGCGTGGGAACCTGTATGACAGATCTGACCCCGGAAGTTGTCTTGAAATGGTTACCAATCCTGGGACAGCGTGTGAACCACTTATCTAATGTCCATCCTGTGTGAGCCAATTATCTGGCAGGATATCATTTGTCAAAATCAGTGCAATCTTATAATTATTTTAATGAGCAGGATGTTAACATCTAGGTGAGGAGCCCGTGAGAGGTTCTCATAGATTAAATAAAAAGATTCCATTTCCACACAAACCATTTATTACCAAATCTTCTTACACAGTCTCTATTGTCATGAAAAGATTTTGACAAAAATCTCTATCTTTAAACAAAGTTTCCATAATCCAATTGTGTAGGATGTTTACAACATTGAGTGCACAAAATGGTGGTATGTCCATGCTTCCTCCTTGTCCATTGTTGCCAGCCAGCTTCATCTTCATATAGGTAAGAAATCACCTTACTTTACTTCAACGAAGGCTGTTTCAACGAAAAAGAGAGGGTAGAGAGAGAGAGAGAGAGAGAGAGAGAGAGAGAGAGAGAGAGAGAGTGAGTCCCACTTCTACTTCCATCACTCATACTTCAACTAGTTTGTATGACGTCACTGCTGCATTCCAATGCTATGAGTCATATCTATGCAGGAAAAAACATGTCTGTGTAATTGCACCACATTATGCAACAATCTACTGTATTATGTAACTACTGGCCCTGCCCACCAGCCTTCTCATTGCAGTTGTGTCTACTCATGGATGGGTGACCATAACTCATGAGCATTACTCAGAGGTTTGGGATCCACTTAGGTACCCCTAACATGACACCCCCAAGAAACTCTCACCCATATGCATGTGCACTCTACCCTAGTTCTCCCCTAGTGTCCCTGGAGCTCCCTCCTAGTACCCCTAGTGTTTCCCTAGTGTACCCCTAGTGCTTCCCTAGTGCGCCCCTAGTGTTTCCCTAGTGCCCCACTTATTGCCCTAGTGTTTCCCTAGTGCCCCACTTAATGCCCCTAGTGTTTCCCTAGTGCCCCCCTTAATTCCCTAGTGTTTCCCTAGTGTTTCCCTAGTGCACCACTTAATGCCCCTAGTGTTTCCCTAGTGCCCCCCTTAATTCCCTAGTGTTTCCCTAGTGTTTCCCTAGTGCACCCCTTAATTCCCCTAGTGTTTCCCTAGTGCACCCCTTAATTCCCCTAGTGCTCCCCTAGTGTTCACTCACTGTTCACCTAGTGTTCACTCACTGTTCACTCACTGTTCACTCACTGTTCACTCAGTATTCACCTAGTGTTCACTCACTGTTCACTCAGTGAGTGAACACTAGGTGAATACTGAGTGAACAGTGAGTGAACAGTGAGTGAACACTAGGTGAACAGTGAGTGAACACTAGGGGAGCACTAGGGGAATTAAGGGGTGCACTAGGGAAACACTAGGGGAATTAAGGGGTGCACTAGGGAAACACTAGGGAAACACTAGGGAATTAAGGGGGGCACTAGGGAAACACTAGGGGCATTAAGTGGTGCACTAGGGAAACACTAGGGAAACACTAGGGAATTAAGGGGGGCACTAGGGAAACACTAGGGGCATTAAGTGGGGCACTAGGGAAACACTAGGGCAATAAGTGGGGCACTAGGGAAACACTAGGGGCGCACTAGGGAAGCACTAGGGGTACACTAGGGAAACACTAGGGGTACTAGGAGGGAGCTCCAGGGACACTAGGGGAGAACTAGGGTAGAGTGCACATGCATATGGGTGAGAGTTTCTTGGGGGTGTCATGTTAGGGGTACCTAAGTGGATCCCAAACCTCTGAGTAATGCTCATGAGTTATGGTCACCCATCCATGAGTAGACACAACTGCAATGAGAAGGCTGGTGGGCAGGGCCAGTAGTTACATAATACAGTAGATTGTTGCATAATGTGGTGCAATTACACAGACATGTTTTTTCCTGCATAGATATGACTCATAGCATTGGAATGCAGCAGTGACGTCATACAAACTAGTTGAAGTATGAGTGATGGAAGTAGAAGTGGGACTCACTCTCTCTCTCTCTCTCTCTCTCTCTCTCTCTCTCTCTCTCTACCCTCTCTTTTTCGTTGAAACAGCCTTCGTTGAAGTAAAGTAAGGTGATTTCTTACCTATATGAGCATCATACCTGTAGCCGGCTCCATCTATCTTGAGCTGTTCTTCCCGCTCAAAGGTCATGGCATTCTTCATCAGGCTGGTGATGCCAGGGCTACGTATGCTGTCCACTACAACTCCATTGATCTCGTAGCGTATCTCCGAAAACAGGTGGCCAAAGAATCCGGAAACACAAGGTGAGCCTCCCAAGGTTGCATTTAAGGCATTGCTCACCCTGTACTCCATGTGCAGATAGCTCTCCGATGGCAGTGTGTAGATGTCCTGCTGCTGAATTGATATCCGAATCTCATCATTGGCACCAAAGCCTGTAGTATACGGTGCATGAGAATGATATTCATAGCCAGTGATGCTATTGTCTGCTGAAGGGCCACCACTTGTCACATCCAAAACTCCCATTTTTCAGTGCTGTTGTTGTAGTTGTTGTCGTCTTCCTCTTCCTCCTCCTCTTCTCACTTGATAGCCTTTCTTCTGCAGATATTTGATGCTGCTCGATGTTAACTCTACAGAGTTCAATGGTTGAATGACATCTTTCACAAATGGCGTCCTATTAATAGACTCTTCTTCTTGTTCTACCTCCATGGGAGTCGCTGCTTCCACATCCAGTCCTTGATTCCACTTTCCAAATAATAGCACCATCACTTGGGTTGTTGTCGCAAATGTAGAGTAATATTGATCGCTTCAGATCGATTGTTCACCAGACGTCCGTTCTCATCAACAATCTCCAACGTAATGTTGCCAATCTGCTTGGTGTCCACCGGTAAATAGATTACATTTTGTGCAGTCACAACCATTTTATACCCTGGATCAACATCTGGGTAAAACTCATAGATCACATGATCCTTGATACCATTTGAGTAGGATCCACTCACAATGTTACACTTTATACGCAGCACATTGGGTCGACTGATTTGCACTGTAGTACTACCTCTGGTCTCATTGTTAGCTTCCACAACTCGGTCGAATCCCAGCAGCTTTCCTATTGAATCAGGTTGTCTGAAGTCTAACATGGCATCACATAATACTAAACACTTCAAGGTAGATGGGTCCACAGCCATGTGAAACTTGACTCCACGCTTCTGTATCCTTGTTGCCAGCAGGTCGGCAATTGTTTGAAATTCAAAACTGCCTTCTGGTAATACAATCTTTTGCCAAACCTTTACTGGGGCAGATCTGGTTTTCCTGATACAGGGCACAATTTGGTGGTCAGTATCACTATACAAATGCTGAGCAAACACATGTCCTGTAACTTCCTCATGAGTCATTGCATAATCCTCCTTCTCCTCCTCCTCCTCTTCTGCATCATCATCATCATCGATTGTCTCATCAGCCGCCTCTGCTTTTTGACCACCCACTAGTGGGGCCAGAAAATGTAATGCATTGTTGTAGCCATTCTCAACATTTGGTATAGAGTTGCAGCTAGTAAAGCTGATGAGTCCAATTTCCCATTCACCATTGCTTGTATCAAGTGGCGGGTAAAAGTCACTTTTCAATATTGAGGTTTTACCTCCAAAGCAGAGCATCATGGTCTTGACTGCTCAGTGTACTATTACACAATAACCCGATAAGAGTATAGACTATGACCTTTATACTATGTGGGTGGGGAGAAAAGGAAAAGACAAGTGTTGTACAATATATAATGTTATTTATTTTCATCGAGCAAAAATTTTAAACACAAGTGTCCACATATATGAGAGTAGAGATCCTCTTGCTTCTGATCATAGTTGTACTCGATCCTTTTTGCTGGGCTCGATCCTCTATGCATGTAGTCGATAAACTCCTGCGGTGGTCTCAGGTTGCCAAAGCCATCAAAGTAGCGGACGATGCCATCCTCCTTCTTCTTCACATAGCACACCCAATGTGTACCAGCTCCATCACTGTTGTCCAGGTTGATGATGCCGCACTCTTGATCCAGTGGTCCATTGACAGGTAGAGCATCTCGCATGAATACTCCTCGAAATTTCTTCAGCTTGAGACGACAGGCATACTTGTAGAGGTCGGCATCTGTTAGTGCTCGGTCGGGTAGAGCAACAATCATCTTCTGCCGCCACATTGACGGCGATGCACCCCGTTTCCCGTCTTCTGACGCCTCAGATAGAGACCTCCACCACTCCTCCTCCTCCTCCTCCTGGAAACTGCTGTAGTTCTCTTCTTCCTCTGTGCAGCTCTCCTCTTCTTACCAATCCTTTGTCGTTTAGCTCCTCCTCCAAACTTTGCCTTGGCCTTCATAATGTTGGTTACCGCTAATGCTGCAGCTCTCTCTGCCAATCCAGCATCTGAAGATGTTGCCACACTCCAAGCTCGTTCAGCCAAATCTCTGTCTGCTGCTGCTCTGCTCCTTGTATCGCTATTCCTCGAATAGGCAATGTCGTGCTGCTTGCAGGCCTGATCAAGTTTGTTGATTCCTGGATCACCTCTTGCCAATCGTTTTTCAAGCTTTGTACCTGGTCCGCAGTACTGGTAGCCACCAGGAAGATGAAGTTCTATGGGCAGTAAGTCTATTGCTTTGTTGACTATTGTACCTGCTGCATTTGTGATTGCTGAAAGGACTCCTCTTCCTTGATACCTCCGCTTCCCTTTGCGTGTAGCCATCTAATGTCAAACAGCTGCCTTGTCATCTGCTTTTATACCCCCCTTAGATGGTTTGGAGATTCCCATAAGCTCCAACATTTTATCCCTCAATTGCTCTTTACTCAAACTGAAGTTTTCACTTGACGTAGTAACATCCAACATGACGGTGAGACACTTTTTAACCATAGCCTTTGAATGCTCATCCATCCTTTTCTCCAAATACTGTTTGTTCACACCATCTGTAGCTTGAATTGGATCTTGCATATCTGTCAGTATTGAATTCTTAAGACTTGTCATTACTTGCAGTGTGTTGGGATCTCTGCTCTTTGGCACCCACAATGAAATCATATCTCTACATGTAATCAGATTCACAGCATCATGATTGCTGCGTGGATTTGCCACATTGATCATACGCCTATGGCGGACATTAACATTCCCCAAAGAATTCATGTTTTGTCCCCATCATTGTAACATTGTGCCTTATATAGTGTTTGTGCAACTAGTATACAGGTTTACCAACTATGTAACCACCTTCCTCTAGCTCTTCCAAGATTGAGTTGATTTCATTCTCATGTCCAGTGTTGCCAACTGCTTTAGACTGATCCAACAGCCTCAATCTGTCCACAAGTTCATTGGGATTATTCCAATAGACATATTCAATCCTGTTGCCATCACTTGCCACCATATTGAAGGGTGCTACCAGTCCTCTTCCAGTCACCTTGACTCCTTTCCCACTCAGTCCTCTTCCAGTTACCTTGACTCCTTTCCCACTGACTGCTTCTCCTCTTATCAGATCCTTGATTGTCCTCTTGTACTTGATATTGTTATAGTTTACAATTCTGCCATCTGGACTATAGTTTTCTCTGTAGACATTGGTAAAGTCCAGAAGTAATTTATAGGCATTCAAGTCGTCCCCCTCCAATTTTCCTTTGTCAGGCATTTTCATGAAAATCAACTCACAAAGGCCTGGTGTAGCTCTAAAAGTCTTTTCAATTTTACCATCTGCAGGATTAGACAGCACAATCTTGTTACCTTTAGGTCCAAAGGTAAGCAGCTTGCTGCCTAGATAGTACAAGTTGTTTATCACTCTTGGTCCAAACGCATCATCAAAGTTAAAGTCCTTGCGCACTGATCGCATAATGTACTCTCCCACTGGTTTCGAAGCCAGATCAGATTGGGCCAGAACATTTTGTACTACATCACTGCTAGTATCGAGCAATTTCTCAACACTAAGGTTTTCCTCATCATCATCATCATCATCACTCAAAGTCTTGTCTTGTTGCTTCCACAATTGTCGTGCAACGCCCAAAGTACTTGCAACCGGACTTGTACCTTCACCTGTTCCATATGCTTCAAAGATTGGTGGCTCTTCTCTAATATCCGCCAGTGACCGCTGTGTATGCCTTATCCTTCCTGGATAGGGGGTGCTGCTACTGCTGGCTGGTGTTGTTGGTGGTGTAGGCAATATACGGGGTGTATCCAATAATGGTGCAGTCATTGGAACTAACTGTTGCTGTTGTTGTCGTTGTTGTTGTTGTTGTTGAGCTGGTGGGTGAGAAGATTTGAGTGTTTCAACAATATCGGCAAGTGGATCACTAAGCGGCTTGAAATGTTTTGCATGCTGTTCCTCTGTCAATTCCCTGCCCAGTGTCAGCTCTCTATGCTTCCTCTTGATGTTACGCTTCAGCTTGGCAATCTCCATGATGGTTGGTGCAATCTCCTCCACAGTTTGCTTCTGCTGCTTACTAAAACTCTTCATCTCTCTCTCTCTCTCTTTGTCCGTCTCACTTGACATCTAGTGCTAGACTAAGCATAATCACTGTTGTGCTTCAACTAAAAATGTATCGAGACCATTCCTGTAGCGCCCTCTATTCTTGTCTGAGGACTGATCAATTACAAAGAATGCATGCTCGGATGATGACCATACGTCATTGCACATTCTTCTGAATTCTTCAAAGGTCATATCAGCTCCCACGTGATCTCTGTACAAATGTTTCATATTCAGTTCATCTTGTTTAAACATGATTAGAAAATTGGCATTGTCACGTATCAACTGTTTCGGTATACGGCTAAAAGTCTGTGCCAGATAAAATGCATCAACATTACTGTGTCGACCAGTGGTAAAGTAACGTCTAATGGCTTCCTGTTGCTCGCAAATCACATCGTCAAAAATTATTATTGAATTGGCAGGCAATTCGTGTGGTGCAGGTATCTCTTCACAGGTGTCATACTCGGTGTAGCTCAGTTCGGGTCCAAGTTCTTCCATAATGGTGTGCAGTAGCTGATATTTCGGTTGAAATGTAGTTTTTGAGAAGAGGTAAATGTTTGAAAAGGAGATTCCTTTATGATCAAAAAGCATGTTGAAAAGTAAATTGGTTTTTCCACAGCCTGATGGTCCACATATAATGCATCGCATATGGTTGGGGAACAAAGGTCCATGACGTTTCTTTGCATTCATTTCTGGGTCTGCTAGACCACAGCCTCTCACCACTTGATCAAAGTCAATTATATTAAACTTGTGATTCCTTTGCACAACCTGCTTCATTACACCAAATCTGCTCTATCAATCCAAGAGTCGTGACTGTGATCGTATCCTTTCCAGCGCACCAACAGTTTATTACCTTTCCTCCGCAACACTTTGGCAATTTCAAAAACACTAGGTACTTTGGTTTTCACAATCTCTTCTGCGTAGAATCCTCCTTGCACTGGCTGTCCTCTGCAATCTTCCAACTCGTATGTTACAGGCACTGTAGGTCGCACACGTGTTACTGTGAACAGTTCATTTGTCCAATTGGGTAGGTAGCCCTTGTCAAATGTCATTTTATACTTGCTTATTCGAACCTTATCACCTGGATCGATCTTTTGGTGAACACCTGGGTAGAACCTGTTTTCAGATTTGTCCAACAAGCTCTTTTGATACTCTTGACGTTGCTCACCAAGTCTGGAAAGCAGTAATGTCTCATGCTCCTTTGTAACATCAATCGGTCGCATACCTATTGTCCTATGGATTCTTCCATTATACTCTTTGACAAGTGAGGTCAGAATATCTGTCCAGTGATAGGTTCCACGCTCGGTGAATTTGATCCACATCAAATGTTTAAGTGTTCTGTTGAAACGTTCCACTATTGAGGCCTTTCTTTCTGAGCTAGTTGAATAATGGTTAACACCATACTGTTGCACAAGTTGTTGAAACTTTGAATTGAACCACTCTTTACCATCATCTGTTTGAAGGTTTTTCATTGGATTCCACTCAAATATAGGATGCATTGCCTTGACAACTGCATCAGCTGACTTGCTCTTTATCGGTATAGCATAAGCATACTTGCTGAGGCAATTGATGATTGTAATAATGTACCTGTAACCTTTGTTCTGACGTGCATGCGGTATCATCTCAACAAGATCAGCCTGATAAAGGTCATCTAGCCCTTTCACAGTGACCATACGTGTTGGAAAATTCCGACGAGCTGACCTGTGCAGCTCACTTGCTATTGCCACCTTCTCCATACTGAAGCAAAATGTATATATACATGACTCTATATACTAGCACTCAAACATTACAATTATAGCTATATACTGCTGACCTTGAACATGATTCATCCTGTTTGAACCAGTTATCTGACAGAGAGTGAGGTTATGTATAATTACTGTAGACAATGCATGAATATATATATATCTTGTATTTTACAATAGATAATGTTCTCTAGTCTAGGATATCAACAATCACCCAATGGTATAGCTGCCCGAGATTGGTGACAATTTCACAAAATCCTTTGCCAAAAGGAAAATTCAAAATAACTGCATCATTGTTGAAAACACTTATTGAGGTATCAGGAAAGCATGATGACACTGCTTCTACAAAGTTCTCCAATGATTCAAATGGTTCAGGTAGATGTTTATAACCAAAACTGAATAGTGGTTCCACAATCCACTGGCTGCTGGTAACAAGTTGACAATCTCCACAATCACACATTATATATTGCTTTTGCTGGCTCCACTGCCGACAGCTGGTGGTACAGTTGTAGTTGGTATAGCTGTATGGACGTCTTGACAGTGCAACATGCAAACCTTGTCTGATGCAACAACGATGGTTTCAAGAAAGTTCAGCAATGTAAAGGATGAGGAGGAGGAGGAGGGGTGGAGACATGTGCGTAGATTGTATGCACAATGGACTTGTTGGCACAGGTCCTCCTCCACATTGCATTGGTGTGAATGGTGCTACCGCTTTTTCTTCATTGGATCCATTTTCAAGGAATTGTTCCAGATCATTCATCTCTGATGATGTTGAATTTGTAGAGTATTCTGTTGCTGCTGCTGCTCCTGCTGCTGCAGCTGCTGTAACTATGTCTTGAAGCTGATAATGTCCAAAAGCTAGAGTGTTGACAGCATCATCCATTATGTACCTTTTCTCATCAGCATTGCTAAGAGCTTTTTTCCTCTGCACAGTTGTCATTATTTGGTGTTTTCTGGTACTGAACATCACTTGTTCTCTGTAGATGTCCTTGTTTCCAAACAGGCAGTCCAGATAGTCTTGGAATACAATGTATTGGTCGGCGTCAGGATGATCATTTGACAGCTCTTGGCCCAACACAGGTCGTCGTACTCCCTTGGCCTTTTTGATTAGTCCACTTTTTACTTGGCTAGGATCAGCATTGTAGCATCTGCATGTATACAATTTTGATCGTAGACCAACATACTCAAGTGGAGCTCTTGATGCATACTCATCCTTGAATTTGCCCAATACCATCTTGTTGGTCTCAGAGTAGCATGGATGGTCGGTGGGGTACTCTGAGGTATCAAAGGCATCTCGAAGCTTCTCATTATTTCTGATGTCGTTGTATATGTCTTCAGTTTGAACAAGATAAAACAGGCTGTCAGTGTCTTGATATAGCAGTTTCAGGTGGTCATTGTAGATGGGTTTCATCACATCGTAGTGGAATTCGTACATCAGGATCTTACTAATGTCCAGCACTGATAACCCTATGTAGATGGGCTTGTCAAGGACGACTTTCTCTTGATGGAGGGTCACAGCGCAAATGTCGTCTCCAAAAATGATGCGATCCTTGTATGACGGGCGAGCCACAAGTTTCTTCAATCGCTTCTCGCAGTTGACCAGCTCCATGCTCATCCTCTTTCTCACATTTTCCATGGTTTTACCGAAAACAGCATTGTTCATAAGCTTGAAAAAGTTTTTCTCAAACTTATTTGTAGACTGCTGCCTGAGCCTGGTGTTTAGCATGATGTAGGGTGCCAAAAAGTCTTCTTGCTCAAATGAGATCCCTCGGTGGACATTGATGATTTTCAAGCCATGTTGAACTGCTTGTTTGAGCATGCGGTAGTGGCAGACATACTTTTGGTGGGACTGCAATGTCGTCATCAGTCGAACACACTTGGATTCCTGCGTTTTCTGGTTCTCTGGTAGAAATGGGAAATCGTTGTGTAAATCGTGCAGCTCGGCAGGGTACTCCACATCCACCTCAAGGATGTATCCAATTTTCTGCTCATCTGCTAGACCTTCAATGTTCTTGGTCACTGCCTCCAGCTCCTTTTTGTCCATTCATTTGAATCCCCGGCAAGGAAGTGGATTGCACATTGCCCAGCCGTACAAGTTGTTAGCATCTATATACATGAGATATGATGTTGGCTTCTCCATGTCTACAGGCGCCCCAGTATACTGGTTGTTGGCAATGGCATGACGGTGAACGCATGTAGTGATACCTCCTCTTATACCTCGTTCAATGAGCATGTACATGTCATAATCTGTGAGCAGCTCCAGCTCAACCTTTGTACTTTTGAGCATAACATCAAACGAGAAGCCTGGGGATGTAAAGTAGTGAGCGCAGTCTAGATCATAGGTTTTGATGCACATGTCACGAAAACTTTCAAAGACATCGGCTAGCAGGAGAACATCTGTCTTGAGGTATAAGTCACTGTACTCTCCTAGATTTCTGCAGCCAAAATCCCTCCAAACTTTTTGAGCATGTGCGTAGTCTGCATCGCTGATACCGCTATTGATTAGCTTACTATGAAATGCTTCTTTGGGAGGTAGTTGTGTCTCCTCCAATCTCTCCCATGAGCTACAGTATTCGTATGGGAATACACCTTTCCTGGAAACAAGGTCCAGTTTGCTTCTAAACTGTTTGGCTGTATGTCTCAGTACGTTGGGGAGATCGCTGGCATCCTTGGCAGTCTTGACGAGATTTGTCACCAGGTTGTCCAGACTGTCGGGTGTGAATCGGAATGTGTCGATGAATCTTAGATGGAGTCGTTTTGATATTTGTTTTGTAAATGAGATGTACTTTTCAGAGGTGTTTGGAATAACGTTTATTTGGCAGGTGTCAGATCCAAGATGGGGAATGATTAGGTGGGTATCGTAGTTTGAGGAATTGTGAAGAAAGACTGGAATGTAGGTTTGACGGCGTCTCTTGAGGTTGCAGTTGTTACACAGAGCGTTTCGGTACAACCCAGTCATGTGGCAGTGGTCTCGAACCTTGTCACCAGTAAATGGTTTGTTGCAGGCTTCACAGGACTGGGCTGCATTGTAGGCTGCAAGCTGCTGGTTTGAAAGTGGAAACATTGCTTTATTCTGCTGGTCAATGGCTTCTGCAATGTCTACTGCACACTCAGTCAAGGTCTTCATGAAGTGGGCAGCAGCATCAGGTCCACGGTACATCATTGGCTCCTGAGGGATTAGGTTGCTGATGGTGAGCCAGGAAGGGAATTGCTCCTTGTCCCTTGCAAAGTAGAGACAATAGCTCATTGCTCGATGGTATTGGATAACCTTGGTAGACTTTCCAATCCATCGCTCTGGGGCTCCACCCTCTTCCTCAGGAGTTGGCTGTTCCAACAAACACTCGAAATCTGCATAGGCTACTAATGGTAACCTAAACTTGTTCAAGTGCTTTTCAAATTTCATGGTAGGTATGCTTCCATCTTTGTTGGGCTTGAGCATCTCAATTCTTGCAGTCTTGTTCTGGGCGCAGTACTCCTCATGCTCATTCATCCTTCGCTTGCCATCATTAGCAACTGTGTAGTGTGTGAAGCAGCGTCTGCAGATGATGATACACTCTGTATGTTTTGTCAGCTGGGCTCTCAACAGCTTTTCAAAGTTTTTTATATAGCAGTAGTGGCTATTAACTTGCAAGTCATCATCATCCTTCTCTGTGCTGCCTTCTGCAGCCTCTGTTGTCTTGCTCTCACAGAGAAGGAGTAGATCAGTATGGTCGGCCTTGACCTCCTTGACAACTCGACGCGGGAAGATGACGTCATCAGAATCCACACCGTAGACGTTGACTGACACTCCGGGGTTGTTCCTTTCGAAAATGTCAATTTGGTTGATGGTGGTGGGGAACGATAATCCGGAAAAGTTGTACTTGTCTGTCAGCTGGTAGTACCGGTTGTTGACTCGCTGTGGATCTTTTCCTCCAATATGCTTAGCAAGCATGGCCCACCTAAAGCATTGTTGATCCTCATTCTTTGGGTTGATGACAGCTTTTCTTGTAGATAGCTTGGCAGGCAGCTCGATGTATGAAGATCCTCGCAGCGGTACATGTTTGCTGATCCTGATGAGGAGTCCATCAATGATGAGGAGGCTCCATCCGCTGGAGTTCCCCTCAAACTTGGCTTCCTCTTCCAACATTTTATTGCAGGCTGTCTTGATGATGAATGGTAGTTCGGTGATGCTGAAGATGGAGTAGTTTGGTGTTTTGAAGGCGACATTCTGGAATTCCTCCTTCTCCTGGTTGTCCTCATTGATGAAGCTTTTCCAATAGGTAGCCTCCAAGACAAGGTTGAATTTGATAGCTCCATAGATTGTGAATTCCTGGGAGATGACGTTTGCAATCTTCTTCTCCAAGCTGCTGAGGAATGAGTGAAAGTCCTTAGCCGGTTCATCCATGCAGGCGTTGTTGTAGTACAGGGTTCTCAAGCAGGAGTTGAATGCCTCCTCTAGTAGAACAAACTCGCCCTGTTCACCTCTGGTTTGCTGACAACGTGTAGCCTTGTTCATGTTGATTTCTCTAAAATATATAGAAAAATTTTCCAATTAGTTGTATTATCCTCTAAAAGGAATTATCTTTTGATAAGAAATAGTTTCAACAAGCTGAAAACACCTTACTCGTAGCTCGCACTGGGAGGTACTGATTGTCTATTTGTATACAAAATCATGGGCAGGGCCAGTGATGGAAGTAGAAGTGGTGGGGGATCTCTCTCTCTTTCTTTCACTCACTGTTCACTCAGTGAACACTCACTGTTCACTCACTGTTCACTCAGTGTTCACTCAGTGTTCACTCACTGTTCACTCAGTGTTCACTCAGTGTTCACTCAGTGTTCACTCAGTGTTCACTCACTGTTCACTCAGTGTTCACTCAGTGTTCACTCAGTGTTCACTCACTGTTCACTCACTGTTCACTCACTGTTCACTCACTGTTCACTCAGTG
Source organism: Conomelus anceps (assembly GCA_948455865.1). NCBI lineage: Eukaryota > Metazoa > Arthropoda > Insecta > Hemiptera > Delphacidae > Conomelus > Conomelus anceps. Next base: position 33,440,313 of record OX418217.1, read on the forward strand.
TTCACCTAGTTTTCACTCACTGTTCACTCAGTATTCACCTAGTGTTCACTCACTGTTCACCTAGTGTTCACTCACTGTTCACTCACTGTTCACTCACTGTTCACTCACTGTTTACTCAGTGTTCACTCACTGTTCACTCACTGTTCACTCACTGTTCACTCACTGTTCACCTAGTGTTCACTCACTGTTCACTCACTGTTCACTCACTGTTCACCTAGTGTTCACTCACTGTTCACTCACTGTTCACTCACTGTTCACTCACTGTTCACTCAGTGTTCACTCACTGTTCACTCACTGTTCACACTCTGTTCACTCAGTATTCACTCACTGTTCACTCACTGTTCACTCACTGTTCACTCAGTGTTCACTCACTGTTCACCTAGTGTTCACTCACTGTTCACTCAGTATTCACCCAGTGTTCACTCACTGTTCACTCAGTATTCACCTAGTGTTCACTCAGTATTCACCTAGTGTTCACTCACAGTTCACTCACTGTTCACTCACTGTTCACTCAGTATTCACCTAGTGTTCACTCACTGTTCACTCAGTATTCACCTAGTGTTCACTCACTGTTCACTCACTGTTCACTCTCTATGTGAATTATGTCACACTCTCTTATAAAATTACGTATAGTACAAAGGATAGCCTATTCTTTATTGTTAATTTATTCATAATAGCCTAGGCTATTCAGACATTAAATTTCCATACATTTTTTAAAGTATTTAGATTTTGTGCAGCTGATGTTGGGGAAGTATCAGATCACAGTTGTAAACAGCAGTGGAGATTCAAGAACAATGAAACTCAATCACTCTGCAAGTTATAGTTGTTGGATAAATTTCAGCATATTATCAAACTGTTTGAGAAACATCTGTTATACTTTTGCTTTTGAATAGGTTCTACATGTCTAATACAACAATGGAATAGCAAAATATTGTATGGGGTAGGTATAACGACAATAATGATAACTTGAATTTTCAAAGTCCCCAAGAGATAAAAAAAAAAAAAAAAAAAAAAAAAAAAAAAAATAAAGATTTAAAGATTTGTACTTACTTGTGTAAAACACACTGAATGTCTGGAAGAGTTGAATTAAACAAGCTGAAAACACCTTACTCGTAGCTCTCGCTGAAAACGCCTTACTCGTAGCTCTCGCTGAAAACACCTTACTCGTAGCTCTCGCTGAAAGGTACTGAAGCTTTGATTGTCTATTAAAATCTCCCCCTCTCTTCAGTAGATAGGGATAAAAGGTGAGAAAAAGTATTATGTCTATCCTAAACAGGATGTGGTGAATCTTCATCTAAGGCTGTTGTTCATTATAATAATTATTATCAGTTTCTGAGGTAATATAATTGGATACAAATATTCTAATTTTCTTGAACCGGATGGGGGAGCTGGGACAGCGTGGGAACCTGGGGGATCTGGGACAATGTGGGAAGTGCTCTAGAAGGGGATGAGGGGGTACCTGATAGGGAGCTGGGACAGTGTGGGGAACCTATAAATACTAGTACACTTTCTATTAGCTCATCATTCGCATAGCTTCACTCGAACAGAAAACGATACTATGTCTCATTCATTCAACGTTAAAAGTTTCAACAACAGGTCTCATGTTGGAGAGACAACCGATCAAGAGTATGAAGGAGGACTATCTCTATAACATTCTGTCAGCGATCATTTGCTCAACACGGTATGGTGATAGGATTCTAATGACTCTCTCTGATCCTGTATGTGTCGATAAAGTATTCAACGTTTTTCTACCTAAACGCTATCTAGAGGTTTTGAATGATGACACGATACAAGACTTTAATTCAAAGTCAGGTCGATTTATGATCAAGTTTAAAAACACTCAGGAGAAATATCCAAAGATAGAGATTGAAGAAAAGACTCTGTAAGAAACAGAGCATACAGTGGAGTAGGCCTACAGGGGATACCACTATAAAAAAAAACGCGCCCTCGATTCCTACGGCCTGTGTGTTAAGCTGCCGTGGTGTGGAAATGGAATCTTTTTATTTAATCTATGCAAAAAAGTCAAGTGAACCCGTGCTGGACCACGGGATTTCTACAATGTTTTGTCTGCCTCATTCGTCAGCTGCGACTGAGAGAGTTTTGTTCTACTATTAATAATATAAAAACAAGTTGAGAAATCGTTTATCAACACCAACAATAAATTGACCTCTATAAACTAAGGAAAAAGACTCAAACATTCGTCTGCTGCAAAACTTTAAGATTTCAGCAGTACTAATTACTCAACAAAGGAAAAATAATAAAAAATATTATGTTGACGTGAGAAATAATACAGTCTAGTTTGTTAAATATTTACTATCATCTTGCAAAAATAATAAATTTAAATTCTTTCTACGTATGTAGTGATGCAAAACAGTAATATTGAAGAAACATTATTTTCATGTAGCTGAAGTTATCTTATTAAACTTAATGCATCGCCTTGAAGAATCAAAGGTGAGATTATTTTCATTTATAATATAATTATTATACATTATTATATAATACTTACCAATATCTTTATCATCTAGTACTAAAATTTTAGTACATATTTTTCCCCGCGCTGGGCACGCACTGCTCTAATTACATGTTAGAGATCAATGACTTTCAAACAAAATGAATATTTTTTTCGACTTCGACTTGTGCGTGCTATATTTTCATTTTATTTATTATCTGTATTATAGATAATTAGACTTTATATGGTAATACCGTTCTACTGATGTTAATAATTAACTTATTAAAAACTGTCAACTAGAGTTAAATGTGATGAGCATTGCTATATTGCTAAAATTGAACAAGACTCCAAAAAAACGAACAGCGTGGGAACCGGATGTGGTGTGGAAATGGAATATTTTTATTTAATCTATACAAATATGACAAGTGAACCCGTGCTGGACTACGGCTTCTTCTTCTTCTTCTGATTCTTATTCTCCTCCTCTTCCTTCTTCTTATTCTCCTCCTCCTCCTCCTCCTCTTCTTTCTTCTTCTTCTTCTTATTTTTCTTCTTTTCCTTCTCTTCCTCTTCCTTCTTCTCCATCTTTTTCTTCTTCCTTCTTCCTTTTCTTCACCTCCTTCTTCTTCTTCTGATTCTTATTCTCCCCCTCCTCCTCCTCTTCCTTCTTCTTCTTCTCCATCTTTTTCTTCTTCCTTCTTCTTCTTCTTCTTCTTCTTCTTCTTCTTCTTCTTCTTTTCCTTATTTTCCTACTTGTTCACCTCCTTCTTAGTCCTCCTTCTTCTGATTCTTATTCTCCTCCTCCTCCTCCTCTTCTTTCTTCTTCTTCTTTTCCTTATTTTCCTACTTGTTCACCTCCTTCTTAGTCCTCCTTCTTCTTCTTCTGATTCTTATTCTCCCCCTCTTCCTTCTTCTTATTCTCCATCTTTTTCTTCTTCCTTCTTCTTCTTCTTCTTCTTATTTTCCTTATTTTCCTACTTGTTCACCTCCTTCTTAGTCCTCCTTCTTCTTCTTCTGATTCTTATTCTCCCCCTCTTCCTTCTTCTTATTCTCCTCTTCCTCTGGACAGCTCTCCTCTTTTACACAAAAGATCTTCGCTATTTAGTTCGTCATGTAGGCTTAACAAAAGCAAAACGGTTGACTCGATACAGAGTAAAACCACGTCCTGTTACAATTATTCAATTATAATTAGTTGTGAGATTGTTTGATGCTAATAATTTTTTCGTAGGATTGCACATGGTACATCTCTTGCGGTTTTAGCGAATTTTTATACTACTTTTTTCCACCTTTTGGAACAGGAAGTATAATGAACGCTTGGAGTTTCAATTTTCATCAAAATCAGCAGAATGTGCTGAATCTACTTCTGAGACTGAACAGGTCATTGTTTAAAGCCCCTGTGTACATTCTCAACAGTGTATGTGTGAGAGCGTACAGTGGATTAGGCCTACAGGGGATACCACAAAAAAAAAAAAAAAAAAAAATAATTTTTAAGAAAAACAGACATGAAAAAAAAAAAAAAAAAAAAAATAAAAAAAACGCGTCTCGATTCCTACGGCCTGTGTGTTAAGCTACCGTGGTGTGGAAATGGGATATTTTTTATTTAATCTATGCAAATAAGTCAAGTGAACCCATGCTGGACTACGGGATTTCTACAAAAGCTATCGAAACGACAGAAGATTTGACAATAAATGGTTTGTGTGGGAATGGAAATATTTTTATTTAATCTATGCAAATATGTCAAGTGAACCCGTGCTGGACTACGGGATTTCTACAAAAGCTGTCAAAACGACAGAAGATTTGACAATAAATGGTTTGTGTGGGAATGGAAATATTTTTATTTAATCTATGCAAATAAGTCAAGTGAACCCGTGCTGGACTACGGGATTTCTACAAAAGCTGTCAAAACGACAGAAGATTTGACAATAAATGGTTTGTGTGGGAATGGAAATATTTTTATTTAATCTATGCAAATAAGTCAAGTGAACCCGTGCTGGACTACGGGATTTCTACAAAAGCTATCGAAACAACATAAGATTGACAGTAAATGGTATGTGTGTGAATGGAAATATTTTTATTTAATATATGCAAATATGTCAAGTGAACCCGTGCTGAACTACGGGATTTCTACAAAAGCTATCGAAACAACATAAGATTGACAGTAAATGGTATGTGTGTGAATGGAAATATTTTTATTTAATTTATGCAAATAAGTCAAGTGAACCCGTGCTGGACTACGGGATTTCTACAAAAGCTGTCAAAACGACAGAAGATTTGGCTCACACGTTGTCCCAGGATTGGTAACCATTTCAAGACAACTTCCGGGGTCAGATCTGTCATACAGGTTCCCACGCTGTCCCAGCTCCCCCATCCGGTTCAAGAAAATTAATTAATTGGACAGGATGGACATTAGATAATTGGACAGGATGGCAATTATAACCTGTCAGATAAGTGGTTCACACGCTGTGCCAGCTCTGTCATGACGTTTCAAGAAAATTAATTAATTGGACAGGATGGACATTAGATAATTGGACACATAAGTGGTTCACACGCTGTCCCAGGATTGGTACCAATTCTGGGACAACTTCCGGTTCCCACGCTGTGCCAGCTCCCCAGGTTCCCACGCTGTCCCAGCTCCCCCATCCGGTTTCTCAAGGTCACTTCCGGGGTCAAAGGTCAAGGTTGCGCCAGAACATACAAAAACATACTACTTTGCAGGTATAATGGATTCTTTAAAAAGTTTTAAATTATTTTGTTTGTATATGTCAAAGAAAAATCTGACTGAATTTTGAACACTTACCATTTTTAACTAATCGTCCAATCATCCAGATTCATCGTAGTTTTTGCCTATGATTTCATCAAGATAACCTCTGAAGCTCTCTGATTTTATTCATAGAGTTATCATCTAAGGCAAGGGTCTCCAAACTTTTCAGTCTCCGGGCCAAAATGAGTAATCATTGGCCAAATGAGTAAGCTCTGAGGGCCGGAACCATTCTCATTTTTCTATTATCATCTACAATTTATTTTTTTCAATTTCTACAGTAGTTTTCGAGTACGATCGCTGAGCAAACATACACTTGCTAACTTACGTAAGGATATGATTTCAATACAATAAACATTCTAAATTACAGGTTGTTTCATGTAGTGTTACCAATACTTGTTAACTCACCAGAAAAAGCAAATAAGTTCATGTTAACATTGGTTCAAAATGCTTTCTTAAAGAGTTAAAAATGGCGGAGGTTTAGAATGTTTACTCATTCAGAAATTTGTACTGCCTTTTTTATTGGTAAATTTGTCGGGTTTCATGTGTAGGATTCGCTGAAAAATCTAATAAAAGAAGCTAGAAGTCGGTAACTACGGTTAGATATTCAACAAAATATGCAAAACATGGTCCACAGAACATGCATTTCAAGTTTGACTACCTTGGTTAGATTTATAATAAAAATACACGAAATATTGATAACTCAACACAATGCTAAACCCACTGTATTTTTCGAATGTATATATTAAATATTGAAATCATATCTTAGCATTTCCAAACCTATGTTTATATTATGAAGCATAGTATTTTTATTATTTTGGTGTGAACAACATGCCCATACTATGCGAAACACTCTGCATATTAATATGGCCGATCGAGCGATTGCAGCCCTAGAAGTAGCAAATATATACCAAAGATGTCTTATAAAAATATATTATCAATTGCTATTTTTTAATACTCCATTTATTATTTGATATTCCATTCATCTATGGAAGGAACTGCATCATTTTGGAACCTTTATTTACTGCAATCAATGCAATTGTTTCAACCTCTTTGTTATACCATATTCTTGCACTAAACCCTGTTGCTCTGAACTCTTTTTGACAACCACATTAACTTTGTCGAACTAACTGTTAATGTAACTTGAAATGGTAAGGAGATATTAGCTGCTAAAACTCTAATAAATAACATTAATTTTTCCACATTAACAACGAAAATGTGTTGAAAATGTTTTGGTTTAAAAATATTTTTTTATTCTGTTGCGGGTCGTTTGAAACATCTAATAAAAGAAGCTAGAAGTCGGTAACTACGGTTAGATATTCAACAAAATATGCAAAACATGGTCCACAGAAGCGGAATGTGGATTGGTCATTCTGGCGGGCCATAGTTTGGGAACCGCTGATCTAAGGAAGATTTTCCCAGAACTGCACCGGAATTGGGGAAAATAAGCATGTGTTCCTTCGATATTAGAGTCAAGAGTCAAAAGTCGAGATTGTTACTATAGCCAAGAGTGAACAAGTCTGATAAATGAGCCTTGGTGCACTTATCGCTTCTGCTGTAAACACTGATGACACTGCCACATCAGAACCTCAGAATGTGTTTCAAAGCCATTCTCTTGTGCATAGGCTCTTATAATCGAAGCTCCACCGTAGACATAAGAAAAAAGTTCATGTTACGTTCATTCATCCAATTCCTTGCGCTAAGAAAAACCCATGATTTTCAACAGAGAAAATGCCAAAATATTGGAAAGTTTGAAACTGTGCACTACTTAGCGGCTTTTTCGAGGCGGATAACAAATCATCAACAGCTATTCCTATATTTGGCTCGAATGTGGAGCAGCACTTGGTTGCGAATTCTGAGGGTCACATTAGTTTTGTAAGCCGGAATATATATATTTTATGAAATCGGAGTAGAGCGCTCACATGTTGAACGATGGTGGGCGGTACTTGCAGATTAAATAAATTTTGGTCTGTTGCCAACGCATGCTGGGTAGGTGTGTGGAGGGGGTGGAGGAGTGACGAAATTCAATCGGCTGGTGTAACAACAGTCTCCGGTGGAGCTTCCCGAACCGTGGAGGGGGTTCGGCGATGTCATTTGCCTGAATATCTTTTTGCCAGTAGTGGAAACCCTGGAGAGCGCGCGCGATATTCAATTCCAAATCTACCGCTCTTTAATAAATCTTTTTCCAGCCTCCTACTTGTGTTCCGGTCCAGCTAAACTCCATTTAGATATTTGTGATAAAAATGACACTCGAAATGTTAACTGTTTTATAGATACTTCATTCCTGTTATAATTCATTCCATTAACACTAATGTGAAGCTATTTGACCTCCTGGAGCTTGTTTAATAACAAAATACGTTTTACAAATAAGAACATTTCGCTGTAGTTACTAGTACTGGTCATGCACCGTTGATATTTATGTGGAATGTTTTGAAACCAACCTCCAACCACCAACCTCCAACCACCAACCTCCTATAGAATCTAAATAAACATCAACTGTTTAGGAAGCTGTGTTATGATTTTTAATCCAAGATTAAATTCAAGAAGTAGAAAATAATCGTAGATTTTAATGCAGCATGCTGCATAATTGTTCAATTGATATTGTGCCACCTGTGTTCGAACTTGTAATCAATTTAATTATGAATAATTCAGTTGTTTAATATAAAAAATTTATCCGTTGTATGTGAATTCATGCATATTATTATTATTATTAGCATATGACTTTGCTATGGTAGACATGACCGTAGGCACGCACAATCCTTTGTGCCTACTGTTGACGTGCCTCACTTGGCTCTTCTGAAGAAAGTACACTTTGCTGTCAGAAATGCTTTACAACTGTGGGCATCTACAAAGCTAAAGCAAGGCTTTGCCTTGGTGGTTTAACCTTGATGGCGGCCTACATCAGCCTTGCTAGGAATGAAGTGGACGAGACTTATGGCAGTGAAGGAGGTAATATTACTTTTAAAGTGTGTGCTGTAGGATGTAGGCCACCATCAAAAGCATATTCGAGTTTTGCGGGAATAGAATGCTTAACAGGTTGCCATCCAAAACAACCGAAATGCAACTTGACATTCAGAATCGGTCTGATCCCTCAACGTTTTGCCCTGACAGTTCTGATGTAGCTCGAACTTACAGTTGTATGGGAAATTCTAGTAGGAGCTTCCTGATTTTCTTCAACCTAGAAACTTCCGCTTAACCTATTTCCCAGAGATAATCATAAAAAGGGGGAAAATGACGTGACAAATTGAACTTTTTGAGATGAGAAGAATTAATGATTTAAAAAGTGTTTCTACAATCCTAAGTGACAAGCTGATTGATCAATTTATCAAAATAGCCCTCGTATCTTATGCAGTTGAACAGGTCCATAAAATAAATTTATCAGAACTATCAACAAAAAATTTAATTTACAAAATGGTGGACAAAATTTCAAATTTGTTGAGAAAATGATCAAATAAACAAGTGTTGTTTGTATTTAATTCGATCTTTTCTGCCCATCGCATTAATCAAAATACAAACAATGCAGCACAATCTTCTCCCACTTCAGTGTAATAAAAATGTTATTATATTCTTCCTTCAGTATAATTTACCAGTACTGTTTCTCATTGAGAATATTGTATTTTTAGAATAATGAAATTTCAGTTCTATATCGGCTAGAAATTTGTCTTATTTTGTAATGCCTCATTTGTTTCCATGTATCAAACAACTCATACAATAATTTATTCTAAAAACATAAAATTGTCGATAGAATGAACAGAGCGATTTGTTGTGGAATAAAGTATTGGTACTTCAGCTACCCACATACAGGTTTGTAGGTTATTGCAATGTACAGGATTAGATAGGCTTATATACCCATACTTACTGGATCGGTTAGGTCTATTGTTGGGCTGATAATACCTATATCTACGAGATTGGAAGTCTATTGTTGGGCTTATAATACCCATATATACAGGATTGCTTAGGTCTATTCTACTCATATGCAGGAATTGTTGGATCTATTATCATTGTTTAATTACAGTGCAAAATGTCACTGCAACTCAATTCGCATATCAACTTAATGAACCTTGCCATCAGCTATCTTGATGCTGTTTTTGTAAAACATGGGATCATCTTATCAGGAGGCCATGCTGGTTGGGACTGGCACTGTGAACATCAAGTTCTATAGAAACTATGGAGTTGAGCCGCCATCTGCACTGCTATGATAGGAGGGAAACGTGTATCAAATTTGTCGTTTACAAGTATGATCACGTTGGAATGAGCTGTAAATGGTGGTCATTAGCTGGTATGGGGTATGGATGCCTTGAGCTTATTATTACGACTCCTATTCGGTCTCTCAACATTCATGCTCCTCGAATCAAACGTCGTTCAACAAGTTGCATCACTATCACAACCACAACGCACTATGCCAAATATTCGCTTCTACAATAAGTCCTTATCTCTAATCATATTCACCCTAAGTTCGCCTTGGAATCAATTTCTAATTTAATCGTGTAAATAATGAACAATAAAAAATTATCAACTGTATTTAAGAAATTAATCAAAATACCTCCCTTCTCTTTTGCGTAGTCTGCTCATTAGACCAAGACAAACTCTTGGGATCTGAAGAGTCATTCTCAACTGAAATCGGCTGAAGGGACTATTATTATACATATTATGTTATAAATTATAAACTTAGAGCAACTGTATTAGTTTGTTTATGACGATACAATCAATAATAATAATAAGCTTATGGCTTTTTTGGTGGGGAGGCCCTTATGGGAAGTTCCACCTCGAGCCATGTTATGTGAAACATGGTGGACCTACTATTTTAGGTGGGTTCCGAACCAACGGGTAAGTGATAATAAAGCTCATAACATGAAGTCATTGAAGCACGGTCACCCATCCAAGCGATATCTTTTATTGTCAGGGTCCATTTTGCCCAGTCACCAAATTGAGTGAAAATTATGAATTCTGGGTCAAACTTCACTAAATAAAAGATAGCATAAGCACTCATAATTTCGAAATTTATAATTTGAAGTATATAAATTTATTCTCGGCCTTAAGATTTTTCAAATGAAATAAATAATATTAAGATTTTTCTTAAAATGCATAGTAATGTACCGCACAGATGTTGTTTACAAATCAAAATCTAGGTTCTAGCTGTTCTTCGCCCGTCGAAACTGTGCCGGTTATAAAAGATAATGGTAAAGTATGGCAGTCATATCCTGAATAGAAAAAAAGTTGCCTCGATTTTGACAAATTAAATTAAAATATGCTCACTGTGTCATGTAAACCGAAAAATCTGCTTATTTTATCTCCACTCAGATAATCTGAGTCTTATGTTTAAAAAAATTAATTAATTAAATTGCCATATTTTGAGATTGGTACTGCACGCCTTTCTAGGCTATCTGCCACTCTGTCGCATAGGCTATACAAGTTTTCCTGAGGAGGATCTGCTTGTGAGACTTCGCTGGATGAGGCACCGTTTTTGGTCTGCATCATAATTTCAACGTTTTCTTGTATTAAATCATGTTTCTTAATCTCTTTAGGGTGTTAAATTATATGAATTTCCTGAATTGTCTATTTTCTCTATATATTGTCCCAAGCAAGTGTGAAGAGTGTTAAGAAAAATTAATTAAAAATCGCGAGATCATAGAGGCAAAAATTAATTGATTTTTTCAACACAAGACTCAGATTATCTGAATAGGGATAGAATAAGCAGATTCTTCTATTTACATGACACTACACGCACCGACCAGAACCAGCCACGCATGAGGTCCGAAGACATCAAGTTGTGAGTGAAAATGTGTTATAATAAAAAGTATTATCAGGCCCAATTAGTGCACAGTGCGGAAAATATCCAATACATTCTACTTGCGGCCTAAATGGTGTATTCTCTGAGGGACTAATCCTTGTAAGCCAATAATCCTCTACACTCGTAAAGGATAATCACCTAGCACTAAGGACTATTTTCAAAGGATTTTAAGGACGATTATCAAAAAATATAAAATTCAATTCTAAGCTCAGTCCATATTTTGGGACTATATATTATTTTATTACATGCTAGTTCATTGCATCCCCTGGTTGGGAATATCATTTCTAGTGAAACAGTAAGGAAAAAGCTCATTTACAAATCATGAATTTGGTGTTACTGTCCCTGCTTAGCTCCAGCATATAGTTTAGCTATAGAATTATATCCGCGGGCAATGATGCCATTTTCAACCAATTCAAATTTTGAATTTTACATGATCTCAGTGTGGTACATGACCAGATCATTTGTAATATCAAATCTCGGTTGATATTGCAAATCGATGGGATGTGGTGACCGCATTCTGAGCGTGACCGAGACACCACGCCGATACGTCCGACTATCCGGCAATTTAATTACAGTCTAGTAAGCATCTCAGTATTTCAGGTCAGCCTCGAATTCACACCCACAATAAGACTAAAGCATTCAAGTTAATAACTTTCTTTTTTACAGGTGAGTGCATGACCGGGTTTGAATTCCTGGAGATCCGTTACCAGACAGGTAAATAAAATAAAAATAAATTTCAAATACTTCATTGAAATTCACTTGCATCATCGATGGCGTGCCTAATTCTACTATTTCATCACGAATGGTCAAATAATGGTCAAAATCCAAGGATCGATCCGAACTGGATACGATTATATTTTAACATCTGTTTTTAATAAAAATGATGCTGAAATATGATCGTATAAGCTTTGGTCGATCCTTGAATTCGAAAATAGGAAAATAGACTGATGGAGCTACTCCTTGCCTGTCTTTGTTTTTTTTATAAAGAAGATCAAAATAGTAAATAACAAATAATTTTCGATTTGATTATTCGACCACATTCATGGCCGATGGCTCCACATATGGCTCAATTTATTCGATGTATGATTAGTTTCCTATTAATGAAATCAATATCCTTTTGGAAATAACTTATTTCTTATACGAATATTGAATATCAGTTCGATCACATTGTAGAGGCCAGTAGCTATACAGATTGTTTCAGGAGGAATCTGCCATACTACACCAACTTCCTCTCATAAAAAAATGGATTCAAGCATAGGACCGGAAACTCTCCGTTACAGAAATAAAAATGGCTGAAATTGTCAGCTACCCTTATCGATTTATTCAATCAAGAAACTCTGGAGCCTAGAATATACATTGTACAGTCACTTACATTGAAGAACTATTTCAATAATGACTATGGTACTAAAATAACTGTGATACCAATAATTTTTGAAACTATATTACCGAGTATACGTTCAATAATACTCTAGAAATTCACACAGTGAAGATGAGAGCATTTATTTGGTTCGGTGGAGAGAATTAATTCTAATGAAAGTTCTTTAAACTTTTATTACAAAATCACTTATTTAATAAAAGTTTATAGTCTATTTCGCAGCAAAATTTGTAAATTAATTCAGAAAGTCCTTGAACTAGAATACTTAGAACTAGGATTATTGCTCTCCCTGTTAAGAACTCTTATGAGGTTAACATTTCAAGTAGCCAACTTCCATAACCTCAACAGTTATCACACATTATTTATCTCCTCGTCATTCTCACACCTTCAGCACTCCTCTCAAAAGAAAACCCTCCTTCACCCCATATTTCTTATAGGTCAGCTCTCGTAATGGAATTGATAGCACACTTAACTGTCTGTGTCAACTGTTTCAGAGTTTTGCACTGTCTGTGGAAACAATGTTGTGAAGTACACCATCTATGTTTTATGATCTCTTTTTTGTGTAGCAATAAATAATGGCGATAACCCCTTTCTACGTACGTCCCATACTTTATGGCGTTGAAAATTCTGGAATGAATAATATTTGCTCATGAAAATTCATTATTTTTTAAAGCTCCATTTTTCTGACAGGAGTGACATGCAAACTCCCACATACAACTCACTGTAATAAATCTGCTGGTTCTGTTCTCCAAAATGTTATTCGAAAATAATTAATGCCTTGTTGCATAACTGAAACGAGATGTTAGGGTTTCATGTGAATTATACAAAACACACAACAAATACAATATAAAAGCCCCAATCCTATACAAAGCTCAATTCATTGCTATTAATTCCAAGAAGAAAAATAATATATCAAAATAGCATGTTACTGGTAATTCGTAGTAACGTTGTTGGCCATTCTCCATCACTAAATCCATCACATAAATGATAAACGGCTTCAATCGTAATGAATACTCGATATTCCGTAAATTTCACAATACATTCACAATAAATTATTGAAAGAAAAAATAACATAACGCATGCATAATTTAGATTTTTCTCCATTTTTTGTTATGATTAATTTGTATCATTTTCAAAAAATGAATTGAATCATCATTTGCAAAGATATACCAATTTTCTTCTCGTTTGTATTATAAGGTAGATTTTTGTCATTAAACATTAAAAGTATTTGCCCTAATCGGTTAATAAATTTATTGATAAATTTAATTTGCTTTGATATTCTGGTGCTAAGCAATAGTTTGGTGATAATTGGGTAGAAGTATAATTATTTCCTGAATATTATTATTTTTCTTCAGATACAAAAATCTGATGAATCTTCTCACTGTAGGTATCTATTGAAATTTGTTCTACCATTTTATTCCATGTTTATAGATCTGACATCCTTCTTCAGGAGGCTATTTAGCTCGTAATAAATCTTTATGGGAAGAGTGGGCGCAGCGTACGAGTCTTGAAAGCCATCAGCTAGTAATTTTAATCTTCGGAAACAGGCTGTTTTATGATGTTTGGTAAGCGAGTTGCCTTGTTCAATCTGGCGGTAAAATGTCCGCTGTCATCATTAGTTTTTCCTGTAGAAATTCAGTAGCACAGTCGGAAAAGCTGTTTCCACAACAGCCAACCGTAGTCGTCTACGCATGCTTTCAGCAATGTAGCAGAATGAGCCCTTGAAATTAGCTCCGGCCCTGGTAAGGAAGGAGTTGCGCTTAACCCTTCTAAAATCTTGGCAACGCTCCTTCCAGCAGAATTTGGTCTTAACCCTTAATATCTTGTTACTATAATACTCTTAAGACTCTTACTATAATACAGGAGATAAAGATCTTTGTGAGATATCCAATTACGCCGCATTGCGTTTAATCGCTTACCAACAAACCTCAGCTGACAGACATATCGTCTGGATTTTCTTTCTGGATTTTCTTTCGAAGTGATTATAACATTTTCTTGCAAATTTTTGAAGTTGGATATTTTTTATACAGCAATAAGTACAATTAGTTCATCTTCAATTATAGTCTAGCATGTCATGTCTACCTTTATCAAAGTTGGTTGTTCAATCATGAGCGATAAGCTAAATACAAGAAATTCATTTATTTTTCTCCAACATTTTGAATAAATTATTATTATTATTCATTAGAAAATCAATTGAATTATCAAATATTCATAAGAAAGCATCAACGATTTTTTTAGTTTTGTCAGTTTATGTATTGTAAGTAATTTAATAAAGTCGCTAGTTTCATTTTTCATTTTACCATTTTTAAAATTTAAAAATGTTTTATTTATGAAGATCAACAGTTATAGTGATTTATCTTAGGGGGATGATTATTAAAGCTCAAAACAGAAATCAAGCTTCTGCTATTACAAGCTGTTATCATTATAAAGCTCCAATCGAGATACGAGGGAAAAATTGTGGCAAGAAATCATCACAAATAACTAGCCAATGTACAGTATCTTATCCAACTGATTTTTTAAATATTCTACCTTCAAATGGAGTTCACCATTTTTGTTCTCCATTTAAACGGCAAGATAAAAACAGAATTATATTTTTTGACTTATATTTTTTATAAATTCTCAAATTTTTCTTGATTCAGAAGATACGTGATAATAACATATATTGGTTCAAGGCCAACAGTAGGCTGCTGTGAACCTATCCATTAGCAAATGAGCCAATACAATTTCAAATAGGAATAAAACTTTTCTATTCCGGGTTGTGATTGGTCGTTGCATAGTGCCATGTAGCAATAACCGGGGCAGGATCAACAGTTTGATGTGGCTGGAAAATTAATCCAGGTTATCCGGTTATCAGGCGGGGCCCAAGTTTGAATTTTATAGGCTGGCGCTCCATTAATAGGTGGGGAATTCGATGGCAGTAAAGCTCGGCCGTTTCCGTCGCAGTAATTTGCCAGTTTAGTACATACAGCAGTAACAATTTACTACAGTTATTTACTGAATTCAATTCGAAAACAGACATTAAGGTAATTTATGATGGCACATAGCACGAACCAAACCAAAATTCTAGTTCTACTCTGTCCTGTCACACTGCCTCTTCTAATATCTCTCACTCTCTCTCACACACGCTCAATCTCTATCTCTCTCTCTCAATATATATATATATATCTAAATTTCTCTTGCCCTTTCTCACACACTTCTATCCTCCCCACACCGGTTCACAAGTCGTCACTCAGCCTCTCTTCCCCTTGATGTTTATGTCTGTTTATCATACATTTCTTCTACTTTTATCGCTATTTTTATATTTTTTTATCTCTCTCTCCCTTCCTAAAGCAGTTGGAGCCCTCGTGTATTTCTTTCACTCCTCCCCTTTCATTGCAAATAATGAATAAATTATAACTCATCGAGCCTATGACTACTCGTGAAATATTATTTCAGATAAATACTTTTTGTATTAATTTCGTTTTTTTTTTTTGGTGTAAATTTGTCAAGTTAATTATGGTAGAGTCCGAATCTCTAGGGTTGATGAAAAAGCAAAAGAAGGTTGTTACAATTCCTGATGCCAGGTTTCATAGAATTTGGTTCTCGTAAACACAGAATATTCGATTATCTTTAACACAAATAAATTCATCCATCCAAGATAATGAATATCTTGTTTTTTTTTCATTCATACATGCGTGTTGGTTTTTTCCTTTTATCATTTTTGTACTTTGATTCATATCCAGTGTGCAATTCAATACACTGCAATCAATTAATGCAAACTACATACTCCATGGAGTCCAAGAGTTTGATAACGGAATTTCAATATTGGTTATGATGCTGAATATTTTAGGTTTGTCTCCGTTTGAATATTATTATTGTAAACCAATTAGATAATTCCATTTACGCGATTGATGATGCACATAATTCATTTTTTAGAGCCAGATCAGTAATAAAAAATATAAAGGCGAACAGAAATAGAATTTTCCCTTTCAATGATCTCTGTTGGTAAGACGTGACTTTTACAGTGTGGAAGGGGCTTTCGGGGTGTTCATTAGGGCCGCCTATGATTAAAAAAGAGGTGGGAAGGGGGTGAGTTTTGTCAGACGGACGTCGACGAATTTTGGGGGAACAACAGAACTCCCCTTTCCTCCGGCCATCAACACCTCGGTTCAGACAACCGAGGCAGCTCTTCAGACAGCTCTATATCGACAGAGAAAGAGACTTCAGGAGCTGGAGATGGTTCACGCAATTATATAGCCAACCCGTCTCTCATAGCTTGCATTCTGCTGACCGAAATGCGAAAGTCGGGTGGGTTTGTTGGAGGGAGTGGAAAGGAAAGTGTGGAGGGTGGATGCTGCAGGCTTTGCAGTCGATAGGACGGAAGCAGCCAAACCATCCACTCCACCCCACCAATTAACTGCAAGCAACCAACGCCCCGAACGGTCAGCCTCAGCACCTATCAGTCAGCGCGCTTAATCCGCCGTCCGTTATGTTATTTTTAATGTTGAGACCGTGAAACCGACCGCACTGATCCTCCTCCAACAATGAGACTGGCAGTGGCGTTTATTTCCAGCACTGCTAATTGCGAACCCCTCTCTAACGAGCGACGCTATTCTATACATATTCACGCGCGGTCTCCATTTTTTAGTGTCCCGCTCACATCAATGTGCATCTAAATACCCACATTCAGACGCAAAATAGTCGAACAGCGTTTCAGCGTTGTTTTTATTTATTTGACTTCTGGTCTACGGAAAAGTGAGATGTCCTTCAACTTAACTATTTTAACTCAAGACCAAAAAGCTTATTCCCGATCCTGATAAGCTCATCTATCACTTCGAGCACCAAGAGCTGAGATCAGATAAAGTCTGCTACTTTCCTGTTCCCTCTTTCCATTCTGCTTCAATAATTAATTAGAAATTATGTTTTTTTTTGTTTTTTTTTTGCACCATGTTTGGAATGTTGGAATTGATAGTCTTTAAAGTTGTGATCATTTGAACCTTAAAATTTTGGTCCTTGAAATTGATACAGTTCATGAGAATTGATATTCCTTGCTCAGATTTCGTACAATATGATTTGCTACTATACAAAAAACTCGACCCTTTCATTTAACACTAGAGAATTTCCTAAAATGAACGTGCAATATAAAAAATTCAAGATCTCTGCATGTGGTTCCATTCTGTTTTTTCAATGAAGGCCACACTTGTTTCAACTTGAACTAAAGTATTTCAGCGTCCTTACTCTTTATATTATTCTGATCTTCATTCATTGAAGTTTGACTTCTGTCAAGGTCTTTGAAATTTCACCTTCTTCATGAGGACTTCTTTGATATGAAATGATTTCAAATAAGATGTAAATATTACCGTGTAGTCTAATACATCGTTTTCACAAAATCTATACAAATTTGGACCTTGGGTGCATGAAATACTTCATCTATGCCCATCACTTTGATAGGGAATGGCATGTATTTTTCAAGTTTGTGATCAAGTTCATGATCTTATACGTTTACGTTATTTTAGTTATTCTGAGTTCGGAACTATCCTAGTACGGGAACTAGATTAAGGACATGCAAACAGTATTGGGATAGGGGTTTTCTGGCTCAGCGCCAACGAAGTGTGTAGGGAGAGTTGTGGAGTGTAGAGGAGCCATCTTATGAAGACTGCTGTCACTGGAGCCGAGTCGGAGAGGACGGAAGGCATACAGAAGCAGCAAAATAGATACGATCTGTTGACAAGCTGCGGCGTACTGACATTATCCGACTACTGCATATAATAGAGCGAGCGATAGCCTACCAAACATAGAATACGGCATGTCTCACACACAGCTCAGTACACTCCATCTGAAGTAGCCTTCCACTTACAGTACATTAACAACAACACGGAGACGAAAAACTAGGTCGAAACCAACGATCCTTGGCTTTTGGGGTTCGGATGGATCTATTCTACTGTGAATTAATTGAGGTTTATTAAAAAGAGGTACAATTGTATAACCAAAATAATCTACAAATGTATAACCAAAAAAAGTATGTAATTCAAATTCTGCTTTTACTTTTTGAGAACTAAACTTTTTCAGTATTTTGTCAGTGTACTCAACTTATGAATGGTATTGTGAGTTCTGTATGAGGAATTTAGAAAAAATCAAGTGATGGATTTATTGCACTTCAACTGTGTTCTGTACAACACTTGAGAACGCTGTCACAGACATCTCTGACGCCATTCACGACGTTTCTAACAAAAGAATGCTTGCTAACTCCACTTTTTGATCAGTTGTCGGAATATTGATGAATGAGTTCAAAACCGATTAGGGCTTCTAAGCTGCAGATCAGGAAAACAAAGTTGTCTCTCAAGCTACTCGAGCTTCATTACTAGTGTCCTCTTTCATCTTCCCCCAACTCTCCAACATCAATCAAGGGTCGCCTAATGCTGAGATCCATGTACGGACGGTAATTGCTTATTGATTTCTCCCCATAAGCACAAGATCTGTGAGAAGTGATTTATGCCCATTTGATTGCTAGTCTACTCAGCTACAGGTACAACTTTATTATTATAATATACTTCATTGTGATGAGGAGCATAATATACATTATTTATCATGAGTAGCTTTTATGATCAGCTTTTGTTACAGGAATTCAGAAAAATGAAGCTTATTACTCGAAAAAATCATATAAATTTCAAATGATTCGCCATATAATTTACCCCTGAATTGCTTCAATCATTATATTATGGGAAAATATCTGATGTTCCGATAACGGACTCATTATGCGATTAAATGTCATGTCATAAACTGTGATTAAATGTTATTCAGGTGTGATTAATATCTTCTTCAGGTGTGTTCTGAAAATTCTAACACAAGACCTGAGCCAGCCAGGTCATACGATGTTGATGGAATTTTCATTACTTGTAAAAAGATTCAAGTTTTAAAAACTCTTTAAAAGTTGAAAGGTCTCCTTTGTAGAAGGTGAAAGAGTAAAATTGGTGTCTAAATCTTCCTAACTTTGTTTGTTAAAAAATGGCAGTAAGCTTGGTCCCTATTTCGAAAAACTGAAAAGTTGGAATATTACGCGGCTTATTCAATATGGAGCATAGAACGTTATTTTGAACTCTTGAAAATCTAAATTGCATAATATTGTTTGATCCAGTTTGACGTGATACGACTGAGGAAAAATGGCATTATTCTTTTCTAGTGTTGTGCAATATTTTCTCAAGCTTCTTGATGTTGTCTGTCAGCATTTAATGTATATAATATGTCTAAATTAATCAGACCGAATGCATTCTTGTTATGGAAATTATGAACACTACAAGCTACTCGAAAAGATCGTAGACGCTGTGAATAATGCGTAAAATAAAATTATTATTGAACCTTAAAGAACAACTGTAAAATGCTAGAGATAGAAGATTGTTTGACTGCACCCCAATTCCCCTAACCCCCCCCCCCCCCCCTCTAAACTCTTTCTCTACTCCTTATCCATATTAATCTCTCAACGGCTGCTCTGAGAATCGCGTCCATCATACTTCAGTTTCCCACGCTTCTCCTCTTTTCCAAAGCTCTAAGAAGTTGATTCCTTCATTCGTATTCAGCTAAACGAAGACGCAGTAGATGCTTCTTTCCGTCTGGAACTGGGACTGTCTTATCTTGCAAATAAAGTCAGAAGCTGATCTGTTGGGAGAACGACGGCGACTACCCGAGAGGAAGTCCTCTTTCATTCTATTTTTCTAGTCGCAGATCAAGATCGTAAACTTTTTGTTTGAGAACGTCATCACCTCACAATATTGAAGGTACGCCATACGCCATCAATGACAGCTGCTCTTGAGTCAATATTTTCCTCAATATTCCAATATTCTGCTTTGAATAAAAACCAATATGAACTTTATTTGTTATCGGAATTTGCTTCGTAGTACTACACTTTCCTATAAAATGTGGTAGACTTGAAATATGAGATGCACAGCGTTATAGATTCTAGATAAAAGATACGTTCATCACATGCTCTTGAAGACTTTATACTCTCATAGAATTTTAATATTCTGCTTCAAAAAATATCAATTTCTAGCACTTGTCTCTGATTAGATAGACACCTTCGATGTCGAGGTTGAATCTTGTTCAGCCTTGGATATTTATGGTCATTCACCTCATTACCCAAGCAAGCATAAGCCTCAAAACTCATGTGGGCATTATCCTAAACTTTTCTAAAATAGAAATACGATATACATAATGTCTTAATACTTTCTGAATTTTTAATAAATTACATTTCAACTTTTTTCATACATTTCTCATTCTTTTGTTATACCATAACCAGTGCTGAAAAGAGACAGAAGAGATATTCTTCATTCATGGTGCTGATTGGTGAAAGTGTGTCTCAACACTATAAAACAATCCTTTGTCAAAGTACTAAATATCCATTTTGAATTCTTTGAAGGTATAATATAAAGTTATTGTAGAGACATCCCTCTACCAACCTTGCTTGTCTTACAATGATAAAAATGCTGCTGTCCCATAACATACGAGGAAGATGACAGAATATACATGTATGTGTCATATGTATGTGTCACTATACACACTATGCAGTACTGTTGTTTGGTATTTCTAACGTGTAAGTCCTATACAGCGGCTCTTACTGTCCGGTTAAGTTTTCTCAGTTTGATCTTACTGGTTTTGGTATACAGATATTTATTGATTTTACTCGTTCGTGTTGATTTTGGCTTGCTAAATAACAAATTATTTTTAATTTGTTGTTCAAGATTTATGGTTTACAGAATTTTATTACCAAGATGATCATGTAATTCACTTTATTCTTTACGTGGCTGTATTCGTGTGGTGGCTCAGGGAATAATTACTGCGGCTATGGTCAAAAAGTAAAAAGACAAAGAACGTGTGTAAAATATTTTTTCTGAATATTCCTTGATATTCTGCGAGACAGGCTTGAGTTACTCTCAATATCTAGCCTAAGTTATGTGATTAATATAATACAGCCGGTATCAATGTTTTATTAATGCTGTGGTCTAGTATATAACGTATTCCTACCGTTCCTGTAAGAGTGAACTAAAACTAATGCTAATGCATCATAGTTTGGCAGCATGATGTTAAGTCATTGAGTTGTAACATATCAGTCCGTGACTAGATAATGTACAAGGTAAGTTGCATCAACTTGGTCTTTTGTCCTGATCTGCTAGCATCACAGTTGCCGGCCGGCCGGACAGAGTCTGGTCAGTTGGCGACTGATAAGAGCTGCTAGTCGTTGTTTGGGTGAATGATGAAGGGAGAAGGGGGTATTGTGTTGGGATCCGTTTCGTGTTTTCCTGTGATAATGACATGCAGCACATCCACCGACATATCTAATGCCACAGATCTCGCAAACTTCCCAGAACTGATTTCTGAATTCTCAGAAATTAACCAGAGACGTGATCAAAATTCGGTAGACTATGTAGGGCGTATTCAACCCACTCCAACAGCGGTGTGTACTTTCCACACCGTTTATATTCGAGCTCTCTGAATCTTGGACAGTGATCTTCCAGATGCGATGGAGAGTTTCAGCAATGTGTATACTGTACATAATCTGAATATTTTAGATGCTATTCTCTGAATACTGAGAATACTGCTCATGAGTCATACTGTAATATCATAGACAAATTTTTGGAGGTTGGTGGTTAATCTATGGTATAGTAAAATATATTCTACTGTATTATTCTGTAAAGCCAAAAATGTATTGTAAAATTTTATTTAAATTTTACCTTTTGTAATGTAAAATGTATCACACTAGCTGAAATAGCCATGTTGGTTTCGTGATTTAGTGAATTGGTTACAATTTAATAGAGCTTGTCAGTATGCAGACACACCTTGTTTAGTGTCCCACTACACAAGAGGAGTGAGAGTGGCAGAGTTGCAGATAGCGTGAGAGTGAGAGCGGGAGCGGAGAGAGATAGCCAACGTACGCCGAATGGGTCTGTATTGACCTGTCAACAATTCGGTGACAGGCTATAGATTACTGAATTATTTGAAATTCGAATTTTAACAGTGAGAAACAAAATTACCATGGCTTGAAATTATCAGTAGTTGTATTAATCCGATATTACGCCATGTGGGGAGCAGAACATTTTA
Source organism: Conomelus anceps (assembly GCA_948455865.1). Lineage (NCBI taxonomy): Eukaryota > Metazoa > Arthropoda > Insecta > Hemiptera > Delphacidae > Conomelus > Conomelus anceps. The sequence goes on from OX418217.1 coordinate 33,462,751, forward strand.
CGTGCTGTCACATGTATCGAAATTGTATTATTTATCTCTCATTGGATGCATATTGGGTCGTGCTTCAGTCGTAAGCAAACTGTAAGCAATTTTTTATGAAAAAATGTCCAATAATAATAATTATTTTTTTTTAAATTATTATTATTATTGTAAAAGGTTATTTAATATTCATTATAGCATTCGATCGGGAAAGAATGAATTCGAGAAATGCGGACCTCTTAAATGTAATGAGATAGACTTCAAGAATAACTTGAGTGAGTGATGCTCGTTCCAGTAGGACAGTGGAATACGTTATGACGTTATGAGCAAAAAGTAATGCTTAAATATGAACAGCCACAAGGTGGGTTCTGACAGATGAATTGCCCGGACGGAATAAGCGGAAGAGACGGATTACTCACACGACTTCTTACTAAGTCCGAATTTACATATTTATTCTGCGGAGAAATGATCTGACAAGGATCTGAGCGGAATGAGGTCCGGTCCCAGTCAGCGGAAGAAACGCTGAGTCATGAATAAAAATATGCTTGTCGACCAGCATCTTCATCCGCCGGCTTAAGCTGTGCACAACTGGAAAGCTTTTCTGCTGCGCGGCATACGCAAAGTTTATGAAGAAAGGGAAGCCGTCCGTACGTACGAGCTATGAACTGTAAATAATACTAAAAAATTGGAATATTAGTGCTGATCCTCAACTGAACCTCGTTGTTTAACCTCGAAAGTTGTATTTTTACTTATTTACTCTCTTCAATAAATGGTATTGAAGTCACATTGTCCTTTTGAAGTCAAATTATATTGGAGTTCAAGTAAATATTTTATAAATATACCCATGTACGATATAAGCTTAGATTAATTGCATGTGGAAATATTTTTATTATTGAATACAAAAAGATGAAACTTAATTGGATACGAGAATAGTGATATAAAAATACAGTACTTTAATGTGTATGACATTAACTCAATTCCTTTCTTATAAATAGAAATAGTTGATGTATTTAATAACTTGATTTGTTTAAATTTAACAGAAGGAAGCTTTGAACAACATGAATTTGATTTAAACATGTTTGGGAGTGATTAATAAAAATATGATACTGTTTTGGACACGGAAAGAAAGAAGGAACAGTGATTCTCAGCGTTGTCTGCCTGTGTCAATATTGATTTCCGGAAGCAATTAATTACTCTTCTCCTGTTCCCCTCGCCATGCGGTCCGGTCGTTCTAGAGACCTATGGAATGTTTATTTAGAACTTTTATGGAAAATGGGAGAATACTTATTTGCTTACTTTAGAAATTGATAGAAAAATGGAGTGCCATCTAGTCCTCTCTGGAATGTTGAAAAATGAACAATGAGGCAGAGGCTCTCACAAAAGTCAGTCAGTTCTGATACGATCGTTAATGTGATAAGTGGCAGAAGTGACAGTTCCTGTTTCCGCACATACAAACCGTATTTCCAGTTAGCTCTTATACAAACTGTGTTATATGAACGATTGTTGTTAACGTGATAATCGCAGTATATTGTGACATATTATTATTCAGGCTTGCTTAACAGTTTGTACAGTGACTCGTAAGTTCTTGTAGTGTTTCAACTGTTATGTATTAGACGCTTCTCCTTGAATTATTGTACAGTTTATTCTTTAATATTTGATCATTCAGCCTTTCAACAGTTAGTGATTGATTTTTGAACAGTAGTATAGAAAAATCTTTATTAGCTGAACATTATCGATTTATCTGCTTCTGATTGCTTATTTTGTGTAAGAAAAAAATAATTTGTGCGAATTGTGGATAATTTGTGTTGATAAAGTGTTATTTTAGAGATAGAACCCGTAACAATACCATAGAAGAATACAATATTACCTTGTTTATTGCACTGAGAGTACAATAAGATTTAGACTGGAAGATTGAACGATTTATTGATTGGAAATTCAATTATTATGAATCAGAATCCAGAAGTGATTCATAAAGTACAGTTCGTTTGCGTTGTTAAGGACGCTGGCTTCAACCAGCAGTACCGTCAGGCTCAGACTAAACTGCTATTACAATGACCACTATTCATGGGCAGAGTTGGAAGGCTCGCAGACTGAGAGCAGGACTGTACGGCCATTTTAGGTGGAGAGACGAATGAGAGTGTGAGGAGAGAGCCCAGCGGTATTAGAAAAGTGGACATCATTGTTTAAATATGAACTAAGTTGCACAGTAAGACTTGTCAAGTCATTCTTGGCAGTTGTGTGTAATTGCCTCAAGCATGTCGACTCTAAACTGTTGTTACCACTTCTCTACGCTACTAGAAGACATGCGATGTTCTCATGTACTTTGTCATTTAGAGATTTAGTTCAATAACTAGTTGCCAGTATAGCCGCTTGGAACTCTGTGTTACCAGGGATGTGAAGTGGGAGAAACAGAATTGCGTCTCTGCGATTTGTCATGATGGTTTGACAGAATTTACTGCTTTATTGAATTTACTTCTACTGACTTAGACGTCTTGAATTGAGTACAAATTGAATTCAAATATCTAAATGGGAATTAGATCGGATATATAGATCAAGATTAAATTTCCAGAAAAGTAAGAGGCTAGAAAGTAAAGCTTTGTAAGCCTCCCTTCTACAGTCAAAATTTAATCTACTTATAGAAGAAAACCAAATGAAGTTGTATGAAAGTAATATGATTTATTTTCAATTGGAAGTGAAATTTCCACATTGAGAAGGTAGATATTTCGATCATTAGCGAGCGAAAAATCCTTTTCATTATCATTATTCTTGTAAAGACCATCTCCATTACTTTAGTCATCACCCTGAGGATATTCGAATATACAGTACTTTGAAGCCAATTACACATTATCAGTATTTTTGTGGACAGCATCTTCATTACTTTTATCATCACCAAAAGATTTTGAAGATACGGTAGTTTGAAGCCAATCACACAAGTCCCAATAGACGCTGAAAAGACCTTCTGATACTAAAATAGGTTGTCCTCAAAATGGGACCGGACACCAAGTAAAAGAGATTATTGTGACGGAAGTAAAGAGAATGGTTGTTCGGCTCAGTGGCATGATGAGAGAGATGCAGCATTGAGTCCCCAGCAGCAGCAGGAACCAGGAGGCAGTCCTTTGACCTTGCCTTTGTGCTGTTATTCACGATAGAGTTGACAGTAAAAGGTCTGAATTTCTGTCGTCAGCAGATACTCTTCATTCAAGATCCTCTTCAACCAAATATTTTTCTCCGATTTATATTTTTGAAGCACCGTGAAAGGTAATTGCTCATCCCAGCACGAAATCATGGAGATGGAAAGATTTACAAAGAGAATTCAAACCATCTCATCAAAACAAAATCTTGATAGGGTGTTTAAGATCAAAAAGAAAGCGGTTAGTTGTATAGAAAGAGTAAATAGATTAGATTCATGTAGGCCGTTGTTCAAGAGACTTGGTCTCCTAACTGTACCCTGCTTATATGTGTATGAAGCTACTTTATATGTAAAAACGAATGATATTAACAAAAATCTTGACATACATGATTATAAAACAAGAAGCCGAGGAGATTATCACTTGGTGAGTCACAATAGTAGCTTATTCAAACAAAAACCTAGTTATATTGGTAGGAAATTCTACAACAAGCTACCGCAGTTTTTAAAGAGTCTTGAAAATATAGAAATATTTAAAAACAATTGAAAAAATATTTAGTTGATAAAGCTTTTTACAGTGTACAAGAGTTCCTTTCACATCAAACTTAAGCCTCACCTCAACTAATTGATATAGTAATTATGGTATCTAGTGTATAATATTGTTGATCTGACTTGTCTTATACTCCTTAACTGGAGTCTCCAAGACGTAATCTACAAAAAAAATCTTGCAGATAACCTTCTTTATTACAACTTGCTGGAAAAAAGACAGAGGACAATTTAAATATTCAGCGTTTATGTTTCGAGGTCAATGATCTATTTCCTTGTTGAATGAATTGGGCTACATACATTCATTTGAAAAAATTCTTGTATGAATAAACCATTATTATGCGATGTCAAGTAGGAAATAGAATATTATAAATTTTAACACCTTTTATGCTGGACTCTATTTCTTACATTGATAGGATTTTTGTGTACAGATAGCCTATAAGTTAATATACTCTTCATTCAAGATCCTCTTCAACCAAATGTTTTTCTCCGATTTCTATTTTTGGAGCACCGTGGAAAGTAATTGCTCATCCCAGCACGAAATATTATATGCTATTCGTGTTCTGCGCATACTTAAATTGCCAAGTGTTTATTGGTAGAACGTCATTATAGTATTTTTTAAAGTTATTGTTATTTTTGTGATAATTGTACCAACTTATTAAAGAAAACGAGCAGAGGTATAGTTGGTAAAATGTGTAACAGGTCAGCCCAGAAGTAAGAGTACTAACTGGTCAGGCCTGAGCAAATACTCTTGTCGGCAAAGAACCTAAATAATGTCACCTTCGTAAAATACTAGGACAGGATTTAAAAGAATAGCCAGATCTTCCAAACAATTCCACTTTTCGCTATATTGAATGTCAATATTTTACAGAGCAAGAAATCCATAAAACTTATAAAAAACTAAAAACTTCAAGTTAAATCTGATCAGATCTTATATTATTAAAAAAAAAAAAACAACAGCGTTTTCAGAGATTCCACATGTGAGTATATTCATGTACATACATATATGTGTATATACACATACATACATAAATACACACACATACAAATACTATCACTATTGTGTGCACACTTCCAAATTCTTAAGGAGCAAAATATACGATTATAATCCAAGTTAAACTTAACATTAAAAAAAAAAAACGTTTTCATGTAGTAGAATAAAGTTTGAATTTTACGAAGATTTAAAGATTTAAGTTTTAAAAAGAAAGTCCAGTTGATAATTAGAATGTTGGCGGCGAAAGATAGAAAGTTCCTGGCGTTGAATAATTTGCAGATAATTTAGTACGAAATATAAAATGTTACCTTCATCTCGGAGTTACTCTAATTTTGCATCACACAAACATCAAACCTCTACGATGATTTGGTCATAAGCGGTATTCATATTCCAAAATTCAATTCATAACGTTCTGGGTCGGCGATCACAGTTGAAGCATGTTGTGAAAATATCTTGAACGAACATGAGACGTACTTTCATTCGTCCTATGGGTAATTAGTCGGTTCATCAACGTGTCAATTCATAGATCCTGAAATTCTTCGATTCATAAGTACATCGATACTGTGATTCTGCGTTACTCTGGTTCTTCGACCGCTGAAAAGAGTCCCAATAAAAACGAATAGAAAATAGTAACTCATAAAAATAATTCCAACTTAATAGGTTTCGAAAAATTGACAAACAGACAAGTCAAGTTCACTCCCAAAGATTAACAATAAAACGTTTTGAGAATACCAAACAAAAAAATAGATAGAATAGACATAATTAATTACGTGACTCAGGTCAAGGAAAAGATATTTAAATTTGAGACATTAATAAAAATGAAGTATTACTAACAAAATAAGAATGATGCTAACGATAGGAAATAGTTCGGCCTAAAGCACGTTTAGACAAAACTTGGCAAGTAGCGTTACCTAACTGTCCTTAAAAAAAAAGGACTCAATTAAATTACAGAATATTGAAACAGCCAAAAATAATAAGTAAAAGATACATTGTAAATCAATAGTAATTAAGAATGGATGAATAAATAGAAAATCTAAAAGTGAAATATTATACTCAACGTGCTCATAAACGAACAAGAGTCAACAAGATAAGATACGTTATTCAGAGAAAAATTAAGACTCAAATTTAAGAATACAAAGTAAATAGTTTTGTCTCCAGTTACTACGTAGTATTCTTTAGAGTAAATCGCAGCTAAAAGAGCATTAAAAAGACATATCAAGTAAATTAAAGAATTCACAAATACAAATCGACAAATTACACTTACCCAACTAGGCGGACATAAATTTAGTATTTAGCAACTTAAGTTTGGCATCAATACAGCAGCAAGTGGAAATGTTCAAAAAAAAGTTAAACAAAAGAAAAAAAAAGGTAAATTAAAACCAAATCACCACATGATCATATTAAAGTTAACAAAAAAATTTACTTCAGGACATCATGGTCCAAATAAGAATCAATGCTACCCTTCGAACATTTTGTAAGAGAAAGGAAGCGTCATCCACGATCAAAAATCGAACAGGCCCATTCTTATATCAAACAGCTGTCCAAAATCAAGTAACATCAGCAGATGAACCAACCTAACGAAAAAGGTCGCAGACAAAGTCAACATCAAGACAACTTTCAAATAAACAATAAAAAAAACTAGACCAGACGAGTCAAAAAAGGAAACTAAAAATAAATATAAAAGTGGATACCAGCTAGCAAACAGTTTAATGAATTGAATAATGTACCAGAGCAGACGAGTATGACAAGTACAGAGATGACAGTTACCGTAGTAGCGTCAGAGTAGTACCCGCGCAATTCAAATATAATAGTTCGTACCTATAAAACTAGCAGTTTTATAAAGGAGTAATTAAAAATTCATTACAAACTCCCCCTTCTTGCAGTTGTGGGCCACGCCCACAATAGGAAGTAAAGAAAAAACTCAAAAAAGTAAAGGAAAAAGTAGGCAGACGAAACAAGAAAACAAATGAGAAGGCGCGCACTTCACAAATGATCTGTCTCAGAAAAAAAAAAGGGGTGAAGCATTTAAAGAGATTACAAAGTAGGAGAAGACGACAAGAACAGAAAGTTGTACAAGTGAAATGTAGTGATCAGTTACAATTCACCTGTAAGTAGGAGAAAAGAGGAAAGTTTAAAACCAAATAAAAATAAGAGAAACGAGAATAATAGATGAGCGGTAAAGGAATACTAACATGAATAGTCATTAAAGAATTATTACAGATTAAAGAAGTTTGAAAATTTAAAAAAAATAATAGAGCTTTGGACGAGAACAAAAAAAAATTTTGGACTCAAAAAACAAAATTTAGATCGAAAACCAACTTGGGCTTCAAACAAAAAAAAAATTACTAAGAACTCACAACCATAAAGTTAATGGTAAAACTACGAACTTTATGAATTAAAGGTAACTAAGGTTAGTAAAACGAGGAACAAAATTTTCCAAGAAAAGAAAAATAAATAACCAAAAACGTTAAAGTATTCAAATCAAGAATTTATACAGTCCATAAAGAAAAAGGTAAGTTCTATTCTTAAGGATGAACTGATGCTTACTTCACTAAACCTAACAAGAGACTGAAACATCAAAACGAGACGACTAACAACTTATGATTAGCTATTAACAACATTACTGGAATGACGTAGAATAACAATCTTTCCACAAGTCTCACACATTTTTACCATAAGAATAATGTCTCTTCTCATACCATTCCAGAAAAAATTTTCAGCAATCCTATGCATAGATTTAGCGATTCCAAGATGACCACCTAACGAGGATTCATGGTAATACTTGAAAACTATTGGAACTAAAATTTTCGGAAGAACTATTTTGAAATTATCTTGATTACGTTTCTTAATCACAAGGACTCCTTTAGAAATACAGTACGGAAATTGATCTAAACCAGACTCAATTTTCTTAATGGTATCACTAATAAAAGGATCCGCATTTTGATGACAGCGTATATCGGTGAACAAAACTGGGAAATCAGTAAGTTTAATAGTATTTATTACAGAAAATAAAGGTTCAACAAAATTATCATCACTTCCTAAAGTTTCATCTGGCTCATCCTGAAACATGCGTGACAAACAATCAGCTGTGACATTAGATGTCCCAGGGATGTGTCGGACGTCAAACTGAAAAGCTAATAGACGAATTATCCAACGTCCTAAACGACCTGTCTGTCTAGGATTTGACAAAACCCATTTCAGAGCTGAATTATCGGTTAAAAGCAGAAACTTAGAATGTTGTAAGTAAACTTGAAATTTTTCCATCCCAAATATGGCAGCAAAACATTCAATTTCATAAGTTGAGTATTTGCTCTCCTGCTGTGTAAGTTTTTTAGAAGCATAGGCAATAGGCATAAGGACTCCATCAATTTCTTGGGAAAGAATGGCAGAAATAGCGGTAGACGACCCATCGGTTTGCAAAACGAATTGTTTAGAAAAATCTGCTGTTCTTAAAATGGGAGGACTAATAATAGCCTTCTTTAACTTCTGAAAAGCAATTTCATGTTGTTCTTCCCATACGAATTTGATCTTTTTCTTCCTCAGATTATTGAGGGGAGCGGCGATTTCAGCAAAATTTGGTATGAACTTATGGTAATACCCTACCATGCCTATGAAACGAGAAACAGCTTTAGAATTTTTTGGGGCAGGAAAAGTTCTAATTGATTTAGTCCTACTGGGATCGACAGATATACCACGTGAGTCAACTAGATGCCCAAGGAAAGAAATCTGTTGTTTGGCAAAATGTACTTTTTGAGGATTAATAGTGAAACCACCTTGTTCTAATTTAGATAAAACAATTTCGATGTGTTCTAAGTGTGAATCAAAATCTTTGGAATATATTACTATATCATCGAGATAGTGGAACACGAATTTGAACTTGACGTCCTCAAACAAAGTATCAAGAACAGACGATAATGCTTGAGCACCTGTGGATAAGCCATAAGGTACACGAGTAAATTGATATGTGTTTTGCATAGTACAAAACGCAGTAAGGTGACGACACTCCTTCTTAAGTGGCATTTGATAGTATGCCTGGTTTAAATCCAAAACAGTAAAATATTTAGCACCGTTAAAAAAATTAAATGCGCAGTCGATTTTAGGTAAAGGCACACTGTCAAGAGCTATACGTGGGTTCAGAAATCTGTAGTCAATAACAACTCTCCAATCTGAATCACCTTTGGGGACTAGAAAGCAGGGACTCGAATAGTGACTCTGACTTTTTTCAATCACGCCCTCTTCTAACATTTTCCTAATTTTGGAGTTCAAAATTTCCAGCTTTATAGGGTCCAATTGATATGGAGCTCTCCTTACAGGCACATCAGACAACAGACGAATTTCATACTCAATTAAATGGGTCTTTCCAAGCTTAGTAGTCAAAACATTATCATACCTGTCCAGCACAGTAGCTAACCTTTTCTTTTCGCCATCATTCAAATCATTTTCAGACAAATCCATCACAAGATTATTCGATACATCTAACGACAAATTATTCAAGTCACACTTTAACTTAAATTTGAAGCTTGCTCTGAAACCAAAATAATACTGTTGATTAAACAAGTCTAGGATTAGTTTAGTAAAATTGAAGAAATCACAACCGAGAATTAAGGGTACAGACAAACTATCAGTGACAAAGAATCTAAACTTCCAGCTGAAATTTTCTATCTTAATTTTTAAAATAACTGATTCAGTTAGAATAAGTTGGCCATTATTGGCAGTAGTACATGCCAGATGTTCTCTTCGGAAATTCAAGGTTGAAAAATCAGAAACTAACATGGCAAGACATGCTTTAGAAACAATACTATAAGCAGCACCAGAGTCAAGTAGGGCAATAGTGTTGAAAGAAGTATAAGAATGCCTAAGTTGACAATCCACAACAGGAACAATTCGTTTTGACAAAACCTTGGCCTTTCCATTAGCTGGGTGTCGCTTGTCAAAACGCCTACACTTTTTCTGTGCCTTTTTATTATAGTAAGTAAGTTTAGATTTAGGTTTCACAGGTTTAGAGGGAACTTTATTGATCTCAGTTAAATTTGAATTTACTAAAATATTACAAGGGTTAACAGACTGTAAATAATTTGAGCTATTATTTTTACTTTTAAAAATCATGCTTTTGTTCTTAACGGGCTTTAGTCAACTTTTGCTTTTATTCTTACAGTCACGAGAATAATGACCTAGTTTCTGACAGCTAAAACATTTCACATCATCAGTTTTCCTAGTTAAAATGTTCGGAGACTGAAAACCAGTTTTTTGAAAATTTGAGTTACTACGATAATTACTACTATTAGGGTTGCTATGACAATGCCGAGCAATGTGCCCTGATTTACTGCAATGATAACAAACTGTTTGTTTAAAAACAGGGTGCACAGTATTCTTTTGATCTTTCTGGCATGTATTCAAGCCAAAGTCCAAACGTTCTCTTTCAATATCAGCAAACTGTAAATTTTGTGATTGTACACCTAACTCATAAAGATCTCTAAAGGTTGTAGGTTTGCTCTGAAAAACCAGCCTAGAGCGTTCTGAAGGATTTAACCCAGAGCAGATAGTAGAAACGATTTCAAACTCAGTTTTATTCAAACGCAACAAGTGTGCAGCGTCTTTTATGGAAACAATATAAGCAGACAGAGCTTCACCATTTTTCTGTAATCGATAGTACTTGTCTTTTTCAATTACTGAAATTAATCGTTGTGGAATAAAATAAATTAATACATCTTTATGAAACAAGTCAAAAGAACAATGTGAGTCCATAGCCAACTGTAGTCTATCAGACAAAGGTCCGGTAGCGAATGGATGAATCAAGCATAATAAATCATAATCGGAAATGTTTGAACAACTTTTGATCTTTAAAACAACAGTTAGAAATTTTAACAAAGTATCTACCATTAATCCGTCAGTTACAGGTAACTCTTTAACTAAACGTTCCATGGGATTAGGTAACTTATTGTAAAAATTACTGAAGGTTGTCAAACTTGAAGGCCGAACGGAGATTAATTTGTTTCCAATAGACTGTGATGGCGGCTGAATAGGAATAACTCGAGATGAGTTATTGGTATTTTCACTCACAACAAGATGTGGTAAAGACCTAACCTTCCTGTTATTCAAATTTTCACCTACCGTTTCAGCAAGGAGTTTAACAGCCTGACCTTGAGAAGAAGGATTGTTTTCAACCATACCAGTTACTGTATCGAACATGTCAGCATGAGGACTTAGACTTGGAGTGACGAACTCTAGTGGATTAGGAGACGGGGCTCTACTTTTAATTTCAGCTTGAAATTCCTTCATCATAGAGTGTAAATTCTTCAGACGGATCACAAATTCTTCCAGACTTTTAGAGACAAGTTCAACTGAATTTTCTCTAGCATAGACAGACAGCTGAACGATCCTGTTGACAACATGTAAAAATATTGAAATTCCTTTGGATAAACTGGGTTTTTTATCAGTAACATTCAAAGTATCAAATTTATCCCAATAATCACTGAGTTTACTCATTAAAGTTTCAATCTTCCCTAATTCTTCCATAGCACTACTCTCATCATAAACAATTCTATAAATTTTTGCATCAGGTACAGACTTAACTAACCTAAACTTTGCTCTTAGGCTGTCGACATCAGTGTTTTCTAGCTCATTAGTATTGAGGCCAGAAATTTCTAATTCATACAATAACGTATCTTTACTCAAGTAATTGGGGTTGATCTTTGGACAAGGGAAATTCCTCCAATCGAATTGAGCATCAATCTCACATTTTACTTCCCAATAATTCACCGTGGGAGTAATTGACTTACTAGGCGTACGTACAGGCGAACTCATCTTTAAAAGATGATAAGTTCCGATCAAGAGTGAAATTAAGCAGAAATGGGTGTTTATAAAAAAAGGTTTTAGTAAAAAAAAATTTGGTCATTAAGCTTAATCAAGACTTATCTCAAGACAGCGCTTGCTAGTACTTTCTTGTTTAACAATCCTAACGCCCGTCCTACTATTTAACCGGTGACAAAACAGAAAAGTTACCAACAAGAATATAACATCATAAGACAAACTAAATTTACTTTAATTAATAAATCAATTAATTAGCAGAGTTGCGCAGCTTTTGTACCAACTTATTAAAGAAAACGATTTTGTAATTATTTGCACTAAAGGTTTTTCGGCACGAACTGTTCAAATGAGATCTTTAGTTCTTTATAGAACTATTAGGAATGTAAAGTTCTGCTTTCATTCATTAATATTTGGTTCAACTTAAGTTTACGAATAGCTCTTAAAGTTCACCAATAATTTCCAGTTATACGTTCACTAATGAGTTTTCTCAGGAGTTTCAACATTATAGGCGAGGTGAAGTTGTACTAAAATGTTGTGGGAGGAATAATGTTGTAGAAGATGGGGATAATAAGTATAATAAAGAGGCAGATAAGCAGATAATGAATCACCAGTTTTATGAGCTCCGTACTTTACAGAGAAAAGGATTAAGTTCTTGAAGGATTTCCAGATCTCAGGCCCCTCAATAAGGAGGCAAGCTTCATTCTTTGTGAACGAGATTAAGTGATTTTGTGCAGGATTCCAACGAACGAAGACTAACTGCCACATAAAAAAGAAAGAAAGTTTCGCGTATAAGAGATAGTGGGGGGACCAAGGCACACTATTCATTGTCTTTGGCTGGATGTTGAAGAAGCTGGACGCTACATAAAAAATATTCAAAGTAGAATGTTTTGTCGCTTGAAAAAATTCTTGCAGATTACTATGTAGCCTATATGTATTTTTTTCCAAAATTAAATATATTTTTTTAAATCAAGGAAAAAAATATAAATTTGAATCGTAAAAAATCTGGTCCATGAACCTGGTTTTGAGTTCAAATTTGTATAGAGTTTCGCTAATAACGTAGAATATGTATCTAAGTTTTTTGAATTTTTCTCAAAATTCGAGGAAATAAATAGAAATTTATTTATATATGGTTGAAAAAGTCACTAGGTAAAAAAGTCTAATCTGGTTGTGACTTCTAACTTGCATAGACTGTTTTCAATAGTTTCACATACCGTATCATTCAATCTTAACATACAATGTGTGGGGGCCTGATTCATAAAAAACTCAGCAACTTTTTATATTAGGTAGTACACTTATTTATGCTATTATTTTCTATTGAACCGAACATTATGTTTCTTGGTAAATAATAATAATAATAATAATAATGTCGTGTGACCTGGCTGTCTCAGGTCTGGTGTCAGAGTTATCAGGTCGCACCTGAATAAGTTCAGGGCCTCTGACGTTGGTAAATAATACTGTGTAACATAAGGCTATTATAATTTTATAGACTTAGCTTACTTGTAATGTTTTGCTTGTTAGATTATTTTTTGTGACAACCTGACAGAAAGTCACAGTCATTGTTTAGTCTATTACTCCCGTAGTCGGGAAACTGTAGGTAAGGTAATTATTGAGTTATATTCCTTATTTTGGAGTTTTAAGCTTATCCAAGAAAAGAAAACATATTAAACAAGTGCCTATAAATAACGTTCGGGTAATATTGTCTCAAATGAATAATTATATACAAGTCAGAGGTAGTCCAACAGATTAGAAATACTTATTGGAAGACAACGAGCAAGGATCGTCTGTTGTTCCGGTGCCTACAGGCTCTCCAAAAGGAAAAAATATGAAAAGTGGAGAACTGTATAATATAAATTTATAAAATTAAAAAAATAGGGTTTTCCACATCGAGTTTCGCGTTTTCATAACGCAACGCTATAAGCTCTCTGCATATGTTGCAGCATACATGAACAAAATCAGCATAAATGTACCCATAAGCACAGCGCTCCACTACGATATCGTAACTATGTAAAAACTCTTCAATATAGATTGTAATAACAACCCCACGCGCAAGAGATGCGATTGCTTCATCATAATAATATCCTCTCTGTGGTATTATGGGAGAATAGTGAAGCAATTGCTTAGCTGTCAGCTAGGTATGAGCTCCTAGTACCACGTTATAACAAGCAATAATAGCAATTCCAGAACTATGCTGTCAAGGAGTTGAATGGCGATGGAAGGTAGAGTCCGACCGACAATTTCTAGCAATGGATAGGAGCGCATTTGTTGGGCATGGAAGTGGAGGAGAGTGAGAGAGGTTGAGAGAGACTGAGAGGTCGCCTGTAATAGACATGTAAGCGAGACCCAAACACGAATTGAACGTGACTAGACTGAGAGAGCGACACTCGCCCTCCAGATCTGACATGAATGCGTGGCGCTTACAATCCAAGTGCTTTACTTCGGCCCAGGGTACTCGGGACAAGGGCTCGGCTTCCATACATACCAACCCACAGAGTGAATGTGTCTTCAACAATGCCATTTCTGTTCACCTGGTGACGGGCAACCAAATCCTATCCCACGATACCATCTAATAATTACTATAATATAATTCCCATTATCAAACCACTAGTTTGCGCCCCTCAACTAAAGTCTTGAATAGTAACTTATTTCTCAATTCTCAGGATGATTTCCTGGAATAAGCTATCTATATAAGATTGAAAATAGTGAATGAAATGTGTTCGAGGTAATATCCTACTCTTCAATTGTATTACTCAAGCGAATAAGGAATAGATAGGATTTTTCCAAGAAAGATGTATCAATTTATGCTAGAATACCTCTCTAATATTCATATATTAGAATACTTATAGAATACATAAAGAATACGTTCTCAATTAAACAGTAATTAATTTCTCAATTCCCAGGATGATTTCCTGAAATAAGCTATCTGTATAAGATTGAAAATAATGAATGAAATGTGTTCGAGGTAATATCCTACTCTTCAATTATATTACTCAAGCAAATAAGGAATAGATAGGATTTTTCAGAGAAAGATGTATCAATTTATGTTGGAATACGTCTCTAATATTCTAACTTTCTCAATTGTCGATGTATTGGCAGTTCATTATTTCTTCCAAGTGAATCCAACTGTACTTCATCGGTATTCCAAATATATCACCAAGTGAGTAAAAAGTTGAGCTGTCTATTTGAATTACGTGATATGTTATAATTTTTGTAATTGTGTAACAATTAAGCCGCGTCTCCACCAACCGAACAGTGTTCGCTGGAATCAGCTGATGTCGCCGAACATTTTTTGCCATCCTTACCATATCACCCACTCTTATCAAACTAGAGGCAATACCAAGTGCACAGACTGACGCTACTAGAATAGGGGTCGTATTATTCAGGACTAAAGTTTTTCAATTGTCTACCTGAACATATTAAGTTCTGTGGTAGTCATAAGTTATTTGTATCCTTGATGACAAAAACACTAGTGGACATATGTCCTTATACTGTAGAAGAATGTTGTAATGCTTTTATTTTACTCAAATGACATGTTGCATGAGTAGAGGTAAATATGGGGCTTCTACTCCAGATTTGAAAGTGTGTGGTTGGGTTTAAGTTGGATTAAACTTTGAGGGTTGGGTTGGGTTTGAAGGTAAGGTACCTGAGCTCTGCTCAAACTTGTGGCTCTACGCAACTAATAAATCTATCTATCTAGGGTTAAGTGTAAGAGAGGACCTGCGAGTCCTAACTTCGCCTCAATAAAGACAAATTATCTATCTATCTATCTATCAATTTTGGAGTTGGTTTGTTGTGGACGCCTTCTCGAACATTATGATCGGTGTGGTGGGGTTAGTGGCGGGAACCTGTTGTTGGTCGTCACTGTTCGCTCACAGACCGAACATTTCAATTGAACTCACGAACATGTTCGGTGACCCATATGTTTAATGTTTGCCCGCTTTTTGTATTCGCCAACCATGTTCGGCAGACATGTTCGGTTGGTGGAGACGCGGCTTTACAGTACGGTTGGCAAACAGACTATCTGTTAATCAATAAAGGTCAATAAAGGTTCAATAAAGGTTAATCATTATAATCAAGCAATCATTTAAAGTTGAACAGCTTGAAACTTATGATTTGAATCATAAATTCGCTCAATATCTTCTCAGTTTTGTAGAAGCCTTTTTGTTTTTTACTAAGGCTATCTTGATCAAGACTCCTTTATTTTGTGCTACTTTCCTTGATCAATCTAATGCACATTATTGAGTTTATAATCTATCAAACACTACTTGAATGTTTCAATTGATTTTTATATAGTAGCAATTATCCAGGCCTAGATGAAGGATTTTTTTACTTTTAAAAGATAGAACTTTAATACCAAACGGAAGGTTCGACTTTTTTGCAAGTTGATTTTAACTAGTTTAACACTGGGCAGATGAGGTTATATGAATTTCCTAGGTTTTAGAACCTAAATTATTAATTTTCTAGGTTGTAGAACTGACATTATCTGTTTCTATATTGTCAATTTACTGTAGAGAGGAAGCAATTAGATTTTTCTAGCGTGTAAACAAAAACATGGTAATAAATTTAATAGGACCTACCCGAGTTTGAATAAATTAAATTTCATCCAATTGTAACGCTCGCTTGACCAGCAGAGGAGGTCCAGAAATAAATAGAACCAACCGTTACCAGAACGGAAGCATAAATTCTAATTAGAATCCCTTTCTTCTGCCATTCTATATATCTTGCCAAGAGCGGGTATTAATTTGCAGCTTCCCAGTTATTTATGACCTCGAAATAGCTAGGCGAAATAACAGGCTACCAGAGAATTACAATCTCCAAACATGAGGTTACACTGCTACTTAATAAAGACATGCAGTGTAACAATATCGCCGAGATTCTTATGAGAGAAAATATCCCAGTCAGCACAACTATGTAAATTATACATATTATTTATCTTCAGCCAAGGTCCATAGATGGTATATAATACATATTGCATTTGTATAATATACGTAAATAATACATCCAAATGTCCCACTTTTGATTGTATAATATACATATATCAAGGTCAATCTATACATTCATTTGCGTAAATAATAAGTCTACAGTATATGTAAACAATACGTACACCATAGACATATAAGATACATATTAAAAACATCCCTAGTGCAACAAATTTACATATAATTTATGTTAATACATATAATATATGTAAACTTGATGTCAGTATATATCCTTTTCAAAATAAATTTAATGTAAATCATAGAGCTTGTCATACAAATGGATATTAAATGAACAGCCAGCAATATAGATGAAATAGATTGGGTTTTATTAAAAATAAACAATTTTTGTTGGACTTAGGTACAGTACATTAAACATTAGATTTTTTTGTCTTATTCCAAATTCTGGTTCCTGCCTGCCTAAACCATTCCTGCAGGCGATTTTCAAAAATCTTGCTGGTGAATATAGTGCAGTGTTTTGCACTAATAACCCCTGAAACAATAATTTTTTAATATTAATGACAAATATATTAACTTTTCATGTGAAATTTAACGACTTGCAGTCAAATATTTGTTAAGAATAAGTATAACTCACTTAATCTGGCCGAGCGCTTTCGAATCTATGAGATCCATCTTCAGAGGCGTGGGTTCCTAGATCATCATGTCAGTTTTTTGGTTAGAAGTGTTGTGGTTTTTGTAAAATGTGATCAAAAAGTTTGTGAGATTTAAAATTTAGTTGTTCATTGAGAATGTTTTGTTTATTGTGTGTGGTGTGTTTGTATATTTCAAATTGTTCCAAGGTGTTGAGTTCGTGTCCTTTGAATTTTATATGTAGAATGTGTAGGTTGGTACTGATGTCAGTAAAAGTGTGTCCAGTTTGAATGATATGGTCGGCAAAATTCGATTCAGCTTTTGATGTCAGGGATTGAAAATGTTCCTTGTAACGTTGTTTGAATGTGCGGCCTGTTTGTCCTATATAGAATTTGTTACAATCAGAGCAGTTCAGTTTGTAGATCCCTGGGAGATCGTATTTTAAATCTCACAAACCTTTTGATCACATTTTACAAAAACCACAACACTTCTAACCAAAAAACTGACATGATGATCTAGGAACCCACGCCTCTGAAGATGGATCTCATAGATTCGAAAGCGCTCGGCCAGATTAAGTGAGTTATACTTATTCTTAACAAATATTTGACTGCAAGTCGTTAAATTTCACATGAAAAGTTAATATTAACAACGCAGTTCGTCATGGAACAAGAAATCCAGGACAAATATATCTTAACTGAATACTTTATTACTTTGAAAAAAATGAAATAAAAAGAACGCTGTAGTGGCAGATGAGTCACAAGAAGTTTCTGAACTTCACTAGCAAACCTGTCAACATTTTTCAAAACTCAACATCTATATCAACGAAAAAGTTGTAATTCTGATGTCTTCAGACAACATTTTTCAAGAAAATGTTTGTGTTTCTTGAATAAAAGCTGTGATAAGAGAAATTTCCTGCAATGTTAAATTAATATGTAAAATACACAACAGTAAATATATTTATAAGCTGACACCCAGCAGGGATAGTAACACCAATGGCATCATGAGATTTTATGGGAGAAATCATCTGTTTGCAAATAAAACACAAATTTAATTACCCCCCAATTTTTATTCATGCAGTACTGTATTCCAATTTAAATAGATCAAGTTCTGTAGTGTTATTATTGTTTTTATTATTATTACTGTAGAACCCTTTAATATGACCTTGGGAAAGCAAACTGCTCAAAATAAAGTGACCATGTCTGACAGTCCATCACACTTCCATCACCACGACCGGCACTGCATGGTGTCTTGCTCATCCCCAATTATTGAAAGTGTTCAAGGGTGGTTCCAGGAGTGCTGGTCAAGGGAGTTTTGATTAAATTTCCATTTATGAACAATAAGATGTAGCCAATTTGCCAGTTTTTGATTGATAATACACAATTGAATCACCAATTTTACCTGATAAAACACTTTCCAGCCATTTTTTTGATTATTGAATGCAACAATTAATTGCCAAAAAAATGTGGCCCGATTGCCATTGTAAAATTAATTAATTTTTATGATTAATTCAAGTTCAATTTCCATTTTTTGCATATGTGGCTTTGGTCAAAAACCCTTTTTGGCTAATAATAACACACATTGCAGTTGTCAAATCTGGACTATAAAATGTGGTAATTCATTTTTTTGGCCATAAAATTATGTTAATCTGCCATTTTGCTTATTTTAGTCAATAACAACTTCTGGTTGGTGCATTTACCCTCCACAATGCAGTCCAGCTGTCCAATAATTTTTGGCAGACAGTATGCATGCAGCTTGGCTGTTATAATTAAATCAAATTATTTTTCATAATAAGGCTTAAAAGAAATATTTAGGAAACTTGCTTTAACAAAATAATACATCCAAGAACATTTTACATTACACTGGTTTTGACAGGAAGTAAAATTCAGTTTAGGGTTTTAATTTTTTTTAATTTATTCTGGAAAATAATCTGTAATTTGATAGTAGAATATACTTACTTTCTAAAATCAGAAAATCAGAATGATTGAAAGCTTGTTCAAGTCTCTCTTGCCTTTCCGCCCCTCCCAGCTTAAATGAACTGCAACTTCATTGGTGAGCAGTCTCACCAGGCTACTTGTTACAGAATCCTCTACAGAATTCCCTCCAATTTTCATGAGGAACTCAACCTGGAAAACAAAAAGTATATTGTAAAAATAAAAATTACACATAAATTACGGCAGTACAAGTTAAGCTGGTTTATTTTGAGAGATTGGCAGTTCTTTAAAGTAATAAAAATACATTTAGGCATTAGGCCCCACTAAATTGTCTAAAATGGAAGACAGTCTCACAGACCATCTTTTGTTTTATATAATTTTCAGTGTTGTATCAAGTTTTTTATTCCAGAGGGTATTTTAGGGAAGTAAATCCTTAGGAGTTGTTTTAGTCAGCACTACATTTTTAGTATTTTTTACAAATCTTTTATTTGTTTACATATTATTTTAGTACACTTACATGTGTGTTAGATGTAAAAAAGAATTATACTGCAGAGTTATATGTAGGGAGATAAGATATACACTGTCACAATACAATTAGATATGCAACACAGTAGTCTAAGTAAAGGTAAAAACAGTTTTGGAATTATTAGTTCAAAAATATTTAATAATGTACACAATTTAGTCATTCAAGTTGAGATCCTATAATTGGTTAACCCTGAACCCTTTCTATAGCTTGAGTGAATACTTTGCCCTGAAGTCAGTACACTTTTGATGGACACTCAATACCAAATAGGTAGGCCCACTATCTCTAAGAAACTTTATTTTAACTAGACAACACCTAGACCAAAGCCTAATAAACCTAATACATAAAATGTAGAACTACTTAATGAAACTTTATTTGTAATTGCACAAGAACACCTTATACACCAACACTGCACCCACCCACTTCAAAGTAATAAGTCATAGGTAATAGTCATAGGAACTCTCTGATTTATGTACCGCAGTGGCGTACCGATAATGGAGCGAGTGGAGCAGTCGCTCCAGGGCGCAAGGCTGTGAGGGGCGCCCCGTTCTTTAGAGAAAATTGCTTTTTACTTACAAAAAATGTATTAATATAATGAAGGCCAAAAGAGTAAAATGCAACACAATTTAAAAAAAATCGTATGTATACATTGCTGTGCATTACTAAAGGGAACATTCATGTCAAATTTAAAAGAAATTGGTTCACGCGTTCAGCCGTAAATGCGTTACAAACAGACAGAATGCAAAACGGTCGAGTCAAAAGAAGAAAATAGTCGAAAGTACCAAGCCAAAACAATTTAAATTGGGTGACAAATAAAGGTATAACAATTTCAAGTAATTGAATGAAGACTTTGAACTTATTCTGGAAAAATAAATCCACAAGAAGTTAACTGGTTCTTATATTAACAAGAACAGGACTGAAATACACCACTTTTGAATCCTATTTCCAAAATATAAGAAAAATTTTGTAAGAACGACAAAATGATAAAAAAATAACTGCAAATGAATTTATAGAAAAGAGAAAAAATCCAAAACAAGCTGTTTGGAAATTGATAAAAGCAGAATCTGGCCTGGCAAAAAATCATTCATTGGAGATTCGCATCTCTGACAAATGAGGTGTAGTAAGAGGCGGGAAAAAGCTGCTGATTCATTAAATGACCACTATATTAGTATCAGCCCAATCGGGTGGTTGAGTGTAAAGACTGATTTTTTTTTTTGGGGGGGGGGGGGGGGGGGCATCGAAAGACCCTTCCGCTCCAGGGCGCTTGAAACCTCGGTACGCCACTGTATGTACCTCCTTAAACCTTGGCCTAATACGCCCCCATTGGTTTCTATTACTAAGAAGATGGACATTGAAATTTGCAGGCCTAATATTGGCTAATTTGTAATATTTTCATTTGATTATATATTGTAGGATGTCAGCATAACTGTACCCCTTACATCGTTTATATAAGGTACATAATGTTGACATATAACAGTAAATATAGGCTATAAAATGAAATATAACTTATAACTTAGGCTACTTTTACAATGCTCTGTGGAGTAAGGTTTTGGTTACTTATCATAATGTAAAGACATTGAAATTCATCATCAAAACAAATGATTTTACAATATTATACATCATACTCACCTAACCTATCTCCACAGTGCTGTAAAAATAGATAAGTGAAGCCAATTCCATTTTAAATTTAATTTAATGTTCAAACCACCAGAACAAATGATTCAATAGCCAACTTATTATATTATTAATTTCGATGTAAGCTATTGATATTGGTAAGCTCAATATTTCCAATCAGATAAGTTAAGTGTGGTACAAGTACAATACTCCACCCACAGCAGAGACTGAAAACAGATTTCAGTGGAAACTGTCAGTTGGGATAAGTTACCTAGAAGTTTATATGTTGATCAACCAATAGGCCCTAACCCTATTTAGTTTTAGTTTTGATTATCTAACATCAATAAGTTTATTCAACCCTGCAATTGATATGAAGCTTGAACTTAAGTGTTTGGATTTTTGTATTTGGGGCTAAACAGTAGGCCTAACATACAGAAACCTAACCTAAAAGACGTTTTTATAAGTTTCTTGGATCCTTTCGAAGCCAATAGTGACATAAGATTCAGTTTCTTTTTATACATTATGAATAAATACAAAATAATACGTTTTCCACACTTACCTTGAACGAATAATTAATTGTCCTTAGTTTGAACTCTGAAGAACAGAACAAACTAATTTCTCACTTCACCTGCCAGAACAACAGTTCTTGAAAATTGACCTCAAAAATATACTACTAACGAACTCAAACTATAAATATATTGAAAAGATAATTAATATTATACATATAATGAAATTAATGTACAATAATTAAACGATTTATTACAACTAAAAGCGAGGGCAAGATCGAACAGAGCAGAAGTAGAAGCGTGTCTGTGTCTGTGTGTCTCAAAGTCGAATGATCCCCAGAATCGTGGAATGGTGGTAGCTTGGAAAGACAGACTCTAAATCAAAATGGACGACACCTTTATTCTGCACCAGCCAACTCACTACCTTCGTTCTAGGAAAAAATTTCTCTGGGGCTGGGGAAGTTTAAGCTGTCTAAATTGTAAAAACAACTGAGATAAATATTAAGTATTGCCATGTAAATATTTAGTCAATCTCGAATATAAATAATATATATAGTATATGTATAGCCTATCTTAATACATACCATATACATAACATTGACTTATTCTGTACTCATACCAGAATTTGTAATAGAAGCATAAAAGGTTATAAATGCATTCTCCAAGCAAAAAGGCTATTGCTTTTCACTTGTTTTAGTTTTCTCAAAATACTACATTAATTTCATGAATGTCAACCATGATTCGTCGAATTTATGTATACAATACATTCCAGATTCACATGACCTAAAATTGACCTATTGACTTAAACTATACGTATACTATACGGTTTGTGCTGACTGGGATCATATCCCCACAATTTTTTATGTAAAAGGGTTGAACGGATAATGAGTTTGAATTCCATGAATAAATTTTTACTTTTAAATTTTGATGTTGGTCTAGAATGCGATATGAAAAAATTATTAATTTATACACAATAAACCATTTACGATACTGAAGAGTTGTCACAACTCAAATATTATAATAACATATTTGAAGTGCTCTTCACAGATTTCTTGAAGTGCTTGCAAAGTGAAGCTAATATTGGAGCAGAGCGAAGAATGATATCCTACTATATATAGGTGAATCGCCACGAGAATGGCATGAGCTGAAATGTATTCTTACGGGGCCAATACCATTCTCGTGGCGATCCACCTATAGTAAATATTTTTTGAACCATTTTATTGCCCGTTCTCTTTAATAATTTCACCAATCCACAGCATGTGTTCAATTTCGTAGCTACGCTTTACTAACGAACCTTCACTGTGCAAGCACCCTATCGAGACAAGTTTTGCAGGGTGGGGTGTATTATAGGAAGTCGTTACGTCTTTGGTAAAAATAAGTGGGTAAAAAAGAGAGTTTTAAGAGGAAGAAGAAAAAGAGAGAGAAGAAGAAAACGTAGGTCCTTGTATCAACGTGTGATCCTGTATGTCTTCAGATTTGCTTCTTTCAATCACTCACTCAGTTGACTTCACTTTGAAAATCTGGTTCATTGAAAACTGATTTCTACAATGCACACAATTCCAGTTAGTAGGCTAGTGGCGGGTTGACAATGGTAGGATCAGAGATGTTTTCTATAATCAAATCTTGAGCATCCATTGACTTCATTAACATAAAGTTCCCTAAATTGGGCACACACCCAAATTAAACCTATAAACCTTCGTATAAAACTAATTTATTCATGATCATATAAATTCTGCTTTGTAATTCATTTGCAGCAATCAAATTGGTGCTCTATCACTTACTAGCAACTTTTACTAATTCTTTCTTTCATAAGATAATATAGTGCATTTTATGAGGAGTCGATCGCCTAAACTTGGCACTCATCCCCAAACTCTATCTAGAGAAGAATTCCCAATTACCCCTTTCTCCAACCAGTTTGTTACTTATAGTGCTTTAGCTGTTGGCACAAATTGGCAACCGTCCTGAATTTAATGTTGCCTTCATCAGTGACCACCAACCATCTTGCCGAAAAGGTCTTTTCGCTATTGAACGAACTTTCCTGCTTCTCCACTGCATCTGCTACTAGGCCTGAACCAATCCACAACCGTCTTGATGGCGCCTATTTTGTGTAAAGTTTTCTTTGCCGATATAAGCTTTGTCCTCCAGGCCTATGCCCTATATTGATTGTGCCAATTTCCTTGTCCCTTATTCCACTTTTCAAGCTATCGTTTTCCCCTCCTCTTCGTCCAAGTCGGGTGAAAATTGTACCCTGTATCTGAATATCGGATTTGCAATACAACCTCCCACTTTTCTCGCCCCGAAAGTTGTCGATTAATCCTTTTGGGTGGTTATTTATTTCCCTATTCTATCCTCTCAGTTTGGATTCCGGATCTACGGTTGTCTAACAATATTCTAGTAAGTGAGTGTTGACAGGACGTGCCCTAACTACGCTTGTTCATGTAAAATCACTTTGAGTATACACATCGTCCTTTCAAACACGCACGCATGAGCTCTGTACCTCGATTTATTTCTATTTGGATTATTCAGTAGAGATTTTGTGAAGAAAGCATTAGTGGGCCATAGCCTGTTGTATCTCGGTATTGATTGTTTTAAACAAGATGAATAAATAAATTATTGGCGGGCTGCTTAGCGCAGTTGGTTGGGGCGTCACAACTTCAACTTGCTGTCGTTTCAGCGGTCGTGGGTTCGAATCCCGCTCATCCGTCTGGCATCTATGTGTTATCTTTCACCTCATTACCCACGCACAAGTTTTGTACTCACGTGGGCATCATCCGCAATAAAATAAAAAAAAAAATAAATAAAAATCCACTATGATATTTAAACTTGTAAATACGATACATTAAAACTTAACCTCTATTTAGAAAAGTTCATATTCTTCATGGGCTGTCATAGAAAAGTTATAAATTAACTCATTGTCTTTTTAACAAAGCTATAAGTTTTATTGAAAAAGCCCATATTTACAGTCTCATTCATTCCTTTAAAAATATTGTTATGAAATGCCAGGAAGGAGAGATGAATGATTTGTTTACTCCCTCTGTTGTTCCCTCGCCTTGCAATCACCTAGAATTTATAGAGTTCTAGAAGTTATCTGTGTAAATAGGCTAGATTGTTGTAGAAATGAAAGATTTCTCTGGCGGATACTCATGTAAACAGTCAGTTCATTCATTGCTAAAACTTTGTTGACATAACAAGTGGCAGTTTCCCGTGACAGACAGTGCAATTCCAGTTCCCGTTAATACGGACAGTATAATCCAGTGAGTGTTGTTACAGACTGTGTTATACGAACGTTGAATGTGATATACGCAGTATATTGTAACAGTTTATTATTCAGGTCTTTTAACCGTTGATACAGTGACAGACTGTGTTGTCACAAACAACAATGCATTAAAATGAATAATCATTATTAAACAGGTAGCAAGTGTTGTGTTTCTCGACAATCGATAATTCAATACAAGCTAACAGTTGCTCTGGAATCTCCAATAAATAGTTCGAATACCTTGCTCATTGTGCATAGTGGGGATGGACCCATGATGTTTATGAGGTGGTATTAATAGAATAAATGAGTTATTCATTGTTCAAAAATACGTTCATGTATCATCAAAATTCAAGCTCGGAATTTCCAATTGAAATGAGATAGCAAATGATCCCCGATTGTGATCCGTTCCCTCTGCATAGACGAAATATCAGTTCAAAGCCCTGATAACAGTGCCGTATCACATTCCATACGTTCTGGCTTAATTAAATGATACTCAGTGAATATTAGCAGGCCAATCAAGTGTATTGGGGAGTGGGGACACGCTCATGCGGTTCGTTATCCAGTAATGAATATAGAATGACAGCATGCAAAAACAAGCTAATTTGCGCTACAAAAGTCATGCATTTTAGAATAAACAAGCAAGAAACTTTGTAGCCTATTGGACAAGCTCACACAACTGATGTTTCAGAATAAAATACTGTGACGCTTGAGCTAAGTACGGAAACACAGCCGAGGATTAACTTGAAAACTGTTTTCGCCATCACCAGATTATCTATTCTAAACGAATTGCAGTGCAAAATTACTGCCGCTTGTTTCCATTCGACTACCTTCAACACACTAGTGCTTTTTTATTCTATCGAAAAACTTTTTAATTCAATTTTCCTTTCAATTCGTCTAATTTTACCGGATTTATTATGAAATTCTGCTTATTTTTATTACCTTGCTGATTATGCCCAAATGAGTCCGAGACTTTTGCGTGGACAATGAGTGGGTGATAATGATGATTACTTCTTGGAGGGTTCTACCTAACAAATAACCATAGATTGGAATAAAGAATTATTTTTTATTTTCTTCTTTAGGTTTTAGATTAGGTTCTTTTTGTACTTCTTCTTTTTGTTGTTCTTTCTCTTTTTCTTCTTCCATTACGTCCTTTAAACATAGTCAAGAAAATTTGCCATAGTTGTCCAAAAATTAGACCTTGAAATAATAGCAGGTCTTGTTTCTTTCACCCAAATGCGTCCTCTTCATTTTCCTTGATGCATTTATTCTACACAATATTCTTGATAAAGACTGTGAATTATTTCACTTGATTAGGTTCTCTCTCACAATAATTATGCTTCGGTGCTATGTTTGCTTTGAGTTTATCGCTTTCAATGTTCATAAGTAGAATCCACTTCGAAGAATACTAAGATTGAATGAGAACATGAGCAATAAAATATTGCGGCAATGGTATAGAATGTGAGAGTGCAATAAAAACAGAAGGTTCATCTGGAAGAAAAGTCGACTCAATTTCATGCAGAAAAACAGTCACGGAGACGCACGTAGGTGATATGTAGTGACTTGGTCAGTAAAAAAGGAAAAATGAATACATTGTCATGAGTTACAAGTCTACGTTTTTTCAACATTAACTTGACAACTGGCTTTACTTGGAGGACAAGAGTAGTGGACACAGTAGAGGAATCAGTAGGTGACGGAATTTTGTTTTTATTGCAGTTCGCTTTATCTGCGCCGTGTAGTAACCCCTCCCCCTCCCCCCGCCAAACAGTTACCCATCCCCAACATCAAGCGAAATAGGTCAGCACACGAGCCATGTCCTGCCCTACTTAGGTCTGCTGTAAACGCGTGACTGGCTATAAAATTAGGAGAGCGACCAATCTGGGCTCAATATTCTTATTCTTTTCAAACTGTGGTATTGAACATTAGATTATCATTATTGGCTTTTATTGGTGGGGAGACCTCATATGTAGTTCCACCTCACCGTTTGAATCATGTTATGGGAAACATGTAAAATATTCTGGATTCTCCTTCTTCCTCGACCTGTAATCGCCAATCGGTATTTTATGAACTACCTTGACTTGGTACTTGAGCTATGTGAGATGAAGGACAGTCCTATGTGGGTGGTGGTCATGGGAGGGGGGTCATGCTTCCCTAAATCGGTACCTTATTGGAGTGGAAGAGGTTCAACCCCGCAAAAAAGACAGCTAAATCCCAATTTGTGAGCCCCAAACTCTCCAACTGAGACCTGACTTGTGTCAGATAGATTATATCTAAGCTTTATGTAACTTGAAATGTTGAAGCAATCGTTGGGCCGATTGTAAGATGTGGTCAAAGCCTTCATTTCGCTGCACCGCTTTTCAGAAAAGCTCAAATGCCTCATTTCGAATGCTATACGTTGCAAGCACAGTTCTGCGTACAACTCCCGAATAAACACGCTCCATTTAAAGCAGACGAAACTAACTTGAGTTAACAATTGAGGAAAACCACAAGCATTCAACTTGAAAGTGGGCGTCTACTGGAACATCTGTGCTGAGCGTTTCTTGCTGTAGACCATGCTGTGAAAATCTAGACCGCACAACTTTATTTCAAATATATCTACTTACAAATTAATAATGGTCAAGTGAGAAGATTAATTTTATTATTTTTCGAGTGAAGGTTTTCAGCATATCTTAAATTTTTAGTTTGTGTTAACCTCAATGTTTTGGACAATGTAAAATTTATTCAAAATTTGTGAAGGGAGCAGTTTTGGACTTGAGTCTGTTGCACCTTCACACTCATTGTAAATTTGTCACAATAAATAAATAAATAAATAAATAAATATGACAGTAACCGAAATATTCTGTTAGCAATGATTTTTCACAATTTTGAACACAGTAGTTAAAAGTGGAAGCAGGTGGCTGTAGCCTACTGAGTCTGTGAGTAAATTTATAATTCGGACACGAATCCGATTTCAGTTTATTTGGCTTTGGCTCTTTGATTTTAACAGCTCTGCTTCTGACAGGCCAGTAATTTGATTTCGAAAGGTTGTAACTTTTATTTCCTCTAAACTTCACATGCATAGGCGCCTCTAAACTTCTATCCCTGCAAAACAGTTTTCCACGTAATCCTATTAATAAAATTTTTGTTTCAGATCCGTTATCGTCTCTTGGCTTCATATGGTTTTTTCTGTTCACGTAATAGTCAAGAAAATGAGAGAAATACAAGGCATTTTGCGTGTGTGGGTGTGTGCGTGGGTTACGTAGGATTGTTTGTTTTGGGCGCACTACAAATTCGCTTGAAAGCGTTATATTAGTGCACTGAACCGAAGTCGGCGGAGGCTTTCCACTCCATGTTTAATTACTTGTATCAAATGGAAGTTTGCAATCTTTTCTGCAGCTTCGTCCTGTGCCAGTCGGCCTTTGAACCTAATGACTCGCCTAATATGT
Source organism: Conomelus anceps (assembly GCA_948455865.1). NCBI lineage: Eukaryota > Metazoa > Arthropoda > Insecta > Hemiptera > Delphacidae > Conomelus > Conomelus anceps. The sequence goes on from OX418217.1 coordinate 33,491,020, forward strand.
ACTTAGGCCCCCAATCAGAGCTAACACACACGTTCATCCAATAAAGTAAATAAATAACATATAGTCTCGAGGGAAAACACCATACTCTCTCTGCTTGAAATTCCTTTCCTGCGCTATTTTATATTATATTATGAACAAAATGAGAGGAAGAAATTGTCACAACAACATTTATTAAAACTTTGAGAAACTAGATTCGGTTATTACACCATTATCAATCTCAATGAAACTAAAAACTAAAGTACAGAGAAGCTTTATATATACTGAATATGGAATGATACTATTGGCTAAGCGGAAAAGAGGCTGACCTTCATCGGACGTTGTGATTGGCTGTCAAGTCACGCCCCCTGGTGGGAGGAGTAACAAGCAAAAATACGAGTCAAATCAATAGCTAAACACTGTGAACATCAAGAAAGCAACAAAGAAGAAAAATACGTAATAAGGCTTGAATTTAATCAAATTAAAACTAAAAAATTAGAAGCTCACTGAAATGCAATCAAGGTCAACTGAGAAATACATGTAAGAATTGTTTTTTAAATGTAGGCTGGAATTATGATGAAATCAAGTTAGTTGTATTGAATTGGTTAAAATAAATTTGGTCATTTAAACTAGTATTGGAATCGTTTTTTACCAACCTAGTTATCTCCATTGCTTCTAAAATGTTCAATTGTCTGCCTTTGCCAATCAAATGCAGAAATGCAACATTTTCTTCAGCCTTGAACTTCTGCCCATTATTAATGAGATGTTCTGCAAAATTTGAATCTCCTTTTTGGGTCTTCCAATCCCTGATATGTTCATTTATTCTACATTTGAAACTTCTACCAGTCTGACCCACATAACAAGCATTACAATCACCGCAATTCAATTTATAAACCCCACTTTTATTCCAGATATCAATTTTGTCTTTACTACACCTGAATAACTCTTTGAAATTGGTTTGGTTTGAAAAGCTACATCAAAACCGTTCTTTTTCAGTTCTTTTCCTAATTTATCAGAAACTGGGCTAAGGTAAGGAACCGTTATCCATAACCTTTCCTCAGTGTCACGTGTCAGTTACAGCAATGCTAGCACTGATTGCTTGTCTCCTACTTATTTTATTTAAAACTAGCTATTGTGCCCGTCCTTCGTACGGATTATGTTTGGAAATAAGACTAAATATGTTTCGGCTTTTTTGATAGCAACGATCATGAAGTTGTTAGCAGCTTAGGCCCCGTTCAGACGATACAGTTTTTTTGCGGTACGGTTTTTTTACTGTACGGCGTCAACTGTACTGTGATGTTCACACGGTCCGGCTTTGCTGCTTATTGTTGTGCTCTCCTCCTTCTTCCATTGCGCTTCCAGTTCAGTTTTATTTATTCCAGTCCAGGATTTTTTTTATTTGTGTAAGATTTTTTCAAATGAGTTACTTACAGAAGGTTTTTCTTAAATCTTGATCAAAGTACGCAAATTCTGGTTTTAATATTCCACACATTTCTCGCCGCGCTGATAATTTTCTCTCTTTATTTTTATATTAATCTTAAGTCTTGTCCCACAAGGCGGGTCTCTCATATATTAGAGAAATTAAATTTTCACAATTAATATCTTCCATTTCTGGACACTGGAATTCACTAATAAGGAGATCAATGCTGAAGAATATCAATGAAGAAGATCAATGCTGACGATCTGAAGACTGCTTCCAGCGTAATAAGCGTATCGTTTGAACATATCCATTACCGGTACAATACATGTGCCACCGGATATGGATACAGTTATTTTGCGGTACAGCTGATTTTACAGTTTTCGAAGACAAAACCGAATGTAAAAATCGGCTAGAACAGCTTTTTTACTGGATCCAGTCGAAATAGTATTGTGTGAACATACAATATGAAATGTACATGCAAACGAAAGCACTGTAAAATAACTGATACAGCAAATTTACTGTACCGCACAAAAACTGTAACGTGTGAACGGGCCCTCAGTAAACAACTTAGAACGTAAGCAATTCAGTGACACGTATCGGAGAGAATATTTTTGAGTACAGCTGATTGATATATCATGATAAATTATGTGATTTCTTCTTATGTGGTAATAAAACTTAGAAGAAATGTATCCAAAATCGCACAATACTTGGTTTTTAAACGTTTATTATTCTGTTAAAAAAAAGTTAATTTAGTTTTTTATAGCTAAAGACATTGTCAATGAAGTGTTCAATACTGTTCAATAACTAAAATCCCGATCGATGCTCTCGTTTTTGAGGAGAAGGCCGCGTAAAATGTATCCAAAATCGCAAAATACTTGGTTTTTAAACGTTTATTACTCTGTTAAAAAAAAAGTTAATTCAGTTTTTTATAGCTAAAGACATTGTCAATGAAGTGTTCAATACTGTTCAATAACTAAAATCCCGATCGATGCTCTCGTTTTAATAAATAAATAAATAATTTTATTAATGGAGACAACAGGTGTAACCCCATTTTGCCTCCTTCACACAATACAATAATTTCAACACTATGCAATTTGAAATAATTATAAATGAAAATGAAAACATAAGAAAATTCAATCAATAATAAAGAAAACAAGCAAGTAAAGTCATTATGATGACAATAATAAATAACACAATGAATACAATAATAGATTAAGAGTATGAAAAATAATAAAATTAACAAAATTTTAATTATAAAAATTTAAACTACTAAAATAATATGATGGATGAGAAGAATGAAATGTCTGTGTAATACTTACAAAAGGAATAATTAAATGCAAGCACAAAATCACGAAATGATGACCACATGCTACACAACTGAATCATACGCAATCCTACGGAATTTGAATGGGGAGAACCAGAAGTTTTTGAGGAGAAGGCCGCGTAAAATGCCTTTGGGGCCGTGACAGACAGACAGAAAGTGAGATAAGACTATTTTCGGCTTATTTGATGTATAAAACGTAAAAATAACAAAAAAATATATAATTCTGATAAATGTACAGACAAAACTCTAATTTTATTTATATAGATTTATTGACAATGATTTCCTCATATCCATTTGTAATAGCTATCTGTTTAATCGTACTAATCTCTTTTTCAAAGTGATGATTGCTCATTGGAATAGTTAAAGCTCTATAAATCATACTCTTGAAAGCTGCAAGTTTGTACGATATTGGGTGACATGAGTGATGAGGTATGATTACATCGGTATGAGTTACTTTTCTGAAAATAGAGAAATTGTGGGTTCCTGTGCTATGGTCTATTCTTAAATCTAGAAAATTTAAAACTCTATTCTCTTCTAACTCTATGGTGTATTTAATCTTATGGTGTATTTAATCTTATGGTGTAAACTATTCAAATAGCTAATGAAATTATCTAATTGTCTATTACTACCCTTCCACAAACAAATAGTATCATCTACATATCTGTACCAATAAGCAATCCTATCCTTAAAATTATTATTTTCAAAAATTCTATGTTCAAGGCTATCCATAAATAATTCAGCTAGTCGTGGTGAAGGGGGTGAACCCATCGCTAACCCACTTTCTGTTCATAAAATTTATTTTTAAACTTGAAATAGTTATATTCAGTACAGAACTTCATCAATCCTAACAGCTCAGTTCTAATAATAGGATCGTTAATTGTAGTTTCTATGATCTCTTCAGCTCTGTTAAGGCTTTCTTCAGTTGGTATATTTGTAAAGAGATTAGTTACATCAAAAAGAAACAAGTTTATAAGACGAATGAACAGGAATATTTTTTATTTTGTTGACTAACTCCAATGAATTTTTGATTCCAAATTTGGGTTGCAATACCGTTAAAGATCTGAAGCTACTGGTAAGTTTGTGGGCCAATTTCGAACATGGAGAATTAATAAATGACAATACTGGTCTTTTCGGAATATTATTCTTGTGGAGTTTGGGCTGACCAAATATTCTGGATGGGTATGGGTTCATAACTGTTAAATATTTGATTTCCTGTTTATCAATTAATTTTGTGATACCTGCCAGCTTACTTTTAACTAATTTATTAATGTTGTTGGTTGGATTGGAGTTAATCTCAATGAAATATTTTTTCTGAAATGAATTCGTTAACTTTACCTATGTATTCAGTTTTCTCTAATATAACCGTGTTGCCTTTGTCCGCTTCTACTACTATGATCTAGTCGTTGTCTTTGACTTTCTTCTTAATCTTCTTCACGATGTTTTCTGAATGTTGTATATTGGGTAAAACTTGTCTTGTCTGTTCTTGCAAAATTATGTCAGCACATATGTTGGTTAAAATACGATTCTGTGACACTCTCCAATTTCTATCAATGCTGCATGCTAGAAGTTCTGCTTGTTTGCTCCTTAAACTACTATAATTGTTGAATTTCGTACCTTGTCCTAACAATTCTTGTTATGAAGGTGAAAACGCGAATTTTTTACTTTTTTACTAATTTTACTTTATCAGAAAACTTATGGTGATGATTTGTATCATTGGGTTTCGGACGTTGTTCTTCAACAAGCTTCTGTAATTTCAAGTTCTGTGTAACGGTTTCTCTTTCAATGTCTTATAGATTTCGTCCCTGCACTTATTGTCTAGGAAATCCCATTCAATTTTGTGTAGTTTTTTCGTCAGCTGTTAATGTAAGTTTTAATAAATGTGGTTGTGACAATTTCGTCTCATGATTCATAATGGATACCTTCCACAATATCACCTTCGCCACTACAAAGAATGGATATTATGGACACTTTATCACCCTTTGTAACATAACAACACTTTTGTGAAGATTCAAAATCTCCAAACAAAACTTTAAAAAACTCTCCTTCAATATTAATCGTTTTTAAGAGTAATGAGAATTAAAACCTTCAATTATGATCATTTGTTCCTACCATGGCAATAATTTTGTAGACAATATCACTGATGCAGACAGATAAATTCAAAACAGACAGTAGGTACAAACGGACAGTAAATTTTAGATGAAAATAGATAACAGATCAATTGACGAATCCATTAAATTGATGAATGCGATAAATTGATGAATAAGGCTATTGTGTTCCTAAAAATTTATTTTCTATACAAAAATTCCTTCTCACTGCAACGTAGGCCTGTATCAAGGGCACCAACTAATAGTGAGAAAAGGTTCTGAATTGAAATGTATTATTTCAAGAGAACTTATATTAACACAATTTCGGACTTCGCCTCATCCTATTCTATTATATATCATGACTTCTTTGCAATTGAACATCTGCAAGTTCAGAAAATTACAGAAAAAGAGTAATTTATATACAGCTATAATAGAAATAATGAAATTCTCTCGAGTTGTGAATGATTTATCAGTCATTGGTCGTTGGATCTGAAATTTCTAAATCGACTTTCTTCTACGTGAACAAGCTTCTCATTTGACATTCATCAATGTCAAATGGCTGAATTATCACGCATTTCGCAAATATTACTCTCTATAGTCTATCTTTGTCAATGAATAAGGCATTTTGTTGTTTAAGTTCCATATTCGAAAAACGTTTCCCATACCTGCTTCCCATTCCTGCATCAATCAATCATTTTTCAACGTCAATTATTAAATGCCCGAGTTCCAAGTTCCATGTTCTGTGTACATTGTAGAAGTACTCTCATTTTGAAAGTACCTCTCAAACGACCAGCTTCGAACGGTTCAGTGGATTTTGTTTTTAAAGGATCGCGGTTTGACCATGTTTCAAAATAAATGTTGACTCGTGCGCTTTGTGAATAAATCCCTAAAGGCTACTGGCTTGTATGTCACGATCTGCAGAAACTGAAAGCGGATGAGCTGAAATATTTTGGCGAAACGAATGCTGCCAAAAGTTATTCCGCTCTTCGCTTGTCACTACTCAGTCTGTCTTTTTTATCTCGTCCCAACCACAGGATTTCATATCATAGCGACCAATAAGTGAGGTTTGAACGAGAAAAAAGAAGGGGATAGATGTGCGTCTCGCTTCGCCGAATTCAATATTTCAGGTCCTTCTTGCGCAAGCATTTAAGCTTCTCTCATCTTTTCCCAACTATTATTCCATTCTCTGAATTCTCTCCGTGGTTGTGGATGTCTCTCAGCTTCCTCCCGTTTTTTATATTATATAGTCTTGCTTCCTAGCCCGCTTATATAGGACAGATTCAGATTAAAAAAAATTACATTCTTCCTTTCTAATATATGAACTGAATAATCTACTTGCAGCCAAGACGAAAAAAAAGACTTTCATATGCATCACTACAAGTACGCTTCAACTGACTGCGAATTCCTGGCAGAAGTCTCTTTTTTATTGTCGTCTTACGTTGCTGAGTTGTACTGTATCTCGTCTGGGGAAAACGACCAATGTTCTCTGCCAAGGCTTGGGATAAGCTGGGATATAAGCTCGTGATAGTGAGAAAAATGTGATGAAATAGTTTCCAACTCCAGTTCACTGGATGGCTTCCAATTCTTTATCGAGTTGCTATCAAATAGAGCACGCAGAAGACTTCAACAAAAATCAATACTCGTCGTTGATAACTTATCTAACACAGCAGATTTGGAATTCAGTTTCTTTTCTCTTGCTCACTTATGGAGTTGTATAGTTTATACTGTTGAAATTAGTGATTCAATTGACCAACATTGTTCCTTTATTATAACTTTTTATTGAGACACAGAACTTGGAAAATAAGGATTTTTTTCGAAAAGTTTGTATTTTTTCCTTTATTAGTAAATAACTGCCACTACCAAATGACGTATCCCACATTATATTTAATAGTCTTAATAATGAAATTGAAGGAAGTGTGGATTGAGCTTATTTACATCTCATTAAAACTTAATACTAGTATCCTTTGCATTCTCTGTTCATTTCATGAATAATAATAATAATAATAATTATAGTTATTCTGACATTCATTACAATTAATCACAATTTCTTGTAATTCATACATCTTTCTAGTACTGGTACTCATTCATTTCGTATTCATAATTCAGTGCTAATCTTTGTTCTATTATTTCTTTCTCCACCGATGATTGAGTGTCTATAAACCATAATAACTGTCCCAGTACCAATACTCTTCACTACAGCAGGCACTATTTCACTATAGAAGGCAGGCAGCCGTCCGTCTGTACGCTGGAATTCTTATGAATAAATAGGCAGCAGGCAGCTTTGTTTCATGTTGCTCGTCTTTGGATTGGTGTTCATCTGTTCATTCTCTCTGTCTGCAGTCTGCTTTTTGTTTATTATCAGCATCTCCTTGCCCAATCCCCAATTCGCACCCTTTGCGCCTGAGGAATTGAAAAATGAAACAACAGCCAAAGAAAAAGGAGGACATCTCCCGGATTTTTTATTCAGTCTTTACTTTTTCCACTGCCTCTTATCATTCATTCTGTGACAGCTGGTTCAAAATTATTTGTCAGTTTCCATCCAGGTCATCTTCTTTAATTAAAAAGATTTCTTTCGCCAGGGAAGATTTCGGGAGCATTTTAATCAGTTGGATCACTCGCACCATTTTCACTTCGCAATCCCACTTTGTCCATCCAGATATTAAGTGCAAAATGAGATTCTTAAGTCTCAAAAATCAGAAGTTAATTGTCTAGATCTACAATTCTCTTCCCTTTTGTTTCTCTTTCGTACATTAATATTTATATCCACTAATTAGTTGTTCTATTAGTTTTCTGGATATTGTATGGAAGAATACTGATTTAGTAAAATCCACAAAAACAAGTAATTCTTCAAAATTGATACCATTTCATGCAACTAATATTCTAATACACTAGGGAAGTGATAGCCGCGAGCCGTAGCAGGTATCTGTTCAATCAGATAGATGAGCTGCGTTCTCGTAGGTCCTGCTGTAACGGTGACCGATTAGATTGACCAGCAAAAAAGACACTGTTCTCTGCTGAAAATCACTTCCCGGTGGTTCGGAACCCACCTAAAACTGTAGGTCCAACTCATAAATCACCATCATCCAACTCATTACCCACGCACAGGTCTCAGACCTATGTGGGCTTCATCCTCAAAAAAAAAAATAAAAAAATATGCAAAATACTAGGGTGACAGGGAAGAGTGATTGCTGCACTCCTAGCACGCTCTGCGTGTTCGGGTGATCGTGATGTTCGGTCATGATCACTTGTGAATGCGCTGAGAAGGGTGACCGGCCAAAATTGACATGACGATACCTGCATTATTATCACTTTCCTGGTGGTTATGGAACCCACCTTAAACTGTAGGTACATCCATAACATCATTATCATCCATTCATTACCGATTAGCAAGTGAAGAAAATTCCATTCAAACTGCAAGCAGTAGTATAAGCATTTAACATTATACATAACATTAACATTGTGAAACGTGGGTAAGCGGCTTATTCGAAATGTTCATTCTCTAAGGATGTTTTAATTGTTTGATTATTTTTGACATGAAAAAATATCTTCCTCAATCATGATCAATTATTTGCCTATATCAATCAATCAATTCAATCAATTTTTTATTCAATAAAATACATCACGGGTCCCACTAAACCGGCAGGTTTTTCAGTAGGTGCCCATACAAAATAATTATTGGTAAAACAGAAACCAAAATTTTCAAATAATTACATCAAAAAAAGAATTAACTTATAAAAATAAGAATAATTGTACAGTACAGAAAGTAATAAAGTATTACAGTAAAAAACAGAGTTACAAGAAAACTAGTAAGTTATAAGCAAGAAAAAATAAAATAAAAGACAAGGAAAAATAATAGCAAAATAGAAAAAACAAGATAATAAAGAAAAAGGGATCTTACACAATTTAGTATTATAATGGTCGCTTTGGCTGGCGGTAGTGATACATCAAAATTGTTTTTAATTGGCCAGCAAAAAATACTCTGTTCTCTGCTGTAAAATCACTTCTCGGTGGTTCGGAACCCACCTAAAACTGTAGGTCCTACTCATAAATCACCATCATCCAATTAATTACCCACGCACAGGTCTCAGACCTATGTGGGCTTCATCCTCCGAAAAAAAATTAAAACAGATACATAACAAATATTTGTTTTTATCCATTATTTAATCCTTCACTTTATAATCACATTATTGTTGATTATATAAAACATAACATCACTCTTTGAATATCCACGTATGTTTATTGGAAGCATGTTGAATAACCTAGAGAGTACATAGAAAAGAGATCTCTTTCCATATACATTACTGAATCTAGGAACCAGATAAGTGTTTGGTGATCTTAAATTGTACTGTGGTGGAGGCGCTAGGGACCTATATTGAAAATTATCCTTGAAAAATGTTATAATTTCATAGATATAGAAATTCTTAGGAAATAATGTATAAAAAATTTGCAAATTGTTAGGGTTATTCAAATTGGAATTAAGAGGAGGCATTCTTGTCATAATACATTTCAATGTTCTTATTGTATTCGCTCTACTCTGTGCAAGAGATAAGAGCTGCACAACCCCATGACTCAATGCCGTATCTGATAATAGATTCTACAAGGGACTTATAATGAGATATAGACAGTCAGCAGGTATATTTTTATGGATGTAAAAAACTTTTTCACTTAGTGCTTGTAGTCTCTTACAAACATAATCAATGAGAGATTGCCATCTCGAGCTGCAATCAGTCATAATCCCTAGGTAACGGGACTCCTCCACTAAATTTAAAGATGGACATCCTACATCAATATCTCCCAAATTCATCTTCAAAATAAGAATTATGAACAATTCAATTATAATATGAATAGATGAAATTACTGAATAAATAATTTTACTGAATATTAATTAATATATTGACTAAGTAGTTATAAAAAATATTCCTTCAATATTTTATTATAATACAAACATAATTGTCAACTACAAAATCTATGTTTGTTTCATGTTTTGAACACATTCTATTAGTAATTGAAAGGTTTTATTGTCCATTTGAGGGTTTCTAAGTGTTTTAATCCATCCATAATCTTCTCATCATAACTAATGGCTACAGTTAGTTGAACGTATGATAAAGCGACAACTCAACGTTCCAATAACATTGGAGGGTATAATGAGTTGGAGCAACTTTGAGAAATAGGCTGGATCTCATTAGACGGCTTGACGCTTGGGGAGTCCCTTTCCCTTTGCTTGGGAGTAGGCTATATATTTGATGCTTGTTGGCTGTTGACTCTACAGTCAAACTTCTGTGATTAATTCTATACACACGTTCTTGGTGCTTACTTGACAATGAAGCTGAAACACTTGGGAATGCCAAGCGTTTGGTGAGTTGAGTGTAGGCCACTCTAGCTCACTTGCTTTATCAATAATTAATCATTGATCTACTTTTCATACAGTAAGACTCCTAACTAATCTTGAACTACTGATTTACTGCTTACTTGTGCAGTCATGCTACTTCTTGTCTTCTACTTCTATCTAAAGTAGCCACTTGACGCTTTCATTGCCATTATTGTGTTTTGAATCTATAATAAACCTGCAAGATTCCTGGCACCAAGTCACCTTAAAAACTATGCACCAACTTGAGGCTCACAAGAGTGATCATCCGCAATATAAATTGATACATTCGCAAGCTACTAGAGGAAAATTCTCGTTAATATTAGTATTCACTTAATTCATAGGCTAAATAAAAAGTTTCATTGAATAAGTCACAAAGTTTGTACTATTGTAATAGCCAGGTTCTGAAAAAATAAGCCATATAATTGGCCACTCACAATGTTGGTTTGGTTCAGTACACATGTAGTTTAAACCATAAAGTACTGTATTTAGTTTAAACCATAAAGTACATTTCAACTTTTCATGAGTGAGACTTCCACGAAAGTTTGTAAGTATGTGGCTTGTGCTCAATGAAGGCTCAAAAATGCCAGGCCCAGATTTGCTTAGTAATTTGCTATAGAGCCCAGAAACAGCCTAAGAAAATTGAACCAGAAAACAGCACTGTAGTAGCACTGAAGTAAGGTGTACTCTACTAGTAACTGAAAAGAAATAAAGAATTACAAAATTAGCCAGTATTTATTATTAATTTATTTCAATTCAATTTCTTATACCCATGCTCAGGCTTTGCTTTTGTGGGTATTATTTTCCTTTATTATAATATGTGTTTTTTTATGTAAAATGAAGAGGAAATAAAATTGATTTTGATTATTTAATTTGTCTGCAGTAGGCTACTTGGCGATAATTTGTAATAAGCATAAAGGGAACTTTGGAACTTGATTATGAACCAAATTATCTTTAAAAGAGAATTGAACTGCACAAGTTGTAAAAGAAATAAGTAGCCTACAGCAATGTGAAACGTATATATAGGGAAAACAACACTTGACAAAGAGAAAAACTACCACTAAGCTTTTACTTGATTTTGGTGAACATGGAAACGATTTCTTTGTATTTCTCGCTCTCCTAATGCACAACTTGCTCTCATGATTCAAGCATTACAGAGCATTTAGATGGATCCTTGTGAAAGGCCGTTATTGTCTTCTTGTATAGCAAGGCTGAAGAACCTTTTCTACTTTGGTTCCATTAGAGCATCTGGTATTCCTTGCTTTCCGTCTTTACAGTAATGGAAGTGAAACTCCTTCTGTTGCAACTAAAAGAACTGTATTGAGAATCGATAAATTTTAAGGGATGAGTTGTGAAGGGGGTTGAGGTGGCTAGAGCTTTCCCACCCTGCAGCAAATAGAATAAGAAGAAAGTTACAAGAAAATTCAGTTGAACAACATTGTTACTACTAATCCTGATATCTTCGAACTTCTGCTTTGGTATTTTCCTGTAGATTCTATCATTTCTTCTACCTTTGTTGCTAACAAAATATCCAAATACCCTTTGCTGTGTTGTTTGTTATGCCCAGTAAAATCTCTTTTCAATAGATTTTCTTTTTAAGTTCTCCTTCCTCTAACACCTTTACTCCTTTGCGTCCCTATTATCATCAACATTGGTTTTGCTGTTATCTAACTGGTTCTTGTGAAATAATGGTATCTTTTCTTTTTTGCAGGTGAGTTTCATGCTGGAGTGGCAAAGTGAATGGAAAAACCATTCTCTGCTGCTATAAGTTAGTAAGTCTGATATAATACCGTAATTCACAATGCTAGTTCATATTAGTCTGAGTTATTGATTTTGAGTGAACCCTGAATAAACGCAGACTTTTCCTGGAAGTCAGACAAAACTCATTATGCAGAGTAGTGGTCCATGGAAACTTAACTCTTCAGTTGAATAATTTCTTTGCTATGTCTCATAATTTCATTCATTCAGTTACAATCTCCTACAGCATACAGCTTACAATGGTAAATACTATTTAAAAGCCGATTAAATCGAACTGAATTTGATTTTTTATAAAATGTTAAAATAATTTAAATTTTCATCAAGCTACTATTCAACCACAATTGAAAGATTAGTAATTGAAGATGAGGTTTTCCTATCTGGTTTTTGCCCATGATATGGAATGGAATTTTCATGATTATTATTATTATTATCATCATCTAACATGATATGAAGCGAAATTATATTATTAGTTTAAAATTATCCATGTAGAGCAATGTCACACTGAGACCTTTGCGTGGATAATGAATTGGATGATGGAGATTGATGAGTTGGACCTACAGTTTTAGATGGGTTCCGAACCACCAGGAAGTGATTGATCAGAAATTCGATCTAACATCAAAACTAACACTGTATTTCAATTAAATATGTGATTTACACTCACTTTTACTGAAATACAGTAATTGATAAGAAATTCTATCTAATATCAAAACTAACACTGTATTTCAATTAAATGTGATTCACACTCACTTTTACTGTAATACAGTGTCAGTTTTGATATTAGATTGTTTAATTATTTCGTCATGGAAAACATCACAGATTAATTCTGTTATATTTTAGAAGGTTATGGGAAATTTGGCGCCGACTTCAAAAGATTACTTGTATGAAATTTAAAATTTTCTCAGTTTAAAGTAAATAATTTATTTTAAACTTTTTAGTACGTGAGTATTTTATCATTTCACTGAAGTCGGTTTCTTTTTTTGTTTTAAAATATGTTTTATTTTAAGCTTTTTAGTTGAATTTTCAAACTTTGAAAACATGAGAAATTTCTTAAAGCCTACATTATGAAATATTTATCGAATTAGCAAGCCAATAATTAGTTTATAACATCGAAAGTTAAGTAACTAAAAATCCACTTATAAGAAAAGATAAACTAAGGAAAATTCTACAACGTTTTATTTAATGTGTAATATTGTATTTAGGAAAATTATAATAGCGAAAGGCTTCTTAAAAGTGAAATGGCTTTTGATTCATTTTGATGTGGTCCCTATCAGAATATACCTACACTGAAATAGTAGGCCTATATTACGTTACAAGTGTGGAAAATATTGTGCTTACTGAAAATATAATAAGTAAACGCAGGAGATGAAGTTGAGTGTGGTATTGTCATACTCGTATGGTAAACATCTTCCCGGACGAGTTATGTACGATATTTTCTGTGATATTAGTCATATATATTTTTTTAATATAAAAAACATAAACTTTGAGCTAGTACAAAAGGATCATTAAACATAACCTCAAAATAGCCTATTGTACGCACATGTACGATAATGGCGAATAAATATTCTTAATCAATCACAGCAGGGAAACTAAAAATACTTCTGAGATCGGCTGTTTTTCAAAATTCTCCAACTTATGATTGAAACTAAATAACCTTATTCCTGTGACTCAATTACATCAACTAAATTATTTACAACTAGCTATTGTGCCCGTCCTTCGTACGGATTATGTTTAGAAATAAGACTAAATATGTTTCGGCTTTTTTGATAGCAACGATCATGAAGTTGTTAGCAGCTTAGACGATACAGTTTTTTTGCGGTACGGTTTTTTTACTGTACGGCGTCAACTGTACTGTGATGTTCACACGGTCCGGCTTTGCTTCTTATTGCTGTGCTCTCCTCCTTCTTCCATTGCGCTTTCAGTTCAGTTTTATTTATTCCAGTCCAGGATTTTTTTTATTTGTGTAAGATTTTTTAAAATAAGTTTCTTACTGAAAGTTTCTCTTAAATTTTGATCAAAGTACGCAAATTCTGGTTTCAATATTCCACACATTTTTCTCTCTTTATTTTTATATTAATCTTAAGTCTTGTCCCACAAGGCGGGTCTCTCATATATTAGAGAAATTAAATTTCCACAATTAATATCTTCCACTTCTGGACACTGGAATTCACTAATAAGAAGATCAATGCTGAAGAATATCAATGAAGGAGATCAATGCTTTATTATCACTTACCCGGTGGTTCGGAACCCACCTAAAATAGTAGGTCCACCATGTTCCCCGTAACATGGCTCAAACGGCGAGGTGGAACTACCCGTAAGGGTCTCCCCACCATTAAAAGCCATACGCTTATTATTATTATTAATGCTGACGATCTGAAGACTGCTTCCAGCATAATAAGCGTATCGTTTGAACATATCCATTACCGGTACAATACATGTGCCACCGGATACGGATAGTTATTTTGCGGTACAGCTGATTTTAGCGATACAGTTTTTGAAGACAAAACCGAATGTAGAAATCGGCTAGAACAGCTTTTTTACTGGATCCAGTCAAAACAGTATTGTATGAACATACAATATGAAACGTACATGCAAACGAAAGCTTTGCAAAATAACTGATACAGCAAATTTACTGTACCGCACAAAAACTGTATCATGTGAACGGGCCCTTAGTAAACAACTTAGAACGTAAGCAATTGGAGGTATTGGAGAGAATATTTTTTGAGAACAGCTGATTGATATATCATCATTAATTACGTGATTTGTTTTTATGTGGTAATAATAGTGCTACCTGGCGAATTCTCAAGAGCCTAGCATAAACCACACCTTCCTAAAATGCTAATTTTTGTTTTGATAAATTGAAATTAGAAAATTTTGTTTTTTTTTTTCAAAAAAGAAATAATTGATAAAACATAAGATGAGCTTTGATTCACCAGACATATGTTTCCTAAAAGACTGCAATGCTCCGATTCCACAAGTCTGCAGACAGCGTAAATAACGCCGCGAAGGGCCCACCATTTATATTTGAGAACAGCTGATTGATATATATCATGATAAATCACGTGATTTGTTCTTATTCTTATGTGGTAATAAAACTTGGAAGAAATGTATCCAAAATCGCACAATACTTGGTTTTTAAACGTTTATTATTGTGTTGAAAAAAAGTTAATTTAGTTTTTTATAGCTAAAGACATTGTCAAAAAATTTTTCAATACTGACTAGCTATTGTGCCCGTCCTTCGTACGGATTATGTTTAGAAATAAGACTAAATATGTTTCGGCTTTTTTGATAGCAAAGATCATGAAGTTGTTAGCAGCTTGGGCCCCGTTCAGACGATACAGTTTTTTTGCGGTACGGTTTTTTACTGTATGGCGTCAACTGTACTGTGATGTTCACACGGTCCGGCTTTGCTGCTTATTGCTGTGCTATCCTCCTTCTTCCATTGCGCTTCCTTCTTCTTCTTCTTCTTCAGTGGCCCTACAACCCAGGACGGGTCTTGGCCTGCACTAGTAATTGTCGCCAACGGTCCCTATCCAACGATCGTTTAAATGTCTGTTCCTTCACTAAATTCTTTGTGGGCCGTCCGTTCCTATCATTTTGTGCTTCCATAACAAATGTTTTTTTTATAGAGTGGGGGAGTTAGCCCCACATCCAACCCCCAACCTGGAGGACCAGGGAAATTTTCAGGTTTCCTTCCTTAGCCTTTAACAAACCAATGCTGAACTTCAAGGCAGCAGTCAATTTTCTATTGGGGTTTTCTTCCCCTAGCCTTTGGATTTCCATTGACCTCCATCTGCAAGGCAGCAGTTTTCATGCTGGTTTTGGTCCACCCCGGGTATTTCATTTCCCCGGTACCACCTATATCTAGGAGGCATCCCCCAATCCACCACCTGGGGAGGCGCCCGATAGGAGACCAGCAACTCCCACCATTGCGCTTCCAGTTCAGTTTTATTTATTCCAGTCCAGGATTTTTTTTTATTTGTAAGATTTTTTTAAATAAGTTTCTTACTGAAGGTTTCTCTTAAATTTTGATCAAAGTACGCAAATTCTGGTTTCAATATTCTACACATTTTTCTCTCATTATTTTTATATTAATCTTAAGTCTTGTCCCACAAGGCGGGTCTCTCATATATTAGAGAAATAAAATTTTCACAATTAATATCTTCCACTTCTGGACACTGGAATTCACTAATAAGAAGATCAATGCTGATCGGAACCCAGGTTAGGGTTCGGAACAGGTTCGGAACCCACCTAAAACTGTAGCTCCAACTCATAAATCACCGTCATCCAACTCATTACCCACGCACAGGTCTCAGACCTATGTGGGCTTCATCCTCAAAAAAAAAAAAAAAAAAATATCAATGAAGAAGATCAATGCTGACGATCTGAAGACTGCTTCCAGCGTAATAAGCGTATCGTTTGAACATATCCATTACCGGTACAATACATGTGCCACCGGATACGGATAGTTATTTTGCGGTACAGCTGATTTTAGTGATACAGTTTTCGAAGACAAAACCGAATGTAGAAATCGGCTAGAACAGCTTTTTTTACTGGATCCAGTCGAAACAGTATTGTGTGAACATACAATATGAAATTTACATGCAAACGAAAGCACTGCAAAATAACTGATACAGCAAATTTACTGTACCGCACAAGAACTGTATCGTGTGAACGGGCCATTAGTAAACAACTTAGAATGTAAACAATTTAGTGAGAGGCATCAGAGAGAATATTTTTTGAGAACAGCTGATTGATATATCATGATAAATTACGTGATTTTTTCTAACATGGTAATAATAGTGCTACCTGGCGAATTCCCAAGAGCCTGGCACAAACCGAACCTTCCTAAAATGTTAATTTTTGTTTCGATAAATTGAAATTAGAAAATTTTGTTTTTTTCAACAAAGAAATAATTGATAAAACATAAGATGAGCTTTAATTCACCAGACATATGTTTCCTAAAAGACTGCAATGCTCCGACTACACAAGTCTGCAGACAGCGTAAATAACGCCGCGAAGGGCCCACCATTTATATTTGAGAACAGCTGATTGATATATCATGATAAATTACATGATTTCTTCTTATTCTTATGTGGTAATAAAACTTGGAAGAAATGTATCCAAAATCGCACAATACTTGGTTTTTAAACGTTTATTATTCTGTTGAAAAAAAAGTTAATTTAGTTTTTTATAGCTAAAGACATTGTCAATAATGTTTTCAATACTGTTCAATAACTAAAATCCCGATCGATGCTCTCGTTTTTGAGGAGAAGGCCGCGTAAAATGTATCCAAAATCGCACAGTACTTGGTTTTTAAACGTTTATTACTCTGTTAAAAAAAAAGTTAATTTAGTTTTTTATAGCTAAAGACATTGTCAATAATGTTTTCAATACTGTTCAATAACTAAAATCCCGATCGATGCTCTCGTTTTTGAGGAGAAGGCCGCGAAAAATACCTTTGCGGCCGTGACAGACAGACAGACAGACAGACAGACAGACAGACAGAAAGTGAGATAAGACTATTTTCGGCTTATTTAATGTATAAAACGTAAAAATAACCAAAAAATATACAATTCTGATAAATGTACAGACAAAACTCTAATTTTATTTATATAGATTTCATATGAACATATGGACAGAAATATTATATTATTCTTATTCTCGATTCAAATTAAGTTCACGTGATTGGTCAAAACGTGACATTAAAGACTTCTTTCACACTGAACCAGCTTTGGGTAACCGATGTCGTTTACCCGGCATAATTGTATTGCATCATGTGATTTCGAAAACCTTCTAGATGTAAAGCGCTCCATATGATACAATGATCGGCCTGGTAAACGACACCGGTTATCCGATTGGCGGTTATGTGTGGAACTATCCTATTCAAACTTGATTGAAATGAAGACATCGAAGAATGCTCCTTTTTGTTTAATATTGGGCTAAGTATTGGGCCGATCCTTGCGAAACTTGGATGGGACCACCGCTGAGCGATGCTCTTTCATTTAAAAAAAAATTCATCGAAATCGGTTCAATATTGTTCAAATAATTGATGTACAAACATAAAAAAAAAAAAAAAAACAGGTCGAATATAGTAACCTTGTTGTTTTTGGAAGTCGGTTAAAAATTTACTTTTTACAGCTTACAGTGGGCTCTTTCTGTCACATATTAGGTATGCTATCTTAGTATGGGGTAATTCATCAAAACAACACCTTGATAGGGTGTTTAAGATCCAAAAGAAAACTGTTAGGTGTATGGAAAGAGTAAAATAATAGATTAGATTCATGTAGGCCGTTGTTCAAGTCATTGGGCCCATGTTTGGGCCTTGTATTCTATATTAACCATGTGAAATTCTCCTGATGCTTTTCAGAGAACGTTTGTTTTTTTATGGTTGTAAAGCAGTGGGTGTTTCGATAAGACTATTTTGTAGGATTAAAATAATAGATTTTGGCATGAGTTGTGGGCTCTTTATGTTTTTCCAAACTATACTTAACACTTTTCTTTCCACGTACAGAAATTTTCCAACAGTAAATACCACATAGGCCTAAATATAACTAGTTTGTGTATCTGATTTGTGTGATAATCACTATTATTTGGATAAATGGAGTGTGTGTTCAACAAGTGCTGATTGCAATGTTATGTAATTTTGAACTTGTAAACATTATGTGAAACGATAGTTTTATTGGATAGGGATGGTGAATCGATGTCATCTCCCCACCATATTTAAAGCCGTTTACTAAACAAATGTGGAACGTCTACATTCCAGTACTGTATCACCAATTCTGCGTTGTCTGCATCATTAACTGTACAAACTTGGATTTGAATTGCTGCTGTACCTGTTGAAAACCGATGAACGATCAATGATATAGAGGGTGTATAGTTATAGAGGATGTATCGATATAAAGGATGTATAGATGGCAGTAAGATGATACAGATCGAGATGTAACGAAGCTGTGTTAAATTGAACAGCATGTTATTCTAGTCTCACTTCTCTTCTGATGTTTTGTAATTATGTAGATTTTATCAATTATTTAAAAGATTGGCTTTTGTGCTTGAGAAATGAGCAGGATGGGATTGGTCTGAATGCCTGCTAGAATTGATCAAAATTCAATAATGTGGGGTGAACTTACTTGAAAAAAAAATGAAATGCATTAGTTTATCATACGTTTACGTTTCATTATTTTTTGGATAATTTTTCACAATAAAATCAAGTTAAATTGAGCCATGATAACGTGAAATAACCCGATAAAAAGAGTATGAATGGGTTGTAATTTATTTACTAATTGAAGATGTTACACACTAGCACGATCTCTTGCACTGAACCATAAGCTATGTCATCAATTTTTTAAGTGTACCAATAACCCTATTAGTAACAGAGCCTTCGCATTTTATTATTGAACAGTGCTCGTGTTTCATAATAAACTGAGATTGTTGATTAAGAATTTAAATTTTAAACTTTTTTCATTCATGTTAACCTCAGTCATTGTTTCTAAAGGCAAAGGGCCAAAGGTAGCTTCAAAATGTCTTCCGACAATTATTAATTCCGGTACTTAGAGTTGAAGACCATGAAGTTTTAATCTTGCAATCTTGTATATCATAAAATTATGACCAAGTAACATTGTTCCACCTACTATTAGAGTAAACACAAATAGAACTGGCGAGTGATGGTGGCACCATCTACTGGGGCCTATTTCACAAAGCTACAAGTATGTAGCTGACAGGCAAATCTTAACAAGTTTGTAAAAAAATATGGTTACAAGTGTTTCACAAAAGCAGACTTGTAGACTTCTAATTACAAGCGAATTCTCACAAGTCTACAGGCGATTCACCTGTTACGGACAAGTCTACTTAGGTAACTTACAAGAGTAGATTACAAAATTGTAACCAACACTTGTCCGTAACTAAGAATTCTCTACCAAGATAGAAAGGTAGGTGAGCTCGTTTACAAGTGTGGAAGAAGCATCAAACTTAACCTATAGTCAATTAAGCGCTATGCACAGCTGCTCTTTAGCTGACAGCGCATGGGATGTGTTGGGTGCATTAGTATTCGCCCTATGTTATTTAATAAATTTTCCATTTTGACCGATGACATTCGAAAACGTTCATTGAATTCATAAATTGATTCAAAATTGAAATTAATTCTATCTCTAAACACTCTTCTTCTTTTTTCAACTGGCTCATCCTCATCTGAAGATGAAGATGATGAAGTAAAAAGTATTTTCACTCAAATGTTAGTAACATGAAAAATAAATGATGACAGTATGATGATACTATGATGTGAAGAATAATTATACTTTTTAT
The DNA here is from genome assembly GCA_948455865.1 of Conomelus anceps. NCBI lineage: Eukaryota > Metazoa > Arthropoda > Insecta > Hemiptera > Delphacidae > Conomelus > Conomelus anceps. The sequence goes on from OX418217.1 coordinate 33,511,245, forward strand.
AGAAAACATGAAGAATTATTTACATTGTACTAATGAATAAATTGAGATTTTCCATGGATTCAAAATTGAAATTTATTCAGTATCAAAAAATCTTTTGAAAATAACTTGGCTCATTATCAAAGAGAAGATGATGTTAAAAAGCATTTTCACTTCGAATGTAGGTTATACTTTTCTAATAAAAACATTGTAGCTGACAAGTGTAACCAACCATGGTAGTCAACTAGTGTTTCACATATTTCACCTGTTACGAACAATTGTTACTAACAGGACTTGTAGCTTCGTGAAATAGGCTTCGTGGTGTTGGTACGATCAAGCTTTAAATTGCATATGTTTATTCTAAATATTGTAGATGTGTCAATCATATGACTTTAAAATCAGGTTTTATTTATGTGAGGAAAAACAAACAAATACTCGTCACTTGTCCATTTACAAGGATTCAGCAAAGTCTTAAATTGGTGCTACTCGTATTTATTCCTTATTTTTATATACTTTATTGTAATTCACTTTCATTTCTCATAGTTATGATGACATTTCAAATGGAAACAAACCCAAAGCAGAATAGTTCGAACAAACTTTTTTCCTGCTTGAAATTTACCAATACCACCAACAGATGGTGCCGTCATCACCCGCCAGTTCTATTTGCGTTTAGTATAATAATATTGTAGGCATCGAATATATAAGTTGATCGTTATTAGTAACAATCAACCCGTAAGGGTCTCCCCACCACGAAAAGCCATACGAATTTACTTTACTTAACAGGCTGAGTTAAAAATTCTCTAAAATAGTTTAAAAAATTCAGATCGAAAAAAGTAAGGCTATAGTAATAATATCTATTTAAAAAAAAACGAAGCGTTTTAAAAATTGAATATTTGTGAGACATAACATTAAAAAATCAACTCAGCTAAAAAATCTGATTTTTAAAAGCCATTACTGTTATTTTTGTCTAAAGCACTAGTGTCAAGCATCTAATAATTTCCATTAATAACTTACAACTTACATTAATAACCTAACTTACAGACATTAATATTTGAAAACCCTTATTCTATCTGGAAAAGGTCCCGGGTTCGATCCCAGTTCTGACCGAAAGATTTTACCTCGGGCCACTCCAGTGTTTCGGAGGACACGTTAAGCTGTCGGTCCCGGCTGCCTAAAAACAGTCGTTAAGTCACGTCAGAGGCCCTGAACTTATTCAGGTGCGACCTGATAACTCTGACACCAGACCTGAGCCAGCCAGGTCACACGATATTATTTTTTATCTGGAAAAAACTAATTTTTGCCACAGTTGAATCACCTTCTTATAGTTTTATGCTTAGCTGAACTGTCAGTTGCTCCAGAATTATTAGACCTTCGTTATTTGAGGGTAAAACGTGCTGAGTGAAGTCGTCATCACCAGCGAAATCATTTTTTTTTTAGAGATAAGGAGTTACTGATGTGCTTGCCGTCTTGTAGCTGTAACTTTAGCTGTAGCTGTAGCTTTCTCAGTCATTTCAAATCAAGAGACGCCGACATCAATCATCTTGACACTGTAATTATGAAATTGAAAAAATTCCTTGTCGAAACTTGGGAAGAGAGCAGCTCTGAATTGATAATTGCGTGTTTGGAGAGGAGACGGATTATTGTTTCGAAAGAATCGTTCGTTACCTGAATAGAGAGAGATAGTGTGTGAGGATGAGGGAGACTTGTGATGGAGCGTCGAAGTGCGAAGGGAAGGGAGGATTAATTTTAATGATGGATTGGTGAGCGCCGATCAAATTCTTTCATTACTGTCCAAGAGAGCTGCTATGAAAGATCTTTAGTTGCTGTGTAGTTCTTAGAAAGTTTCATAAAATGGCTGTCGTGTCCTTGTTTATTTAAGAGAGCATTACAATTTTCTTGTAGGTTATGATCAATTTTCATTCTCAGAATTGATTTTGGGCTTGCGAACTTGAAAGATCGATTTCTCTCAAATCATCGTACATCCTTGTCGATTAGCATCAAAATAGATAAAATGTTTTTTTTTTGTCTAAATGAAAATTATTTAAAAAAATGGGAATTTTTGTTCATTTATTGCCTTAATATTGATGTATTATTGCTACATAATAAATCTAATTGACTTTGTCACTGGTAGCCTCGTTGTTAACACACATTATTATTTTATTGTATTATTTATATTAGTTTAGTTCCAAGTGGGACCACTTACTTAGAGCTAGTTTTTTGAATATTCTATTCATATTTTAATGTGGAAAGTTAATATGCTAGATATTATGTAAGAACGTTATTGTGGACAGAGTATAAGGGTGTAGGCTAATATTCAAGTACATATCTTTCATTGAGTTGTAGTTTTTCCTAAAATATGAAGAAAATAAAAATAAATGATTCAATTTGCTCGAAAAATTGTAGAACAAATGAGCTACAACGAAACCAGTAATGCAGCCATTAATAGAATATAAAGAAAATATATTAAAAACATATATTAAAAACTATATATATCAGGGCAACGATGGGGGCCATTTTCAATTAAATTAGCATATTTATTATACTTTCTTTGTATTGGTGAAGGTGATATTGTGGTAGATATCCATAATGAATAATAAGACGAAATTGTCAAAACCACATTTATTAAAAATATTGAAAAACTAGTTTCGGTTATTATACCATTATCAATCTAAAACTGAGTTTGTGGTTGTGAAAATTTCGTCTTATTATTCAATATTTATTATACACGTATTAAGATCTGTTTTGAGAAGGCGCAGGTTTGTAAGTACTGTAGTTGTATGCAGAAACGCCAAGATTGCTCAAGATAATGAAGGTTCATATCTCATTCATCTGTTCATTCTCAAAATTCATTTTATTTCTCAAAATTTCCGGGAAAAAAAATTCAGCCGATGCTAAATTGAGCCATTTCTCGCAAATTATCATCAAAGATTGCGCTTTTGCATTTATTCCAGTGAAAAGAAAGGGCTCGTTCAGTTGGCTAGCCAGTCAGTGCTTCCTTGTTGCGCTCTGTTTCTAAATGCGCGTTAAGTTGCTGGGTCATCTCATAACATAAACTGTTTCAAAATGGCAAAAGAAGAATGAAAGACCTAATTTCCTTGTGCAGTCGTGATGGTTCGACGTAATGAGCCTGGTCTTTTGTCCCTTCTCACTCGCGCACTGCTGATTACATTGTCATTATCATCAGCCTCCGACTGCCACCGAGCTGCGACTTGACGGCTAGTTGGACCAAGATGCTTGTGCTAACTTTCAGAAGGGTTGTGCTTTTTCTGATTGGCTGTTGAGAGAGTAATGGTGTGCCTCGAAGGTTCAACACCATTGGCTAGTGATGGCAAAATTATTCAAAACATCGATGCTTCGATATATCGTACGTTTAACATTGATGGCATTAAAACATCGAGCTCAAAACATCGATGTTTTGTAAACATTGCATACTATTGCTATATTTACTATTGAAGGTGGACTATTGAGTGTGCCCCTAATTACACAGTAATTCCTTTCCCCTTCCCCAGTCTCAGACTCATGTGGGCTTCTTTCACAGATAAAAAAGATCATTCTAAAGATATTAACATTCAAAAATCTCAAAACCCTAGAAAATCATTATTAACAAAATATTGTACCACTGGTTCATAAAGGTATGATTGGGGTCACATGTTACATAAAAGAATGGATCGAGTGTTATTGTGATGTAACAAACAATTTTTATACAGTTTTTTTTCAATTTATTGAAAATTAAAATTCAGACAAAAGACATATTTTGTTAGATAGACAAAATTTTATTTACTTGTATCTTGTATCCAGGGCCGTAGTCAGATCGGTTTGCCCGGGCCCATTGGCTCAACCCCAAACGGTTAGTTTTTAAACAATCTTTTCGAGAAACTAATAAGAAAAGTCTGATCTTGCAAGGGGAAGTGGCAGGACCAAACACCCTGGCAGTATGGTCTGGGAAGCACAGAGTATTCATTAATTGTATCATTCTACACTTATCAGCAAATCTATGTTGATACTTGACGGTTGTCAAGTGATTGAAATAATTGAAATTTCTGTTCATTTTATGAGATACAATGATTTTACTAGGTGCCAGATCGTCGAGTAACTCATAGCAGTTGTCAAATTTTAGAATATTTTTATTTTTTATTTTATTGGAATTATTTTCTATTTATCACTTCTATTCGACCTCATCAAAAATTTGAAAAGTTAGCTCTTTTGAAATGTAATACAATGTAAATTTATTTCAAATACACAATTTTATAAAAACGTTCAGTGCAGTTTCTACCCTTTTAACTTATAGCTTATTAAATAGGAATTCACCTTCTAACTTACTAAAGAGGAATTCACGTAATTTTACACAAATTATATTACATAAAAACTACACAAATCTATTGAGATGAGTCAATTTACATGATTCAATACAAATGGGTAATTTTCAAGAAATTTCAGTTAAGGTGGGAATGATTCCACGAACAAATCATCTGTCTTCAAGAATGCAATGCTCTCAGATTACCTCGCTATTATTTAGGATATAATCCCCCTCCCCCTCCCCCAACTTTGAGCTCGCCTCTCACGGAGACGTGAACTCAGCACAGTAGGTAATACTCTTATAAAGTAATCAGCACCAATGTACGTTTTCTTGGATTTATTTCAAATTAAGTGAATTGTGTATACCTTGATACATATTACAGAATTTCAATTTGAAGCTTGATAAGTAAAGTAACATTAAAATCTTTTTAGATCATTTCAATCTCTAAATTATTGTAAAGAATAGAGCGCAACGATCAAACTGATCGACGAGTACAAGTGGTTCAAATGGAATAAGAGCACTGAAATACGAATATATTCAAAATGGATTGCGTACTTGCCGAACCTTTTGTAGCAATGTTATTTCGCCACGCTGATTATGAATTTTGTATGATCCCGAAGGGAAATAATATTACTGAATTTATTTGCGCACATTGCTGATAATTCAGTTTCCAGCTGGTAGTCAGACTTTTAATTATGCAGATGAGTTTTAAATGGAACTCATTATGTGGCTTAATGGCGTGGTGGGCCGGGAAGATTGTAATCAGTGAACTTCGCGAATCATACCGGTTCGATCATTATATTCTTTTGTATCCATGTTTCACATACAGTAGAAGGTGAAGAGTAGGTTAGGACCCTAAGATTAGGTTATATTTAGCGATGAAGAGGTAATTGTTTCACAGTTGAACCGGAAATTCAATTGAATTTAATAGGCTCATAACCACATAAATTGTAATAATTATTGAATGAATTATCCATTGCTTGGATTAATACATAAAATTATTGGATTAAATTACTTATAGAATATGGGAAATATGGAATAAACTCTATTTTAATGACCATTAAAATTGTGGGAAATTTCTTCAATAGCCTAATACGTTCGCTCCTTGCAATATTGCGGATATAGTTTCGTCATGACAATTTAAGGCAAAATGATATTGGAATCATTTCAGTCAACTGTAGTCTATTACAATGCGCTATTACTTCATTTACAGCGATAACCTATATTATCGCCAAAGTAGCACAATGGGTGGATTTCGTGCTGGAGAGGGCCAGTGGTCATTTCCAACAACAAATTTCCAACAATTGGGCTAATTGTCGAAAATATCGTAAGGCTTCATGAATAAATCTTAACAAACTGAGGTGACAAACAATAGGCAAGTAAATAAATTATAAGACAGATTTAAATAACAGTGTCTGCGTATAATGTCATTAATTACTATACACTTTACAAAAAACTTTAAACGAAAAAACTTTGACTACGTCTCGAATGATAAAAAAAAACTTTTGATTATAATGTAAACTCTTCATAATAAATGGTCCTTCTCTTTTTTCTAAAATTACGTCTTGAAGAGACCTATGTAAATCCAGACGGGATTTACGAAAAAGGCTACTAACGCGGTAGAGGACGTCCCAGAAGTGGAAAAGAGCGAAGAACTTAATTTTTGGAAGCTCTAGCACTTATTACTTAGCTTTTGATTTTGCTGAAGGTTCGCATCTGCATCCTGACTTGGTTGGCGAGGTCCCAGGTAAGGTTAGATCCCGTAGGTGGAAGATTGAGGTACTCCTCGGATTTTCAGAGCCTCGGTCGGTGCATCCTGGCAGACAAGGGTACAGTGCTGTAGATTGTGCAGGAGTTTGAGCTCTCGTTCAATCCACTTCAGGTACGGCACTCGAACCACGCAGTAGAAGTCAGCAATACATTCTCATAGCCAGATACTAACTCCTATAACAGAATTTCAAAGTACTTAGAAATATGGTATAAAAACTATAAAAATCATACTCCAGAGGAGTACTCAAAATAAACAAATGTATATGAAAGGAGTGCCCAAAAGGAGCCAGCTAAGGAATAAATATTTTAATAGCAATTTATTTAAATAAAAGATTTGTTCAGAAACTATAGAATTTAGATGTCGATTTCATAAAGTTAATTGAATGACTCTAATATATTAATAAAAAATCATTACTTGATTCTGATAGAAACAAATTACAAAAGATAATCACAAATTAAAAGAATTGAACTAAAATTTAAAGAATCGACATTATGAAAATTATCTTCAAATATTTTATTGACATTTTACTGCTATTATAAATTATAATTATAAATTTCCCTTTTTTGAAATTAGTAAGAGGAAAACAATATATAATACCATCATAAGAAACTTAGAAACTTACCCTAAATGGGTGATGAAGAACAAAGTATTAACACATAAATTGACAATTATAGCAGACACAATTGTTGAACGTTAGCTCAAGAAATTCTCATAAACCACGTTGGTTTGACTATTCCAAATTCAGAAAGTGACAAATTCATTATAGAACAAATTAATATCTAATAATTAGATTGAATAATTAGTACAAGTTAGTTCGAAGTTACTGGCAATTGAACAAACTGACAAATTTACTTAAACAGAATTTATTAATTTCGGATTTCTTCAAGTGCTATTAGTTTATACGGAAGACTTCCGCAATGGCGGATATTGACAACAGTATTAAATAGCTGATGGAAATCGATGAATGCTACTGTACAAAAATATCAGTCACCACCGGGAATCGAACCACGGAACTCCCAATTGCCGGTCGGGTGCCTTAACCACTAGCATTCATCGATTTCCATCAGCTATTTAATACTGTTGTCAATATCCGCCATTGCGGAAGTCTTCCGTATAAACTAATAGCACTTGAAGAAATCCGAAATTAATGAATTAGTACAACTTTACAGTCATGAGACTTCTTGCAAAATGTCCTCTCTGCTGGCTGGAGTTTCAAATTTTAGCCAAGCAGGTTGTCCAACATAACAGAATATAATTTTCCAAAACTGGAAAAGTACACTGCACCGTTCATCAACAAGAGAGAGAGAAGATAGCAGTAGAAAGAGACAGAGAAGTGGAGAAAGGGTCAGAATTTCCCTTTTGCAAAATTAACAATCCTTAAGTGACTGTGGGACTGAAGGTTTTTCTCATGCATACCTAACATTCTTCAATTGTCTAGACGTCTAGAGTATAGATAACCATGAACTATAGGTTCAATCAATTTTTCAAAACGCAGTTACATTTCTAAGCCATGAAATAATTAATCCCAAGACAAAGTTGAAACGTCCAATGAAAAATAAAAAAAGAATTAAACATTAAATTTTGGCACAACAATTTATTACTGTCTTTTACTTTTATAATCAATCTGGAGGCTATTCATACACATACTTGCTCATTAAGAAAATCATCAGAATTAATATACACCTACATTTATTGTTCGAAATTAACATTTCAAGATTCAAGATTTCGAAATTTTAAGATTCCTTAATTTTGCCAGAAATATTACAAAAAGTTATAAGCACGTCACTAACAAGAAAATCAACACAGTGAAACATATAACAACAGAATTTTTGTTACTGTCATAACTACATGTAGCATGCATACATCTTGTAACAGAATTTATTAATTTCGAATTCCCTCAATTGCCATCAGTTCATACTGAAGACTTCCGCAATGGCGGATATTGACAACAGCTGATGGAAATCGATGAATCCTACTGTACAAAACATCAGTCGCCACCGGGAACCGATCACGGACCTCCCAATTGCCGGTCGGGCGCCTCAACCACTAGACCATGGAGACCCTTCTGCATAGCAGCATTCACTCTCAACTTGGCCATATCGGCTCTGATATGAGCCATATCGGGCCATATGAGCCATATCGGCTCTGAAGCCATATCGGCTTCCATATCGGAACTGATGGCAATTGAGGGAATTCGAAATTAATAAATTCTGTTTAAGTAAATTTGTCAGTTTGTTCAATTGTCAGTAACTTCGAACTAACTTGTGAGATACATCTTGTTCTATCAAATAAATGTTTAGAGACTAGCGCCATTTCTCTTCTGAATCAAATTTAGAGCAAAGAAAACTGGTAAAAATGGAGTCAGCGAATTTGGCGTCGCTTATTGGCAACCGGATTAGATAAATGCTATAGATTTGCGAGCCGGCTGTCCTCCACCTTGGAATGATGCCAATTCGGAAATGGAAAATTATCGTTGTCGTCAGTTTGATATGTGGAGGCTAGAGAGACTGCAGAAGCTGATGGACCGGAACAGGAAACTGCGATTTTAATAATTTTCGAGTGATGTGAGAAGGTGAGTCTAGAAAAGCCGACAAGAAAAGGGGAGGATGAGCAGAAACCTGTGTGAGCGGGAACTTGAAAAAATTCACGTGACCCCGTTTACGCTGCTTCGCAGTTTTCCGCTCATGTTGTCGAGAAATTTATTGGAAATAAATCGGCCGTAAACGTCGCCTTGCACTTCCCTCACTGAAACTAATTTCCCACTTTTTACGTCTCTTCTTCACTCGCTGAGACCGACGATTTTCTCTGTTCCTAGCAAATCGTACTACGGCCTGTTGGAAAGAATACAGTCTCTCAATTATTTCTCTCTTTTCCGCACATTCTCCATCTCTCTTGCTTCCTTTTTTCCTCGCTCGCAACGCCTCTTTATCTCTCACCATCACCACTAAAGGAATCCTGCTCTTTTAATTAACTGGGCATGTTCTCGCTTCGAGAAAAAATTTGCCAAGTTAGTTTGCATTTTCTTCTTTCGCCTTTCTTTTCGCAGCCGTATTGCAGGTGGAAACCACCCGCGCCACATTCGTTTCAATAGTCCATTATCCCTTCATTCTGCGTCCTCATTCACGACCAGTCTAATGTTACTCATGCTAGCGACGAATACCTTGAATAAAGAAACCTCGATTGATGATTCCGCTTTTTCCACTTTCCACAGATTTTCGTCATCCACTAATCGCTTTTCAACCTTGTGGTTAGCGCTTCAGGGAAGTGACTGCAAGCCCAGTGTTTGATTTCTGCTTAATTCTGGCATTTTTTCCTTCCATCTTCAATTTACCTAATTCACTACCTCAAGCTTCGAGTTTGAATAATTTGGGACCGGTATTGGAGAAATAGAATGAACCTTTGCATTCTTTCTATAAAATGCTAACAGCTATCGACTTTTAAACTTATTAGTTCTATTGCCTATGGCTGGGACAAAACCATCTTTTTTTGGAAAGGTGGATATCGACCAAAAGCTATTTCTCATGAGAAGGGTAAGACACACTCAGAAATAGCTTCTTACTGTTCAAGAAGCTTAGATTTAGTAATTATTCGGAAATTGTGGGGGATAATGTTTGGGTATATCTCCTGACTGCTTATGGTGGATGCTTGATACATACATAAGCAGCCATTATATAGGGAAATAGGCAGCTATCAATTTTATAGTCTAGAGAAGCATAAATTATGACCATTAAAGCATTCAAATAGAACGATAACGCTTTTTTTCGAGTTGTTTGAATGTCATATTGTTCTATGACATCCTCGTGAATTTTGTCATGTCAAACTCTTGCACAAGCTATTATCAGTCAGTGAAGTTTCAATCAAGTACATCCTCTTTCAGTAGGAAAATGAGAAGCAAAACCCGAAGTATTTCATCATCAAAGTTATTATTGCTTCTCAAACTTTGAGTTTGAAAGTGCACTAATATACTTACGACAAAATCAAAACTTCTACTTTGAATGAGCGCTACTACGCGCATACACGAGTCGGAGTGTTAATGTAAAATGAATCAAATTATGGGCGCTGTTGAGTGGGTGGCGACGATGAAATGAGATGAGGAAGGTGACTTTCCTTCTTAAACATAAATATGATTCTGTTTCCTTTGTTCCAGCTAACTAGGTAAACTTATCCCTTCTACAAATGGATTTTGTTTCAAGGAAATTTATCGAGTAGGCTCCAGTACACGCGTCTTCCGAATCCATTAATTTTTGTTCAGCGCGCTGCAGCTTTTAGCTCAAGTCCAAATAACCATAATTATAAACTTTTAGTCGAAAGCTTAATTGTATTAAAGTCGTGCATCTTGCAAGCTGAAATTCTAAATCATAGGTGTCCCTTTTTCCACGTCGAAGTTTACTTGCACGAATATTGATTTTTCATTAGCGTTCTCCGGTTACTCTAATTAGTCAGATTGAGCAAATTTACGAATCCTTTTTCTCAGTGAATCACCTCAGTTTGCTAGGTTGTAAGCTGCAATAAGAAAGAGAAGAATGGAGAGTTTTGGGCTGTCATAATTGATGTACTTTTTATTTCTTCATAAGGATGAAGACAAAATTGAGTGTAAAGAAACAAAAGGATTTCAACACTGCTTCTATTACTAAATTTCAACTAGGTTCCAAATGTTTTTCGGTTATGATCAATACCTACAAAATGTTACAGCTGAATGAAATGGCCCAATTTCGATGCTGACTATACTTTCATTCCATTGGTTTTTCCTCTTTTTAGTGTATTATACATTATTATAGTGTATTGTACTATATTAATATTGTATCATTCAATTTCTTTTGACCGATTCATAGGAAAGTCGAAATACTTTATGAATCCTTGAAATAATTGTTCGGTGTACACTGTTTCCATTCATAATTATTGTTCTATACATAAAATATAATATTCATTCTGTATTGTTTATATAATATAGAACCAAACATACTTCAGGTGAGGCAATTTTATCAGCTAAATTCCATCAGTTCACACAGGCCTGATAGTATCTCTAATAATATTTTGGCCATTGAATTTTGTGCACTGGCTAGTAATCCGATGCAAATTTGGCAAAAGGCAACGATCGATTAGGGCTTGTGTGGAATTTATGTTTGTTGTTGCTGGGCTCAAATCCTTGGTTTTGGTGGTGGGGGTTGGTTGGGTGGAGTTACTCCAAACATTTCCTCTCCCCATTCCATTCATCAGTGCCCTCAATCAACAGACTGCTCTACCGTCAGACATCTCTCACTCTATTTTCGATCGACTCTGGCAGGTAGAGCGACCATAATAAAAGCTTGAAACAAATCTCGGCTTCACTACTGTCTCTGTTTCCCCCCCCCCCCCTCCGATCACACTCCCACTCTTTCTCTCTCCCTCTTCTATCGTTGTAGTTGTTGCTGTGTTGGCCATCATCAATCTTCTACTTTTGTTGCGATGCTTCAGCCTTTTTAGGGAGCGATCTCGTGCGGTTTTTTATTCTTTATATTTTCCACGATCAAAGAACCTACATTGTTCGCCACGTAACAGTGGATCTCTTATCAGATTTTATTCTCGATTTACTTGTTCGCTATTGTTTTAATGTTGCTTTGTAATCATGATTGCTTGAAAAAATGAAGAATGGTCATGAAATTGAATTTTATAGTTAGGTGATCTAGGTTTTTTTTTAGAGTAGAATTGGATTTGACATGTATCGATGGAGTAATATAAAAATATATCGTTTATGATATAAAAAGTAATAAGGATTTTTTATTTATTCATTTGTCATGCAAAATTTAAAAAAATCTATGCAGTAATTAACATACAACTACAGTACATTGAATGATCACAGTCAATCCCTATATACAGGGTGGGGGAAATGTTTGGAAACGGCTTAATATTTCATATACAAAGGTGATTTTGCGGTAGGTATGATTGAGGATCCTACTCAAATTGAAAATACTATTTTACTGTGACTTTAAAAATCTGGTCCGCCATCTTGGAACCGCCATTTTGAATGTAACTTTTTTTTTTAAATAGGAAGGGGGTCATGCGATACATGATTTCAATACAGAATTTTAAGACAAAATGAATGCCGAAAACCGCACATCGATATGTCAACCCGTTTCGGAGATATTTACATTATTAATCGATACCATGAAAAGCAGAAATGAAATAAATAAGTACATTAAAATCTTACCTATCAAATTTTTTGTTAATAGTGTTTGCTAATAAACATTAAAACCCAATTATTTTAATAAATGTTCAAACTGTTTTCCTTCAGCTGTTTGACAATGTGCTAATCTTAAATAATAGCCATCAAGCACATTTTGAATCATTTCGCGTGGAATTCTGTTAGCCACTTCAGTTATACATTCTCTCAGTTCATTAATTGTTGCTGGTTTCTTTTTGTACACATTGTCTTTCATGTAGCCCCAAAAGAAATAATCAAGTGGAGAGAGGTCAGGTGACCTAGCGGGCCACTCTATTGCACCTCTACGACCTATCCAGCGTTGGGGAAATGTTTGGTTCAATATATCCCGCACTCCTAATGCATAATGAGGGGGCGCCCCATCTTGTTGAAACCACAAGTTATGTAACTCTTGTCCGTTGATGTTCTGGATGGCTGGAACGATCAAATTTATTAACATGTTCTCGTAAATGGCACCTGTTAAATTATTCTCGATAATAAATGGTCCTACAATGTGACCATTTACCATACCAGCCCATACGTTTAATTTTTCAGGATACTGTGTATGACCCTCCTTCATCCAGTATGGGTTGACATCGGTCCAGAAACGATAGTTTTGCTTATTTACATTGCCGTTAAGCATGAACGTAGCTTCATCCGAAAATACTACATTATTAAAGAAGTTTGGATCATTGTCATACTTGTTCATCATTATGTCACAAAACTCTACCCGGCGGTCGAAATCATCCTCATTCAGTTCTTGTAATACATGAAGCTTAAACGGATGGAAATGAGATTCCTTAAGAACTTTTCTGACAGAACGAGTAGACATACCATGTTCCTTGGCAACGCTTCTAGTTGATGTATGCGGATCTTCAACAAATGATTGCATTACCTCTAAAGATTTTTCATTGTTGGTGGCAGTATTTGTTCTTCCAGTGCGAGCACGATCAGTCACTTTGCCCGTTTCTTGAAACCGCTTTACTGTCTTAAAAACAACACTTTTACTAATTGGATTTCTGTTGGGAAATGTTTCGTTAAATAAATCAGAAACTTCTTGGTAAGACCGTACTCTATCTCCATAGCCGCGCATCATTAACAAAGTTATTCTCTCGGTTTCATTTAAAAATGCCATTGCGAACGACTTTAAACACACTCACTACTTCATGATTGAAAAAGAATTCATTAAATCAGTTGGATTATTACAGATGATTTTAGGTTGATATCATGATTATTGTTGATATTATGATATCCAGAGTCAGATGTTCATCACGCGAAATGATTCAAAATGTGCTTGATGGCTATTATTTAAGATTAGCACATTGTCAAACAGCTGAAGGAAAACAGTTTGAACATTTATTAAAATAATTGGGTTTTAATGTTTATTAGCAAACACTATTAACAAAAAATTTGATAGGTAAGATTTTAATGTACTTATTTATTTCATTTCTGCTTTTCATGGTATCGATTAATAATGTAAATATCTCCGAAACGGGTTGACATATCGATGTGCGGTTTTCGGCATTCATTTTGTCTTAAAATTCTGTATTGAAATCATGTATCGCATGACCCCCTTCCTATTTAAAAAAAAAGTTACATTCAAAATGGCGGTTCCAAGATGGCGGACCAGATTTTTAAAGTCACAGTAAAATAGTATTTTCAATTTGAGTAGGATCCTCAATCATACCTACCGCAAAATCACCTTTGTATATGAAATATTAAGCCGTTTCCAAACATTTCCCCCACCCTGTATAACTACAAGTTACTAAAGGAAACAATACAATTAGGATATAAACAAATTTCGGGACAAGTAATAAGGATACAAATGAATGAGACCAAAGCTGAACCAAATCAAATAAATATAAGAAGCACATGAAACGTGTAATGTTCTTTTAAAGAATAGTATAAATTAAACTATAACAAATATTTTGTTGTGGAAATAAACACTCACATTTCATGAGTGACAATTGTTTCGCTCTGCTGTTGAACATCATCAACGTTAGACAACATCAACATTGTCGTTGAGCGTTGAACATCATCGGCATCAAAGAGTTCACTGCCAGGTATCAAGAGAGTCTGATAATGTCCAGCTACAGAGTGAAACAATTGTCTTGTGAAAATTTAAATGTGATTGTTAATTTCCACATCAAAGTGGTTTTTCATAGTTAAATTTATTTATCTGTAGAATTTGATGGACCATACCAATAGAATAAGCACTTTGAATATTAGCAATATTGTGCCTATGGAAAGACACAATGAATTCACAACGGGTTCTACTTTTTCCAGATTGGACTGCCGTGGCACAATAGGTGCCCATAGATTGACAGTATGATTAATTTTCTTCTCACCTTTGGATATATTCAACATCTATCTGTCAAATCCAAGGTTAGACGTTTATCCACTAACCTTGCATCCAACCTACAAATTTTTGTGGAGTAGTTTTATTAAGCTCAGATGAATTGCTGCACTCGCCTTAAATCAGAATCATATTCTATTAGGAATTGAATATAAGGCTCTACAATATATCTACGGTATGAGTACATTAGCAGAGTGGACTTTTGGTTCAAACTTTTCCTGACAACGTTTTATAAACAAAGTAATAGTTATTCTATTCACATATAGGACTAAGCGTAGTAGATGAGGACGATTTTTATAAAATAACGGGTTGCTACTACTTTTTTGTCGAGAGATATTAACTAATAAGTCAGTGGAGATGAATCGCGATTTGGTTTTCAAAAAGTAATCGTTTTGAAAGCGATCAGATTTCAAATTACATTCTGATTGGATTTCGCCTGTCGGCTAGTTATTGAGATCATTTAAATCGAATGAAAAAAGTGGAGTTAGGAATCAGCTTACTGGGATAAAGTAATTGGAACATGGACTGCTAGACCAATCAGCCAACATTGCTGAAAAGAGATGACAGATTACGAGTCTTCTGATGAAACAATCAGCTGGAGCTCCAGATTGTCACAGTTAATCGAAACTTGGAATGTTACCAGTAGTCTCTCCCGTTAATCAATAGTCTACTTGATTTGAAATCATCGCATGCAAAGAAAGGCCAACACATTTAAATCCTCCATGTGTGTTGAAGGAATTTGATCAATGACAGTAGGCCTAGAGTTTCTCTTCCCAACTATCGTTAAAAGTTTTGGAAATGAAATCATGAATGATGCAAAACAGTTTGGAAAGCTGCTAAATTCTAAAATAAATTCGGTTTAATTTCGAATTTCGTTCCACATGGACAAAGCAACATTGACAAAACTAAATTTGCTATCCTCTAATAGTCCAAAGTTGAACGAGAAAGACTACTAAAAAGTTACATTTGGAGTATTGCAAACTACGACTCGGAAACGTGGACTATTGGAAAAGTTGAGGAAAGAGCAATAAGTGCATTTGAAGTGTGTTGTTGGAGACTTATGCTCAATATAAAATGGACCGAAAGATTTATGAATGATAAGGTATTCCAAATAGCAGATAAAAAACAATCTCTTCTAAATCTTCGCAAGATCAGACGTTATTCTTGCATTGTACCCATATTATAATAAGACACAACGCATCCACATTCCTTATCGGAAGGAACAATAAACAGGTCACGGAAAACCTTCCTGCAATACTTAACAAATAAATTACCACCGATCTTGGTGCGGTGCTGAGAGCTTGTTGAAGTGGGAGAGACTAGCTCTGGACAGATAGAGATGGAGCTACCAACCAATCAAACGATTAAACTTAAAAAGGATAAGACATAGAAACCATACCAAGGTGTAACTTGTAGAGTAGTTGAATGAATAACCGGGCACGATTATTAGTTTACGGTATCAATGTAAGTTACAATGTAACTTATTTATTTTTGAACAACATTTATTTATTTCTTATGTATCCAAATAGTCCAAACTATCCAGATGCTCTTAATTAAACTATTCACTGTTTAAATAATGCAATATTTTTGCCATCACTGTTTGTGTGCATGAACCACAAAGCACATATGCGATAAAATAATTACTCATAATTCTAACTAGTATGGTTATTTTACTCATAGAATAAATCACTCATGATTCTATGCTCTGTGGAATGAACTCATCAATTATTGATTTCGACTTTATTGCTCTGCACATTTTCCTGTCAAATTTTCCTTAGGCCCAAAGTAGAGGGAAATATGGGACTTGTACTCCACATTGAATTGGAATTTGGTGTAATTAAAGTTTGAGTTATGGGTTGGGGTGTGGATGAAATGAAGATTTTTTGGGTTTCTACTCCAGATTGAAAGTAAACAAAAAATGAGAGTTCATCTTCATAAAAATCTTTTTTTTAAAATTATAATGAGAGTTCATCTTCTAATTATAATATATACAGAGATTGGCTACCTTTATTTATTATCACTAGTCAATGATAAACTACTTGCAATTCAAGGTCGAGTCCTTGAATACTACTCTGTTGTATCGGTTTATTCTAAAGAATTCCGGACTATAACCTCCTCTGTATCCATTCTCTCTCATGAATGGAAATTTTCATTGAATAAATGTGTGATAAAAATCAGTCGAGGCTGATTTGTTCTCGAACGGGTGAGTGGTTGCATCGCGTTGTGTTGGTGGCGAATATTCCACCTCCTGGATAGTAGGCCTCTCTGGCTACCTCCTCCCTTCCACCTTGCCTTCTATATCAGCATAATTGAATTTCCATTCCATTAAATAGGTGAATGCCGTTTGACGAGGTCTATTTACAGAGCAGAGCGCATCGATCAGCAGCTGCTACTGCTGCTGCTATCGAGTGGATCCATTTCTGAATGCCACATCTCTTCACAATTCACCAGTCACCTGCTAAAATTTATTATCGATTTCACTCATTCCGCATCAGATAAGCTGTATAATTGACAATATGCTGATTAGTACGGTCGATTAGCAGTGCCATCTCTATGCATGAGTTGTTTGTTACATGCTGTACAACAATAATCGACTAACACCTATCTGTATTATATAAAAGGCGATATGTGTTTGTGTGTATGTATGTATGTATGTTCCCAGTAAACTCTGAAACCGCTGAACCGATTTTTATGAAATTTACAGGCACAATGTAGAATAGTCCTGTGAAGTTTGGGAGTTCAAAAGTGCTCGTTTAAGGACTCAAAAAGGAGAAATCTTTCCTTAAAGGAACAGCTGATAGAAGTAAACAGTTTTTAATCATATGGTGGGTCCTTAGCGGCGTTATTTATGCTGTCTGCAGACTCACGCGCGTACCGTGTAGTCGGAGCATTGCAGTCATGTAGCAAACATACGACTGGAGAATCAAAGCTCAGCTTACGTTTCATCCATTATTTCTTTGATAAAAAACAAAAATGTTCCAATTTCAATTCAACCAAACAAAAAATAACATTCTAGGAAAGCCAAGACAATGCGGTTTGTACATCCGCGTCATAACGCACGTGTGAACCGCTAGTTTTTTATATACATGAGTTGAACAATCTGAAATTAAAAATTAGTAACCACCTAACCAAAGTTGCGTAGTGGTTACCAATTATTTTTTAGTTTATCGCTTGTACAAGGGTTTAACGCTGGCTTGCTTACCTGAAGGTCTCTGGCTTTATCATCGTCTAACCAAAAGATTTTTGCTAAGGCCACGTTTTGCTAATATTATTTCGTTGAAATTCATATCGGGCTGCCGTATTAAAATTCTATATTGGAAAATGAGGAGATACCTTCAGGCTGGAAAACAGCCCTTATTCATCCACTTCACAAAAAAGGATAATAAAAGATCCAAAAAATTGTATGGGAATTTCTTTACTGGAAATAGCTTATAAGATACTGTCGAATGTGTTACTAATCGAGCACAATTGGGTTGCCATCTTGGAGAATACCAAGATTAAGAAAAGCAGGTCATGTGTAGAACAAATTTTTAACCTTAAAAACATCATGAATAATTATTTTAAACTTTCAAACAAACCATACGTAATATCATTCATTGACTTTCAAAAAGCATATGACTCCATTGACAGATCCTCATGAATATCAATATT
The DNA here is from genome assembly GCA_948455865.1 of Conomelus anceps. NCBI lineage: Eukaryota > Metazoa > Arthropoda > Insecta > Hemiptera > Delphacidae > Conomelus > Conomelus anceps. Next base: position 33,529,474 of record OX418217.1, read on the forward strand.
GAAAGAGTTTGGCCTGGATGACAAAACTACAAATCTTATCAAAAGATTATCAAATCTTAACTATTCTGAAGTAAAATTTATGGGAGAATTGTCTGAGTCATTTCTTATCAAAACAGGGGCCTGACAAGGGGATGGCTTATCGCCGTTATTATTCAACTGCACATTAGATAAAGTAGTCAGAGAATGGAATAAAAATCTGAGTGTAAACAGTGGAACTAAAGGACTCCAGTGCAATCTCGTAGCATTTGCTGTCGATGTGGCTCCTAGTGCAAAGTTTGGGTGGAAGCAGAAATACAAATTAAAGAATTGTCAAAATAAGCAGCAAAGGTAGGGCTCAACATCTCATTTGAAAAAACTAAAATTCTAACCAATATTAAATATCTAATGGATAAGTTGGAATTAGGAGAAAAAAACTATGAAATCCAGGATAGGAAAAATGTAAATTGCTTTTTAGTTGACCAAGAACACATACAATAAAAAATCATTGTCTTGGAACTCAAAATTTAGGCATTAGCTTTAACAAATACAGGATTCCTAGATGTTTTGAAAAAGAAAGTAAGAAAAATTCTGAGGGAAAAATGAGGACTGAAACTAAAACAAAACAATGAAGTGCATTTGTCTTCAAATAAAACGCTTTATAAGAAGATTGAGCAGATTTTAAATAGTATAAAAAAGAATGTGTTTTACAGCCACATATTCAAAATTAATTAAAATAGACTCACTAAACAAATATTCGACTTTTTAAAAAAGAAAAACAAAATATAACTGGCTCAAACAAGTTCAACTTGATTTTAATGAATTGAATATCACAGACAATACAATCAAGAACACTGTACATGTAGGATTTTTTTTGAAAGATGAAAATAGAAGATTCCAAGAACATCCTAAAGCTAGAAGAGGTACTGTAGTATCAGGAGAGAGAAGAATGACAAAGAGAACAACATCGGAGAGAATGAAGAAGTACTGGAAGAAGCGGAAAGAAGCATCCATGGAGAAATAGTTGATTCAACGTACCGCAAAGTGGGTGATTCGAAAATATTTATAATATTCATAATATTGAAGTACTCATAATAATGATATTATTGTGTAAAAGGATGTAGTAAGACAGTAGTTGGCGAGCTAGACCGTTTCTTCTTAACATGAATAAATTTGTATACAACTTCCCAACATAGTGAAAAGTATTTTTTTATTTTATTCTATCAAAATTACAAAAATTACCAGTAGCTTACCAGTGGCACTTATCAATCTATTTTAATCCAGTTTGTCAGGGATGGATTTTAAATTGTATTCTCCTGTTATTTTAAGATTTTTTTTAGAATCTAGTCGTAGGCATTAGGCTGCAGTTGTACAGTCTAGCATCTAGAAATAGACTACTAATACGCATTCCTGAGAATGTAGAGATCGAATAAAACATTAATTTAGTGAGGCCCACTAGAGCAACATATGAAGCTACCACTTTCCATATACTGAGTTCAAAGTGATATTATCAAAAACTATATAGTTCAGTCCACTTGAATATAAAACTCACAGTTTTGAAATGTTTGAAAACTACAGTTTAGTCCATTTGTATATAAAGCTTGAGCTGATTGATTAAAAACCAAGTTCAATCCAGTTGGATATAAAGTTTAAACTTGAAGTTTGAAAGAAGTATAGTTCAATCCAGCTCTTAAAATTCAATTCAACTAAATGATTTAAAACAGCCAAACCAGAGAAAGGAAATATTGAACTAAGACCCATGTCTTCTCTATAGCTTTATTTAGCTAATTCATTAGCTTGTGCTTAGCTAAGATTGAGTGCTTTGTTTCTATACTTTGTGGTAGACTTGGTAAATAAGTAACTTGTCCAGTATGAAATATGCATATTAGTCTATAATCCTTTTTGAATAGTGCACATGTTCATTGAATTTTCAACTTGAACTCTTGCATTTTGCGTCTGTCATTTCATTATGAAGCACTCAGACTTTTGTCAAAGTTGAATATAAGTCACCCAAGCCGTCGCCTTCGAAATAATAGGGCTGAATTAGAGTTGGTAATTATTTCTTCTTTCTTCTTCTGTCATACAGTATTAAAAGCGAAGCTTTGCCAGTGACGCAGTTGATCGATGTCAGACGCTTTCCATGCTAAAATAGCTAAATATCATAATCATCATCTCGACAGCGACGTAGCCTGCATTTAATGGTTGCCTTAAATATGTTCTTGCAACGACCAGGAACACACAATGGGCGTATCAGAACTACGTTCTAAGCAAGGAGTCTTTCCAACGATAGAATTTATTTATGAAAATTGAAATTTCAAGACAAAATTAACAGCATTCCTTTTGTTGCATTCTTGCAAACTTCTGAACAGGAAATAGTTTGAAATGGACTAGAAATCATAGTCACTATTGTTTTACACCCAGTTTATGTCTTCTGACATCCCTTCCAGAAATAGTTTCAATGACTTTCAAGGACATGTTGGTAGCTTCCTAGTTTTTAAATTGAATTGTTTGTTATAATGAATGATAGTTATGTAGCAGAAGTCCTCTCCCAAACGCATGAATGGAATACTGCATAAGCGTCAGTCACCCCTTCCCTTCTAATGCTTCTGTCATCAATTAATGATTGATTGTTTTATAATTGTTATTATTTTCTATCATGTATAATTTTTTTCCTGTGTATTTTTTTGCTTGTTTTTATTTGCGGAAATAAATATTATTATTATTATTATTAATTTACTACTGTTTAGAGAAATATAAGATTACTATTGAGATTCATTTAACTTTTTCATATTGGATTCTTTAGCCTCCGGATACCAGTTAATGCTCCAGTGCTAATGATACCAGTAATGCATGTCTTAATATAGATGAAGGTTTAAATACCTGCGTTTAGGTATCCAATAATTATTTGTTCACTACCGGTTTCAACCCTTCCATGGGGTCATCATCAGGTGGTTACAGGCGTTATTTTATCATCGCCGATTCGCTGATCCAAAACGCAGGTATTAAAACCTTTATTTATATTAACTGGTATCCGGAGGCTAAAGAATCCAATATGAAACTCGAAGCCATGCAAGCAAAAATAGCCTTTCAATACAAGGATGTAAGACTGAAATTATATAAATTGTCAGAAAATATTAAGTTTAATAAAGCATGTCTAGTTAATGGTCTAGTTCCGTGTGTCTTTTATCATTCGACGTTTTATATTACGACGAATCGCCGAATCGGCGATGATAAAATAACGTCTGTAACCACCTGATAATGATCCCATAGAAGGGTTGAAACCGGTAGTGAACGAATAATTATTGGATACCAAAACGCAGGTATTTGAACCTTTATTTATTTAATTTTTCCAGATGTATGGTTTGGATAACTACCTATTAATCTTTTAACCTTCTATACATTTTAAAATTTATGGTCATGATTTCTTAAGAATCGATGAATCAATTATAACTAATTCTATTCAATATCATAAATATTTTTTTTAAATTTTAAATGAAAGGCTCTACAAAACATCTTAAATGAGGGTTGATTTTACAGAACATGGTTTTCTGAAACAAATGAAAATGTTATTACTGTTAACTTTTTCAAATGTTATTAATTTAAATATTGTTCGATTTAAATATATACAGGCAATAGAAAAATATTTAAATATTCAAATCTTTCTGGAAAGAGAATCTTTTCTTTTAGAAAAAGTATGGAGCGATAATATAATACAGTGATCCAGTAATACCAGCTAGTATAATTTTTCAAACTTTAATCCAAAATGAAAGCTAAATTCCGGTGAATTGAAGAATTCTGAACAACTTTACCAGAAAATTGGATTGCGTGCTCTGGAGTGTTCAAGTAAGTTCCTAGAATTCAGGACTGTCTAAAGTAAATGAAAAAGTAATAAAACTAAGTGGAACTCAAATCCATGACGGCTCAAAGCGTGAGTGTTGTGACAGAGATAAACCCAGCGATGAAGATTTCACACAAAAGGAGCAGACTGCCTTCAATAGAAAGATTTATTTCGACAGAAATACACAAAGACATTTCTTGAGGATTGGAAACTCTTCTAGTATTATTGTATCGTATGAAATGTGTGATAAAGAACGTAAACTTGATTTTGCCATGTTGCTGGATAAAGGAACTGAATTCGAGATCCAGTAGAGTAAAAAGTAATTGCAGAGATGGTTTTCAAGATTTACGATTGTACTACCCATGCAAGCCCTCGTCGTTTTTTCAAATCTACTGAAGATGCAAATTTATTTAATGTATCATATCATGCAAATTTAGGAGTTTTCAGGGTAGCGCAATTTTCAATATTTCATCATTCTGTATTTTTCATTGTCTTATCCACAATCACATGATTACGCAAATATAAAAATAAGTGTTGTAATCGGAGAAAAAATACAAAGCTTTAATTTCAAATTTGGAGTTAGGCATCTCCAGCTAAATAATTTAAAACTTGAAATGCTTGGTAATGTAATAATAATGCATGGAATTGCAATTCACATTCATATCCCCATAACAGAAATTGAACTGTTATTAAAATTATGATGTTGAAAAACACTTTTAAGTGGGAATTGTGACTCACGTTATAGCGTGACATGTCTTGGATTGCAAGGCATGCCTTGAAACAGTGTTCTATGGGTCGTCTGATGATGCTCTTAACATTAGAGTGAAACGGCTGTCACGACATAACGTGAGTCACAATTTCCACTTGAAAGTGTCTTTCAAGTTTTTATTGTTATTAAAAGTTATTATATAAGTTATTAAATATTCATATGTGTTGTCCAAGTGGAAATATCTACTATTAAATGACATTATATTCTGATAAAATCAGAGCATTAGATTGAATTTTTCGTGTTTTTTCATGGGAGGAAATATTTGGAAATGTGGGAGGAGTATTCATAGAACATAAAAACATAAAGAAGTCTGTCTGTAGATTGTGGAAATTAAAACATGAAATGAAAACACTCAAATACTCCAGTTTATTGAACTATGGCTGAATTTCAGCTCTCTCTCACTTTCTCTCTCTCTCTTTCTCTCTTTCCGCTTAATGGAAGTTGAATTTGAAGAAATTAATATTTCTGTAGAAGCATTTGTTCATAAATCACTGAACACATTAAACCTGGACTGAAAGATTTAATCAAGTGACTCTTGTTTGAGCACAAGATGCTTGGACTGTTGGTGTTAACTAGTGTTAGTTGGGACTGTTAGTGATAACTTGAATAACTATACTGAATTGTTTCCATTTTTATTGCAGTAAAATTCAATGTTGATGTTTCATTGTATTTTATATAATATATTCTCATAATATACATTGTGTCATAATATGGAGGCAAATTAGACTTCACATTGTATCGAATAGATTTCCATTGAACTGAGCTTCAAAATGAGATTTATTTTTAATCAATATTACTTGCAGTGTTGTTTCATGATGCTGCTGCATTGTTGAAAATAGCCTAATGAAACAATTTGAATTCGGAATATTTTGTAACAGTATTAACTGAATCGTAACACATTTGAACGTTTATGGAAATATAATAGCTGGGAGATGAGAATGATGAGAAGACCCTATACTGATGCTTACTACTGAGTCCAATAATGAAAGCTTGTTCGAGTGGAGGCTGAAATGATAATGAAGCGAAAAAGGCTTCATTTGATGGAAGTTGTGTGCTGTTGAATCATTTTGCTTTTACATGACTAGGAATGAAAACATAACCAAGCATACGATCTTGGATGACTGGAGGCCAATAGCATGTTTGCCGCTCAATCAATGATCGTCTTTAATATGGAATTTCACTCTTTCATTGTCTGAAACCAAGCACTTGAAGAGTTCAGAATTATTCAATCTCAAGCGATGTTTTGTATCAAAATTGAGAGATACGCATGAAAAATTTAGAATGTAAAAAATGAGCAAAAACAAGTCGCTTAGTTAATTAAAACAAAATTGAAATCTTCTAGGCCTACTTGTTTTTCCAGAGAAAGTAGGATGTACATTAATACAAATAAAATATTTATTTCAAAAAAATTCTTGAATCTTATCTGCACAGCAAAATAATTTGTAAACTTTCTTGATGCAATAGTTGAACATTATTAGAAAAAATCCAACAATATTGCATTAATACTGTGATCTTTACAAAAATGGTATGTATTAAATAAAAAAATCTTCTAAATGGTGGCTGATTCAAAATGAAAAACTCAACCCGATGCATATCTGGACGCCTTTGTCAATGAAAATTTATTTAAAGAGAAAATGAAAAAGATTTTGATTTGATATCGTTACAGGTTCTATCACTAAAATAATGCTGGCAACACTTGAAAGTAACACTTGGACTTAATTTATGCAATTAACTCACAAAATATACTAACCAGTAATTATCACGAAAGAAAATAAATAAAGAAACAAACAGTTCAATAACGTTCAACTAATAATGAATATTGCTATAACAAATACAAAACTAATTAGTAACTGTCAATAGGCCGATCAATAATGTAATGATAAGTGTTTAATAATTTGTTTAATGGCTTAATGTCTAATAAACTGAACACTCTTTTTTGTAGGCTGTTGGGTAAAGGTACAGCACCTAGAAAAGCATTCCCGTGCAAAGAACTGTAATGTGAAAGCTTTTTAAATGCTCCTGGTGGAATTGTAAAGAAGAGGTGGGTCGGATTTTAGTGCGGTCGTTGTTGAGACAATGTCATACTACCAGCCAGGTCACACACCCGTTTGTTGCTTTTAGAATGCAAACCATACCAAATAGATTTTGCTTCTGTGTAAAAACAGTTATTCAGAAAAAAGATTCATTTATTTTTATTATAACTTTTTATGTTGGTAGACCTCCCCGGTAGTAGATTGGACATTAGATAAAAAAATTGTAAAATAAATATCTCTGTGGTGAGTGATCACTAAAACGTCCACTCAGAAAAGTTTTCTATAAATTTTCATTGAATTCAAATAGACATTGAAAAATTGAAATAATTTACCAAATCACAAATGTGCTCATGATAAGAAATGTGCAAATATTATTGTTGTATGATTTTAATTACCTATTTCGATGGCTCTTCGTCTACAATTCAATTTTTCAGAATGTTTATTACTGCATTCATTCATGACATTTCTTTGGCAAATTGAATTTATTTATTTATTTGAGGTTTGTGTTGAAACTTGAAATAAAATTATTAAATCTACAAGATAAAACATTTCTTCTCTCATAAATTTCACCTCACTTCAGAAAGTTATTCAACAAAGAAAAAATGAAAGAGATCTTGACAGCTATAACGACAAACTAACAACCCAAACAGTCGAAAGGTACTTCATTTCATTGATATTATATGCTTCATTTATTAATCAGTTGTCCGGATTTGAATATCCCTCCTCTCAATTTAGCATCCCATCAGCTGATCAGTATTTGGAATCAGCTGTTCTACTGTTACTTTGTCAACATGTCGAGTGCCATTATTTTTGCGTGAGGTTAGTTACTGTTGTAGCTGATTTCTTGTATTATCTTTGTATGTTTGATGCTGATTCTGGCTATCAAGTTCCTAAAATCTCTTAGCACTAGACTCTGATAGTCAAATTGTTTATGCCAAACTTGAACTCAAATAGCCTACATCTTAAGCGTCTTTATCTGGTACTTGGGAAGCTGTGATAGAACTAGTTTATCAATACAAACGAGTGCCGTAAGTCAACCTTCAACGCCATATACTGTATAGCGTGACAGTTGACATTACAAATTGATGTAAATTCAGGCTTTTAATTTCTCCATGCTGTTACTCCTGAGTGAATTCAATGTCTTGAAGAAGTGACTTCAATCTTGAAATTAGGCATGCATTGATTGATCTGAGCGTGCATCACGAATTGAATCTATACGAACTGAATAATGTTCCGCACTTTGGCGTTCATTTTCAGAGTAGGAATTTCGTTCAATAATATCTATATTATTTGATCTAGGGGTATTGGCTGTTGGATATTATTTTTTGTTGCTGTTGCTAGTATTTGTAATACTAATTGCTTGTATGTTGTGTGTTGTAGGCACTGCTGCAGGCACATGACGTGGTGGCGCATGAGATCTACGGCGAGGAGGCGGTGCGCGTCACTCCCCCTCCCCTCCACCCCTACCTCAACGGTGGCGACGAGGACGAGATGGAGGGCGGGGGCCCCGGTTGCGGCGCCGACCCGGCCGACTTCGAAAACGTCACCCGCGTACGCCTTGTCCAGTTTCAGAAGAACACGGACGAGCCGATGGTCAGTCACTTTGACTTATAGTTATAAAATATCACTCTAAATATTGTAATATGTTTGGGGAATTTAGGCCGGAAGTTAATGTAGGGAGAGTTTGTTGAACATCTGAAACTCCGGTATTTTGCTTGAGGTTAACCAAATATCAGCCCCTTACATTTTTGACTCAAAAAATAAGTGTCTGCTTCAAGTTTTCAACAAGTTGCTTCAAGTTGATTGAATTAAATTATTCATAAGTTTCTTGTATTTCCTCGGCGTGTATAAAATTATGCCATTTTCGTGAGGAATCTGTTTTTTGAGCGACTGCCCGTTACTAGGACATGACATTGGATGTTGATTATTGAGAAGGTTTATCATTATGATCATGAATTTAAAAAATAACTATCAATATTAAATTTCTGGATGTTTTCTTTGTTACAAATGTTGAGAATAAGTTAAGGATATATATTGACACTCACTTTAATAACATTAACCTTCCTTGGACGTATCTAAATTTATTATAAATATTGTAACCGATAATTATTGATAAGTTTACTACATATGATGTCATTATTATAAAGAAAGCTCTGTGGCCTGCTGCACATCAATGAAAACTCAATCGTTCTTATAGGAGCTTTTACTTGTGAATTGTAATTTGTAAACAGTTATACAACAGGCCCCTGATTGCATACCAATAAACTAACTAATTTATTCTCATGGGAGATGTTACTTATGAATCGTAATTTGTAAAGAATTATGGAACAAACCCATGATTTTTTGGAAAAAATTAATATTTCCTGGTGCTGGAATTCAATATGAAGGCCGGTTCAGCTTTAATGGTCTGGTTTTTGTTTTAAATTAGCTTTTAAACCCGGTCCAATTCAAATGAAAGGCTTAGTGGTGTGATACAGGATGATTTTTTTTATTAAACATAGAATTCAATTATACTGTGCAAATAGAAGCAAATATGAGTTCTTAATCATTTATGTTCCTCTTGAAAAGTCACTTTGCGAAACGTTACCTAGCCTGTGTATTTACTTGCTTTATGACTTGACGAAATTATTATATCCGAAATATGTGAGGATTTTTTCATTGCAAATCCAGATTAATAATACAGTTACAGTATATTATTTGATACATTGGCGTACTGCCGGGGGGGGGGGGGGGGGGGGGGGGTTCTGGGTTACAGCCCTCCCGTTTGAGCCTGTGAAAGAGGCCCCAAAAACGAGTAGGAAGGCATCAATAAAAATTCGATAATATCGGCTACTGAATGTAAAAAGGTTTTCATACGTGAAGAGTAAATAATGTTACCTATAGAAAAAGATTAATTTTAATACTTTAAACACTTCAATTATTTTTTTTTAATACTGTAATTAAATTTACAGAGGGCGTGGGGCAAACCAGGCAAAAGTTTCATTGAGCCTCAACGTTAAGAGGCCACATTATTTGGCAAATGAAAGCAAGTAATACAATAAGGGGCACCAATTTGTCCAGATAGGGCCCCTTTTTTCTCCAGTTTAGACCTCTAGAGGCCCTTTAGAAGCCTAACAGACCCTAGAGGCCCCTGGAGCCGCGGGCCTGTTTTAATTGCCACTATAGTCATATGAAGTAGAGATTTAAGTAGGCTGCATCTAGAATATTTCAAATTTCAACGTTTATAAACAAGGATCCCTTAATTGCCCTCAGCTTTGAGCCTACAGAGGTCCCACGATGCTCGTGAATCCCTGTATTTTCGGAGCCCCCAAATATGGTTTTGAAGGTCCCCCAGACAACTTGAATGAAGTTGACACAGTAAGCTTGAAGGGAGAAAAGGTCTCTTGAAATTTTTGTTGACTGGCTTCAAATGCTCGTTTCTGTTAATGTTCAGAACTGATACCCCATAGTCCCAAAGAGTTCATTGGGGGGGGCCACCATCTGTCCGACTATCCATTTCTCCGAGTATACCATTTGTCCGACTTTCTTCTACTTGTCATTAAATAAGAAAAGTACGTGTTACCACTTGACCGAAAATCCATTTGTCCAAATATACCACTTGTCCGAGTATCACATGACATCTTATAAGTTCAGAAATCACTTCCCCGAATATACCACTTGTCCGACTCTACCATTTGTCCGACTCGACTGTAGCGCATTCTAGCGACGTAGTTTATCACGCCTAACCGAAAATATCATGTTTTTTTTTATTTTTTCACACACTATCAAATGTTTACTTCTCGTTATAATAATTAATTGATAACTAGAAACTGCTGTAATAGTGTCAAATAGGATTAATGAGTATATTATGACTGTGGTAATGGTTTGTGACATGAACACTAGAAGGCATTGAGATATTGGCATGACGCGATTTGAGAAATCAGCCAATTACCAATCAGCATGAGTTTGCCGTTAAATTTGAAATATTGGAATTGTTCAGAGTGAAGTTTTCTTCTAAAACCAAAATCTTAATTCAAATAGAGTATTAATCCATCTCCTTTTCACATTGTGAATGATTAACTATTATGAAATCTTGTTTAAGATTCAATTAAATTAAGAGATAACTGTTTTGTTATTATTGGAATGTTTTGCTCACAAAAATCAAACCTTTGCTGCTTTGAATTCTGAGTAGAGTACCAGACCATACTTGTATACATCCAAGTTGTGTTTAAGTTATTGCATGAGTCTCTTATGTATAAAAACCTAGCTCACAAACCACAGCACTTACAGTCAACAATTTATTATTGTGAAATTTGTATTGTTCAATAGCCTACTGTGCATAAAACTTACATTACACAAATCATTCCCGGTGGTTCGGAATCCACCTAAAATTGTAGGTCCAACTCATAAATCACCTTCATCCAACTCATTACTCACGCACAGGTCTCAGACCTATGTGGGCTTCATCCTCAGAAAAAAAAGTGTTAGATTCTCAAATCTTGAGGTATGAGTTAAATATGAGACTCAATTTTCCCAAAAGTTCATCTGTTAATCAATATATTATATGGATCTTGAAGCCCTATCAGAAGTTCCCTAGGCATATTCCTGATAACTATATTGTTGGTCGTTAATGAGGTCATCAAAATCTTTAATTGGGGTGGTGAGAGAGCATCAGAATCGACATTCTCCTCCATTTTTGAGCTATTTAAAAAGTGCTTTTCATTTTTAGGATAGTGAGCAGTGAATTCGTTGGATCCTACTTCGAAGTACATAAAAAAACGATATTTCTGGACACAGAAATAGTTCTATAGTTCCTGACCGGTTAGAGCAATAGTTCCATGAAAGTACCATGAATACCTTCTATTCCTCAAACACGTAGCCTACCTCATAGTCTAGATACCTTGAAGAAAGTATATCATATAAATCTCTGTTCACAAGGTTCATTTTCTTTCTATTCCCACACTTGGTAAAAATAATTTGGTATAATGTTATTGGGGAAAAGACTACTTAGCATTGAAATTGAAGTTTTTCATTGGTACTGTTCTTTATTGGCGTAATATAATGAATGCTATTATAATGTGATGGCATTTAGTAGCATAGCATAATACTAGTCTCAAAGAGATTTACATCAATAATTTATTTGCCAAATCTGAGTCAAATATCACTAACTCTCAATTTACTGGCTAATAGACAAATATCTAATCTAATAGCTGAACAACAGAGCTAACCTCAAAAGACGAAAACTATTTTTATTTAATTTTCTAGCTTAGCATACAGAGATAGGCGATAGATAATGCAGAAGTATCTCTAGAAGGCGTTGATTAAAGGCTAGAGTACTTATACCTAGTGCCTGGGACATGATAGTTCTGCCGCTAGAATGCGCTACAGTCGAGTCGGACAAGTGGTATATTCGGAGAAGTTGTTTCTGGCCTTATAACGCGTCATGTAGTAGTCGGACAAGTGGTATATTCGTGCAAATGGTTATTCGGACAAGTGGAAATACGTAGTTGACTTAATTATTGACAACAGGTACAAAAGTCGGACAAATGGTATATTCGGAGAGATGGAAAGTCGGACAGAAGGTAGTGACCCAGTTCATTGTGATAGTGAAATTTTCCACGCCATGAATCAGTTAACAAATAATATGAGGGAAGAGGTTGATAACCAGAAGAAAGCTTAGAGGAGAACCCTCAGACTCCCCAGTGTTTTCCCTCACCATCATATGTAATTACAAAATTACTGTAAGTTAAAGGCGTTGGATGTGTTATTAATTCAAAACTAGAATTTGATTTTTTTTTTGCACATTCTCTCTTTGCATATTCCATTATTAATGAAAAGTTCGATGCGAATTCAAGAGATTACGCAAAAATAGGAGAGAAGTTTATTACTCTTTGTGTCCTCACAGTTATCAACCTCTCTCTCGGTGTCCTTTCCCCTAGCTTCCACAGCTTTTTCATAGAATGGTTTTCAGTTGGCCTACACTCGAATTTTATCTTTAAATTTAAAAAAAATCAAACAAACAATTCAAATTAGTTGGACAGATTCTTTTGAGTATAGTAGGCAACTAGGCACAACTGGAAGACTTGATCAATGCTAGTTGGGATATCGAGTCAATAATTTAAAATTGGTGTGCAGGATGTCTCCAACCAAAACTCTGCCCCGGGCCACTAAAATGTCTCTTGGTGGCATTTTAATAATAATTTGAAACCACTATAGCTAATTAAATTGGCACTATAAAAATAGTATTTTTCGTATACTAGGCTATACATTGAAATTTGTTCACAACTAATTAATGAACTAACAATATACGAAAAGTGGGTTCAAGTTCTTAGGTGAACAATTCATAAAAGCAATGATTCATTAAATTTAAGGTTTCACTTCACCCAATTTATAAACTTCATTTTAATAAATACTCGTATAAAATTAATGTTTTTAATCCTCAAATCAAGTTCTCAATATCGAAAATTAAAAAATTTTCCCATAGCCTAGTGTGGACTAAAATGAAGGGATTCAAGCTTTTCTAAATATGAGTCTCTAGAATCTCTAGTCTCTATTTAGAATCTCTTGGAATACAATTTCAGAGGGACTATTTATCAAAACATTTTCGGGGGAGGACACCGGACCCCTCTTGCCATGGGGGGATTCCATACTCCCCAGACCCCCCGGGGGCCCCCAAATCTCTGATAACTCCCCCATTAAGATTTTTTCGTTGCGCTACTGAGTTGATATCATTAAAGAAACCAGTGCTACAACTATAATGAAATAACATTCTAACTTCTTATTGCCTTACCTTAGCTGTTAGCAGGCAGAATACAGGACTCAATTGTATTTGACCTAATGTTGAACCATGAGGACATACCTTAGGGAAGTGATAGCCGTGAGCCGTAGCTGGTATCTGTTCAATCAGATAGAGATGAGCTGCGTTCTCCTGGGCTCTCTTTGTAAGGGTGACCGATTAGATTGGCCAGCAAAGAAGACATTGTTCTCTGCTGTAAAATCACTTCCCGGTGGTTCGGAACCCACCTAAAACTGTACGTCCAACTCATCAATCGCCATCATCCAACTCTACCCACGTACAGGTCTACCTATGTGGGCTTCATCCTCAAAAAAAAAAAAACTTGGGATTTTGGACGGATAAAGTTTTTTTTTTAACTATGGTACCCGTAAGCCTTCTGTTGATGTCATTCAACCTAACATTAAAGCTTAATGTATGTAAAACAATTTTGGAGGCGAAATATGACTTGATTAGCAATGTTTACCAGGTTTGATGCGGATCGGAAGTTGTTTTTAAAATCACGCAAGTTGTGGTTCACTTTAAATAGGGTTTGTGTCTTGGTGGATACGAGGAGGTTTATGCAAGATACAGGTGCAGTTGTGAGGAGAGTAGCTAGAGTGATTTGAGTCTAATTCGCTTATGTTCCTATATTATTCCTTCAGTTATACACTTCCTCTGTCCAACAAGATGACGGAGTTGAAGAATAATTTCCAATTGCTTCTTCGACGGTAGTGACTTGATTGCAGTTGCAATTTTATATACATATTATTTATGTATTAATTTTGTTTGGCAATGCGGCTAACTATTTACATTTACATAGTTATTCTAACAACTATTTATTATTAATTTTCTTTCAAATACCGTATTTAGGTTGAATGTCAAAGATGTAAAAGACCCTCTCAAGGGTCAATTTAATTGTTACTTGAAGTAGAAGTGATCCGTGTAAAGTTCTTCAGGATATTTGAAAAAACAGTACTACTGCCATCACTTTGATAATTACTGCAGTGTTATTTATGCAATAATGATTCACATCACTACTAAGATTAATTATGCATTGTATCATATTTGGTAGCTACTGTGCATTATTATTATACACATCTTTTCTATTCTCTGTTCTCAAGAATCCTTGGGGTTTGAGTTATGTTTGGAAAAATATTAAAATATAAGTTTAAAAGCAATGTTCATTCTACTTCATCCAACTTATTACCTGCCCTTGCACAGATTTCAGACTTATGTGGGCTTCATCCTCCAACAAAAAAACTTCTAATTCTTCGAATTGGGTATTAATATTTGATGTTGCTATTCTGACTTCGCGGTTATGATACCCGTAGACAATCTGAGAGATTCCTGTTGGAACCACGTTGTAGAACAACAGCTGCCAGTGTTCATGCAGCATATAATGGCCCTAGACTTTTTAACCGTCTGTTACTTGAAATCTCTGGGTCGCCCCAGTCCATTATGGATTATTATTATTTGTCCACTCACAAATAATTTAGACAGTGCCTTCGATTGTTTTATCAAAGAGACTAGTTCAAAGTGGACACAATTTTAATTATAAATAGCCAGATTTATATTGCAGGCTGGAAAAGTACATACTGTAATTAATTCCTACAATATTATTGTGTTAAAATTTATATTTTCACAATTTTGTATTATAATGAAGATTCATTCATTTAAAATAATAATAAAAAACTAGAAGTGTTTTTTAGGTATCAATTTTGTTATTATTTTGCTTTAAATATTCAATTGTATCTTTTAAACCAATAGCCTATACTAACATTTATTTTAATATACTAACATTTGTATAATGAGCAGTACAGATATGTTTTTTTCAGGTTTCTTGTAGTATACATGTTATTTTTTAATTCAATGTCTTATTATGATATTGGCATTTTAGAGATGCACCATCCCTCAGCACAAGCTTTGCTTAAAGAGGGATGTAACAATTATTTCATTTATTATGTTTTATGTAGATATTCATTATTATGATAAGAAGTGATGTCATTTTTGTTTGAATATATGAATGTTTTATTATGTATTGTTGACAATAAATAAATTGAATTGATACTGTATCAATAGAAGGTTGATTTTTCTACAAATCTTCATCTTGGTCTTGCAGAGTCTAATTGTAAAGCCAGTCGTAACCTTTTCTTTCATTAAAATAGAAGTTCATTCTTACTGAATCATGAGGTTTATATTTCACAATAAATGGTCAATCCCTAAGGAAGTTCCTCAGCTATGGCAAGTTTATCGTTGGCAGTATGGGCAATTTAAACTACTGAATACATATCACGTTGCACGGTTAAATGACGGTAGGTTATAAACTAGCATTTGCATTAGTGAAGTTGATGAACAGCATCTTGATAAGTTGCGTGAGCATGAAATCGAGATTAATAAAACGTTCATGCCATTGTCATTAGTTATTTCCTTCGCCACTTTCTGGAATATAGGGATGTCATCTGAATATGAATTCTTCATAGTATGCTAAATTTAATGGTAATTGAATCTCAACTCATAATTTTAATCAGATTCAATTTTGAATGGAATACGGTAACTCATAGTGTAAGGTGCATCGTATTTATACACTAACCAGCTTTATTCTTGCTCCATCCAAAAATCGGTTTATGTAGATGCAATGATCATGAGTGAAGATGATTGCGTCTATATGAAACACAAATTATTAAAACTTTAAATTTAATGCTTTATTTTTTTAATGATGATGAAATTTCCTTTGCAAAACCGCTTTAAAACACGAAACCGATGTAAAATGATATAAAAATCACTTATTCAGGATACCCAGACCGGATAAAAACAGCTTTTCAACGTCTATTAAAGTTATAATTTCAATTTTTTAAGCGAACGACTTAGAATGTTTAAATTATAAATAGATAACTATTGAAGGTTAATTGCCTTTGATTGAGCTCATATTGAAAAGTTCAAAAATTCAGTTTTTCATTATTTCTTTTATTTTTATCAAAGTGAGTGTCAATACTAATCATTAACAACTGATTGTTTTGGGCAAAGCACACTACTTATAATGATAGCTACTTATATTGAGCCTGGATTGATAATTATTTTCTTTCTGCATTATAATTATGATTAATTTTCTGAAATTTGTTATTACAAAGTCATATTCTAATACTCATTATATTTTTTCCTATTGTGATTGAAAGACCAATATAATCATAGGTCGTGTACAAGAATTCGAGAATCTGAACTCGACTCAGTACAGGTACATGTGTACATATACCTGGTACATAATTCGATTACAAATTTATATAAGAAAAAACAGTTACAGGGAATTATAAAATTTTCTCCGAATAATCTCTCTAAATAACTAAAACCCTTATTATAAAATTCATAACGAATGATTTTGTCATCAAGCTTCTACAGTGTCTGTCTATTCAAGTGTTAATAATGTTGCAACGTTTTGTGATCACTATAGTATTTTTCAATGTATTCACTACGCTATTCAATTTAAATGTTTTACACAAATACTTGAAAGTATTTTGATTCTATAAAGTGTGTTTCTTCATCATCTTGATGTATTGTATATTTTTGTTTTTGCAGGGTATAACACTAAAAATGAATGAAGAAGGAAAGTGCATAGTGGCCAGGATAATGCACGGCGGCATGATCCATCGGCAGGCCACTTTGCACGTCGGTGATGAAATAAAGGAAATCAATGGAATTCCTGTTGTGAACCAGTCGGTTAATGCCTTACAAAAGATCCTGGTGAGTAAGAAATTCATTCTATTCAATAAGTTGTGGAGGCAATTAAGAATTGAAATAAATGAATAAGACGTTAGAAAAAAAATTCTAGTTTTGTAGATGGCTGTCAATGTTAATAGTTTCTGTATTTGCATTGTAAAAGCATTGATAAAATGCATCACTCATAAAGTACATATTCACTAATATAGTTCACAATACTAACGGTTTCTATCCTTCTACATTCCATTTTTAAATTAATCACTTACAATCCAGCTTTAGGATTAGTTATAATTTTCAATTCTTCGTTATTAATAGTATATACACTATTTATTTATTTATTTATTTATATAGACAAAGTAACAATAGGGGCGTCGCAACTTCAGCTTGCTGTCGTTTAAGCGATCGTGGGTTCGAATCCCACTCTACCGTCAGGCATTTATGTGTAATCATTCACCTCATTACCCACGCACAAGTCTCGGACTCATGTGGGCATCATCAGCAAGAAAAAAAACAATAAATGCGTCCCCAATAACCCCCTCACCCTCCTCGCGTTCATGATCGTCACACCAACTCAATGGTTTACATAGAGTTTGCATTAAAGGTTTCCATCAACAATGAACTGCCTGCTGTCTGCAATAACTTTCAATGATTCCTTTTTTAAAATTTTTGGCATTTTCCATATAATATGAAGATAAATGATTTCATTCCTAACTATTAGCAGGGTGCTGACTAGTATTTCAATATGTTTATTGGGAAGTGATAGCCGAGTGCCGTATATGTTCAATCATAAGCTACGAAACTCCTGGGCGCTCTTTGTAAGGATGTCCGATTGGATTGGCCACCAAAAAAAAGACTGTTCTCTGCTGTAGAATCACTTCCCGGTGGTTCGGAACCCACCTAAAACTGTAGGTCCACTCATCAATCACCATCATCCGATTCATTACCCACGCACAGGTCTCAGACCTATGTGGGCTTCATTCTCCGAAAAAAATCATTTCGTTAGATTTCGTTATTCTTGGTGGAAAGGATAAACCATCTTGAAAAACATTTGCGTCTCCTCATGCATTTTTTAATGAATTCTGTTTTTCTAGTGAGAAAATATTTATTCAAATACTTTCTTAATAATCTCATTAATTGATCTGAAATAGAATAGCCTACAGTTTTTTTAAATCCAGAATGTTTAGGGTTAATTTTGTTGATATTTTGTAATTTGGAAATTCAGGGCCGATGTATTAAAATAGCATTCATTAGAAATTGCCTCACAATTCCTTTAATAATGAATTATTGCAGAATCCATTATCTTGACAGCTTTTGATATTTCATGTCTATTGAGTGAAAAGATAATGATGTCATAAAATCCATTTATCATGACATGAATTGGAATTTAAAGATGGCATTACTTCCATTTTTGTTCCGAGAAACGACTGAAAGAACTGCTTTGAGGAAGAGTGCTCTTTGGTGAATTATGGGAATTCTATTGTTCTTGAAGCTTATTTTGTGCCTTTGAAATGAAGCTTTGAATCCACTAGAAGAGGTGAATTAATCATGATAATTTGGGTAGTGTTCAGCAGTTGAGAAATGAGAAACAAACGCCAATGAAAGTTAAAATTAAATTGAGAAGAAAGTGTGGGATGTTGTCATCAAATCGAGATGAACTTTAAAATATTTTAGAAAGCTCCTTATGAAATGTTCTCGCTTCATCTGAGACTTTTAGCAGAAAGTAACACCTCTCATAATAAAAGGGGTATTTTAATGCTTGCGAAGACTATAATGATGATGATGATGATGATGATGATGTTGATAATTATCTCTAATGTGGAGGTTACAGCCACTGTTAACTGGCTATATAGGCATTAATAATTCTTGTTGTTTTTACTACAAATTGTCTATCAATCAAGTATTTCATTGATTTGTTGTGATACGTATAACAACTGCAATGCAATTTACATGAACATTCTAAAAAGACTCCACAATTAATTTTCTACCAATATCGGCTTTTATGGCAAGAGTATTTGCAAAATTTTAAAGCATGAAATTATATGATAAATTTTTGACACTCAATTTTCAAACTTTTACTTCACATGTTTGAATGTATTGAGACTTGTAGCACTATAGATACCGTAGCTGCACACAATGTTACTTCTCTTCAATTTTTCCTTTTAATCAACGAATTACATATAAATACTTATTATCATGGCGATAATACGTATTTTCACCAATAGGTACTACTATGATGAAATGTGTGATTATGTATTAGGTTGGAGAAGAATAATATCTAACCTTACTTTTCTCTGTAGTGATAGTCATTTTTTTTTTTTGGAAAAATGACAAATACTTTTACAGGGCACAAACTGTAATTCAAAGATTAGAAGAAAAACTGTGTCTTTGCATTTCTAATTGTGATAATTTTCATTACAAAAGTAACTAAAAAGCTATCTTTTATGAGTTTTAAGATTTTCTGATATTTTAAACTGTGCATTACATGTAGTAGAACCTTAAAAAGCCAGTAGATTATGTTGGGCTGCACACTAAATGATGATGCAGTAATACCCTGTAAAACAAAATTGTTAAAAAATATATTTAGCCTAGTAGTGCAGACCTCTGGCCTTGGCCAAACACATTTCCACCTCTCCCTCCACCCTAGTCCTCTCACAGCTTTTCCCTTGAATCGAAATCCAATTTGTCCATCCACCTGCTCCTGAGGCGATCAATCAACCTCCTGCTATAAAACCTGCTATTAAAATTATATAATAGCCATGTAGTAAAAAAAACAAGTCTAGGTCTTATGTTAGACAGTATTATTATGAAAATCAAAACTAATACCCTTTAAAACTTCCAGTATTCCTATCTTATAAAGAATACAGCTCAAAAGTTTCTTATATTTGGTATCTGATCACTTTCACAGATTGAATTAACAATTTCAGTTTTTAAATAATTTTTATTTGTTTGGAGGGTATTCTTCAAATTCTCAATTAACAATACAGTATGTATTTTCAAGTTATCTCATGAGAGTCAATCAAGTTGATTTGATATAAGTAATTCTTGGAATAATAAATAATTAGTAAAATTCAGGTTTATGCTCGTGAAATTATGCTCCACTGTGCATTATATTGATCTACATTTAACATTTATATAAATAAATAAATGTTTTATTCCTCAAAAATGACATCATAAAAACACTTCACACTTCAATTCATCATACCATTTTTAAGAGTTCGCCACATGAAAGATGACCAAGAAATAAAAAACTTATAAATCATAGCCTAAATAATAGGTATACACATCCCAGGTATTTGAAATTTCATACCAGCCCCAGTACTCTTATCATTCTGACAGGATGCTTGCCACAGAATGCCATAACTTTGAATTTGTCAATAGAAATTCGAAAGTATGCTGTAATATTCACACAATTTATCTAGGAGGTGAACAGATCTCTGGAACTTGTCTTCATTCTCTTGGATTACTTATAAATCATCTGCAAATAGCAACACATTCAAGTGATTTAACTCTCATCTAATTTAACTCCTACATTTGCTTAGTATTTTCATTTTTGTCGATTAATTTTATTTCATCAAAATTAATAAAGGATGATAGTTTTTCACGACTTTATTGAACTATCATTATTATTTAATTCTATTATGGAGTTTCACAACATCAAACATTTATTTAATTATCGCAACCAAATAGAGAGAAAACAACAAGCTTCAATCCCAATGCCATCTCATCCAAAACCTTTCAATATAAAGACAATTTCACCCCAATCTTTATAGGTACTCTTTTCACCCGAATTCCGATCATTTGACATTTCACGTCGCTCAGTCTTACTAATATTTTAAATGTGATAAAGGAATAGAAATTGCAAGCGAATTACTAAAATGAACTTCACAAGAATTCTATTCTACTGTTGAATAACCTGGAATTTCACATCTTCGAGTTAACAGTATCATGGTAAACGTTACTCTCTCTCCTTATATAATGGCGTACAGTATCTTGTTACAGTATTGTGTACATTTTTGGTTGATCAGTGAATGAAAATTGGACATGCACTCACGCACAGATTAAGGGAGAATAATGAAAATAGAGCTGCATACTCAAATGTGGATGTTTGGCCAAGAATGAGCTAATGTTCAAGGAATGGATGCAGACATGGAAAAGGAAAAAAGATTGATTATGGTTTGAAGCAGTTTGCTTGTGCTATGTCTGTAGGCAGCTGGGATACAAATGGCCAGCCTTGTAGAGGGAGTAGAGAAATTTAAGAAGTTCAGTGACTTGGGAAATGGGAAAGAAATTGATGGGGAAAACGAGTAAGAAGTAACAAGGAAATTCATATTATGAGGTGAGTTAGGTGAGCTGATCAAGGCAACTTATGGGGTGATTGCTGATGGCGCGAAGCTAGAGCAAAGTAAGAATTGAAGTTTGAAACGATGTTGTAAAGTAATTGGATAAAATGCAAGTGAAGTGTACTCAATATAACATTTGACTTTGAGAGTAAGTTTCCAATAACTATCAATTAGAACAAATGGATACTTTGATAAAAGTAGTTCAGGAGAGATGGACTCAAAAATCTCAAATTCAAATATTCTTTATTCCTCGTTATATAAGAAATTAAATCTTACAATCTGTCACCTCATTATTTACATTAAGGAAAAAATGTACAAATTGATTGAACATATTATGCTATACAAAAAATTAACAGACTTTTGAGAAGAGGAAATTAGTCCCCACATGGACCGAAGGTCTATGAGCAAGGATGAGTTCATGATCCAGGTAGGCTTACCTAGTTGATAGAACAGTCTGGAACTGGCAACACATTTGAATATTAACTAAAAATGCAAAACTTGAAGTAAGTTAAATAAATAAGGCATGTAAAATGAATTGGATGTCGACAATATATTTTGAGAGGATGACATTTCCGGGAAATAAAAATAACATAGAAATAATAATGATAATTGAAACTAATGATAATTAAATTGAAACTA
This sequence comes from Conomelus anceps, assembly GCA_948455865.1. Classification (NCBI taxonomy): domain Eukaryota; kingdom Metazoa; phylum Arthropoda; class Insecta; order Hemiptera; family Delphacidae; genus Conomelus; species Conomelus anceps. The sequence goes on from OX418217.1 coordinate 33,551,534, forward strand.
ACACAATTGTGTCTCCGACCACTAGTTATGGCATATTAATACTTTGGCATACTATACAAGGATTTCAGTCAATCATAATCATTAGAAGAGACACCCCGAACTATGCACATATGAATTTGTATGCATGCATATTTGTTACACAAACCTAATGCTATTTTGTACTATTGTAGCAATAACAACTATCTGTACGTTGACAGCATAAGTTCTTCTGTGGCATCAGTTCAGAGTCAGTGAGAGCGAATGATTTTTTTTAAATATTAATAGTAGCCGAATCAAATAATATTGTGACCATAGCAGATATTCCTGTAAAAATTTGAGAAATATATGAAGGATTAGTAGTCGAAATATCTTAATTTAAGTAGACAAATGTAAATGGCTATGTTTTGTGAATAACTGTTGTTATATGGGTGATCGGCTGCAGTAAAAATAGTGTGATGTTGTCTGAACAAGGGATGAATGAATACGTTTTGATGTAGCTCTTGTCTTTTCCACCGATAATTTAAATAAACTGAGATTGATTTCCAAGTAAAAATAAACAAAAAAAATTATGGTTTAACGATCATTTCGCCTCACTGTACGAGCTTCTTCAAAAAACTCCAGTATTTCTCGCCTTTACATCCCCCAAATCATTCACTTTTCCCTCAACCATAACCCCCCCAATTTCATACCTTGAATCTCTACTGTTGGGAATATTTCAAAATGTTTGTATGTAATGTAATAATGCTGTATGTAAATATTTTAAACATAATATTTTTTTTTGTTTTTTTACAGCGTGAAGCGCGGGGCTCTGTTACATTCAAGATAATACCTTCATACCGCAGTGCGCCTCCTCCCTGTGAGGTACAAGTAAGCTCAAAACCTATATTATCATTCCTACCACCGTTAATACCTTGTAAAATTGTTCTTATTGGAATAATACGATATATACTAACTTGCATATTCTAACAAAATTATAAAAAACTGAATGTGATCCATATTCTCCTGTACATAGAATCTCTTCTTCCTGAGCGTTCTGCTCATAAAATACCAAATTATTTAACAATTTTCAATACCACTATTATACCTATTATATAGTCCATTCAATAGCTCAAAAATACCTTACGAATACAGTGTTATTGTACTGCTGGCTGTACGTTTTATGTAAATATGATAATGTGTTGTACTATAAATTTATATTACAGTTTGTATCACCCAATCTATAGTGAATAAATAAGACTGAATGTTTGAAACTATGTTTCAAGTAGCTTCAAAATTCTTTTCGTAGAAATTCCAGCATAACTCATACTCATACTCCAACATAGTATCGTTATCATCAAATAACACACTTCCACCTGAATAGCTGTCCCATCCGGCGGTGCGGAACCCACCTAAAACTGTAGGTCCAATTCATTAATCACCATCATCCAATTCATTACCCACGCTCAAATATCATACCTGTGTGAGCTTCATCCTCCGAAAAAGAAAAAAATTAATGCCCCCACTTTCCATTAAATACCAGTTAAGCCCAAATAAATATTTCGATTCACCTTCTCCATGTGTTGATATTGGTTTGCAATATCCTCACATATGATTCAAGTAACACTTTATGGTACCAATTTTTGTCTATTCAGCTCTCTTTCTCTTTTCTCGACCACCATCACTCATCAGAAATGATTTTTTTTTTAAATTGGCTTCATGACCTCTGATATTTTCCAAAAATTTCGAATAGAATATTTTGTAGTCCACATCCAGCCTACTAGTCATACTTGCAAATCCCTCACCCCTCTCTCGTAATATTTTCTCTAGAATAATTTTCATGGAACCATTACATATTTTCCCTCATCATTAGATCTTGCCTTAATAAATTATTTGGTATCACTTGGAATAATATGTCATATTTAATATACTTTGTATATACTTATTTACTTCATGCTTCTATATTTAGCAATAATATATTCTTAATATTTATTGTCCTCAATATAAATCCCAATAAACAGAAAATACTTTTGCCATGAAGATATTCCTGTGACATAATCAATCAGTTTATTTTTCTTAATTCTGTAACTTGTTTCTTTCACTGCATCAAACAAACTCATTCCTTCTTCATTTTTTAGACACACTCCCTGTCTATTTCCAGATAACTTTCTCTTCTAACTGTGGTAAAAAATGGGTGTTTGATTATCATCTTTAAAATTTCATCATAAAAAGTATCTCTAATTTTTACCTTATGGCCACTTCTTCCAGTTCCACATTAAGTTTCATACATTGTCGCTGCTTCCCAATGCATTTTTTTGATCATCAAACTTTTTATTGAGAATCTTTTTTCAGCATATTTTCAAATATTCTTTAATTACCTCTGTGGTCTTGTTGGTGGCGAATATGGTCCACATTCCAATCACCATCATTCAAACTCCAAAACAATCTCCACCTTCATCAATGCTATTATCATCTTATTGAAAATACAAGCCAAGCTGGAACCTGATTAATAAAACTCGATATTGAATCTTATTATTGAAACCTTACATGTAGAAATTTTTGTCTATGTTCTTGAATATCAGCAATTCTAACAATTGTAAATAACAAATTCATTTATTTCAGTAATTCAATAATTTATTCTTGATCGTTTTTAAGGTTGCTTAAAACTAGTTCAGTTGATTGTTCATCCAGATTTTCCTCATTCATATCGTTAATAAAATTCATATCTCCTCATAAACTTATTCAAGCTAAATTCTATTATCTTTGGCCATAATCTTTTTCAATAACATTTATTTCTTCCTGTACAACGTAACAAAATATTAATATTCAATTAATATTGATAGTTACCCTTTTCATTTGGATCACATTTCAGGATCAAAAAATTCAAGAGATGAACTTCATTATACTGTTAAATATTTAAATTAATTAATTCCAGTTCCAAAGTGAGCTTATTCGTGTAAAAATTTCTCTAATGTTAATTAGTGACATTAATTTCAAATGCGTATTAAATGTAATGATAATAAATATATGAAAATTGTCATTCTTTGTATCTAGGTACTAAACTCATTGTAGTTAAACTGTTGGGTAATCCTTTTGCAAATGTGCTTAACCTTCCTTTAATGTTTTGTAAATTTTTGTATTTTTATTCAATCACTTGTATCATAAAATTTTTCATGTACAAGTAGTAGAGCTATTCTTACAAGCACCATTTACGATTATTGTAGGTCAAAATGTTATTTTATCTAAGCTTTTCTTTCTTGAAATCACCTCCGAATATTTTTATACCAATTTGCTTGTTTAATTTCTTATTGTTTCTGAACGCTTTGTTCGAGTTCTGCAGTTATGTTTTCACATTCCTCCACCATTCTCTTTGGATTTGACCTAAATTACCATTTTTTGTTTTATTTCCTTATTGGTGTTTATTTGCCTATCTAAATGTTTAAGTTTTAATTGTTCAATTTTTCAATCTAATCAGATTGTATGTTACTTGTGAATATTGTGTTATCATGGTTGAATATGGGCTTTGGGAGTTACTGAGGGGGATGGGACTTCCAGGATCTTGATATTCCTTACTCAACAGGTGTTTCTTCAATATTAAACCTACATGTATAGATACATGTAATGATACATCATTAGATACATGCATAACCCTGTTGAAAATTCTGCATTAGGCGTGAAGGAACCTCTGTGTCTTCAATATTGTGCCATTATTCCAAATAATTCCTTCACTCACTCATAATTGTTTTCACTCAGACAATAATTACTGCGCTCATTTCATACTTGTTAGGTGTTATCAACTTGAAAATATTAACTCAACTTGTTGAATATGACTACCATGTACAGCTCCATTTGCATTATTGTAGGTGAATTGCGAGGTTTGAGCAGGGTTAATCTTTGGGATGTATTATATAATGGATGATCTTGAAGTCAATGATCATGAGGGATTTATATGAATTTGTGAACAAGTGTTACGCATTTCTTAGGGTGATGATATTGTAGGCGGTGATTTAAATATAAATATATCTCAAATAACTTTTCTGGTGATTTATCACAGATAACTTATTGGCATCAAAACAGTCTGTAAAGAAACACATCTAACCAGTTGAGTAAGTGCTTAGAAAAGAATAATAAATATAACAAATATAATAGTAGAAAGAACATTATTTGTAATCGATATTTTTGTCATGCTGTGATATATTGTTGGGGAAACTAAGTTGATAATCTCAAGAACAACTGAAATGGTTGATGATGATGGTTGTGGTTCTTTTCCTGGTGCTTTTGCAAAGCTTTAAATTTTAACACTTCTAATAAAGTAACTTCCATCTGAGTATTTTGTATATCTAATTGAATATTTTTTTATCACAAAGTTGATCGTATTGAGACTAATAATAATAATAATAATAATAATCTATCGATTAATTCCACCTATTAATAATGATATTATATTCCTTGTACAAAATAGTTTGTTCCTTGGTCAGTGGATTCACTCAGTTTGTGATTGGAATCTTGATTCAACTTCATTTTATATTTAGGGATAGAAGTGGAAAAAACTGTTTAAAAATAATGTAGATTACTAAGAGAGGATTTGTGTCATTACTCTGATGTAAATTGACACAGCATCCTCATCAAATAATCAGAAAATTCTTCATTTTGTCCATAGAACATTCACTTGGTGTGTAGCAACATATGTAATGCAAATAATTGTAATTCTCTGTATAGATAATAGGCATGAACTCATGAGGCTAAAATTTACTTGTATTACAAAATTGTAAGAACTATTTATTTGTTTGATTCTATTAGGTTAAATGGTCTTAATCATTTTTTTGAATGATTTCAACTTGATGAATAAGAAAATCAAATGTTAAATACTTTAGAACTAGAAAGTATTTTAGTGTATTTAGTGTGAGTTGAAGTCATATATTTGTGGTACTCTACATATAATGTTTGTTCTCATGCTTTTTCATTACCTTCTTATATAATATGATGCAGGAGAGGATCTTATTTTGTAGTTATTATACTCAAATATCTTAAATGCATTTATTGGAAAATGATTTAATGTTTAATGTGTTTTAACCAAGGCTTTATGTTTTCAAACTACAGTACAATGCTTTTAGCAAGATAGTAAGATTATTCAGAGATATGTATATTTCTTAACCTGGAAAGAAATAAGAATTGAATGCTCAAAGTTATGAAAAATGTTATTAGAAGAAATCGAAATCTTCTCAAGTAGAGCTGAGAATCGAACTTTGGCCTTCATAAGTTCCAAAGTCAACTTGCCACTTCTATTAGTTATCAAATTAAATTTTTTAAATCTTCCTAGACTGTGCAAAATTACTATAAAAATGTTTTATTGCTGAATTTAAAAGTAGGCTACTCATTTTTGAGTTTCAATTTTTTTTGCATATTTAATCAAAGAAAGGACTGCAGAAATTGTCTTCTCAGTTTGTTTCAATTTATAAAGTATTTGTTGTTTTATAATTATTGTACATTAATTCTAATGTCATTTATACCAGTTTGAAATCAATAGCTATTGTGATTGTCATTTTTATTATGTTTTAATAGATTCTAAGCTCTTAACACTGGCCTAGTTGCTGAATACCTAACCTGAACTTGTTTGTTAACCTCAGCAACGGTACCGTTTGTTAGTTTTTTAAGACTGTCAAGTTGAAATAATATTTTTCTTCGAATATATTTTATCATTATCATTCGGCCTCATGCTAGCATTATCTTCGCACTTAGATGCAATCATGATTATTCTTTTCTACTTATTTTGATTGTTGAAAAGAGTTGTAATCGAATATTGTTGTAAAACTGTCGAAAAAATCTGAATTCAAATCAATTATATACCATCTGTGTAACTTTTCCAGAACTTGTTTCTAATAATCTGTAAACATTGTTAAATTATAGTTAGGACTACTTTAACTGTATACTATGAGATATAGTCAGCTAATTTATTATCTCATTAGAATGCCATGAATAGCGTTCAATGATTCACGATTTAATTGAAATTGTAGTCTACACTTTGGGATTCTTTAAGCCTACACCCCTACAATTTGACTAAAATGCAATCATTCTAAATTATATTCAATTTATCTTAGAGGTAAATATTGTTTTTGATTGGAATGAAACACTCAAATGTTTATATAAAATGAACTTTCATAATTCAATGAGCTTTGATTAAGAACGCTGAATTAGCCTTCTTTCTCTGTCTGTAATACAATGTTTCATTAACGACATATTTTTTTTAAAATCAGGTGATCACTCAAACAAAAAATTAAAAGATAATATATTCTAATTACACAAAAACACAAAGTCTGTTAAAAAATTTCAATTCTATCTGATAATGTTAAAATACATGAAATATTCTCATGTGTATTGTTTATTTGAAACTCATGACAACAATGCAGCTGGAGAGCTCATATAATGTTTTTGATAGTATTTGATTAATGATGGAAACTGATACTCATACTTCCAGCTTTCTATTTAATGAAAACAATGCCTTTGTCTGTGTAGCCTGGTTGATGAATCAATGAAAAGCTGGGGTAAAACTTTGTGTATTAATTTTATGAATGAGTAATAAGTCTTATGTAATGTATTCTGGTTTTGAATAACAAAAAAAAATACTCTACAATAATTATTTATTGAACACAATGTAAAAAAAATTGTTATGTATCATTGTACTCTTTGAACCTGTAAATTTATCTGATTATTATTATTCATATTCAATATTATATATTTACAAATACAGTGTTGCTGATTTTGACAATTGAATTATCACAAAATTACTGTCCTTGGAATGATTATTGATCATTAATAATGATGATTCCCAATTTTCCTTGAAAAATGTCATTTAAAAAAATATGTTATAGACTCCTTATTAGCGTTATATATAAACTGTCCAACGCATTTGTGATTTTTTAAGTGAACATTTTTTATCGTCTAGCTCTTTAAAACTATATTATTATGATGAAGGAATAATTATTTTAAATCTGCTGAATATTTAAAAAAATGTATGCTATTATACTCACTTATTTTATTAATGTGTTACAGATTGTCAAAAAATACTTCTCAAGTAGAATAAATTTTATTAGATTCCTTTCTCATAATAATTTTGGGTAGGCCCACAAACTAAAAATTTATGCTCTTTTAAACTAAGAAATATAGCATGCTAACTTATTGTCATTCTATTTGCAGTAGGTTACTTGAATGTTGTCAATTTTTCAACAAACTGGAATCCTTGAAAAAGTATTAATAAACATGGTTATCTTATAAAATCTAATTTTTAAGACTCTTGTAATAAATAATTCATTTCTATCAAAAATCTGATTTTGAAAACATCAAACTTATATTGTTCTCATATTGTTGTGATTGATATGATAAAAAATATTCGTATCTTGTACTCAACTCATTAGAATTTCAATGTAAATTCGACTTGAGCATTTTAATAGACTTTTGAAATTAAATTGTAAAATGTTGTAGAAGTAATGCATTCAAAATCTAACTGTTGAAACATATTTTAAAAATGAATGTCAACTAAAACTGTCTTAATTCCTATTGAAAATCAGATAAGTATCCTCTTTTCACATTCATATAGATATTTAGTCCATAATCAGCTTCATGTTTCAACTAATAATGCTAATATAAATGAAGCTTTGCTGTGCATGATAATAGCATGCTATTGTATTGACTTTTCATTTCATGACAACTTCAGCTTGACAATATTTTCAAATGTGTTAATTCTGGAATGCTTTAATTTCTATTACATAAATGACGTTTATAGGTGTTTGCTATAAAAAATTTCTCTATAATGAAAAGCAGCAAAATGTTCTTCTTGGTTTTTAAAGTTTTAAGCTGACCTAAAGTTTCATGATCTAATTAACCATAAATTTAAGATTCATTCACAAATATTTGAATTATTGTACATTCTAGGTACATTAATATTAATATTGCACTGCAATGTAGCTTTTGAACAATAATTATAATAACATTATTTTGGACATATCATCATGAATTATTCCAACTATTTTGAATAGCTTTTCATGCATTTTCAAATCAACTGATCTATCTTTCACAGGAAATCAAATTACTACCTGATAATAAAATCTATTTAATTTCGTTTTCAAAATGTGATGGATTTGTGTGCATTTTTATTTGAAGTATGTTGATTTGCATGACTTTATTGTGCATGTTTTCCATTAGCCAATCCCGCTTCTCACGGGATTGCATCCAAAATGATGTAATTATATAAATTTAGTGCTCTTGTTCAAAACAAAATTATGTGCAAACTGTAGCAGAGCTGCTTTTGATTTGATGCTGTTGTCTCACAGGACATGCTGGGCTTAACAAATAGTAACCCCAATTACATGAGCACCATGATCATTGGTGATTTGTCCTGTAAGAAACCAAATCCCAGTCATCATGTCATGTTCACTCAACAGTACTTTCTTTCAGATAATTTTTTTGTACAGATTCACAATGTAGGCTGTCTGACTGATTATGGTCTTGATATAATATGATGTTAACTCAGATCCAAGAGTGATTTCAGAGTACAATAATTCCTTAAACTAACTTCAAGTGACATAGTGATAAATAAAATAATGAACATTTTAACAAATTGACTATAAAAATTGTAAGACATTGTTTATTGTGGTAGTTGATAAATAATGAAAACTTGAATCTCAGAGATTTTCTGTACACCATACGCAAAATGGCCAATTCTTGGCAGTTCAGGCCATTCTCACATTTATCTTGTAAGTGTTCTTTCTTCCATTCTTACACCTGAAGAGAGAAATAGGTTGCAGGTTGTGATTACTTTCCTTACTGTGCTGTAAAGTGGTGTTTGCACCTAAGTGATATGATAGCTGATCAATACACATTGTCCTGTAACAGCAAACAATAAACACAATGATACTGTGATACACGATGACAATGGTATTCTATTGTATTGCTCAGCTGTTCTATTAGTAGGCTATGTGAAGTCACTGAAACAAATGCCTAGTCATCATAGTAGAAGCAATTTCAATTGATGAACGACAAGAGCACTAACTTTGCTTTTTGAAATGCTGCTAGCCAGCAACAAGTGAGATTGACTAGTGGGGAAAATACGAGAATGTGCAGAAATAATCCATCATAGTCCGGTGTTATGCACTGCATTTCCTGTCGCGCGACAATAAACGCCATGATTTAATTACTATTGAGTCAAATATGTAGTTTTATACATGTCACGCATTTTGTCATTGAGCGTTTTAATGATTGAGCAGCTGGTAATTGAAATGCATGAGTTGAATACTGCCGTGGAAAAGCTCAAATGCATTGAAACTAAATAATGGGAAGTTGTTTTCCCAGTTTTATGCAAACGCACGATTTCTGTTGCTTGAGTCCAGCCTGACACCAGATCAAAGAAAAATAATCTGGGCTGCCTCAAGGCCATCCCAACCAAAATCAAAATTTGTTGAAATTTCGGATATTTGAGTTTTTTAAATTGTCATCGTATTCCTCATGTTCAATCAAGTAAATATTCATCATGTTCTGCCAAGTAAATATATTTTGAGATTTTCTTCTATGAGCAAAATTGCACTTTTTATTGATCTCTGAATTTCTCCATCTTTACATCATCTTGCATTTTTGTCGTGTGATCAAAGTGTCACCACGTTTTGTCGCATTGAATAATGTGTGACCGAATTATCACATGTTTCTAACACGTTTATTATTGTGAGACAGGAAACGCGGTGCATAAAACCGGCCTTAGCTGCAAGCTTATGTGATGTGAATCTCTCAAATTTGTGTAAAAAGATAAACGGTCGTATTATTTTGAACTGGAGGTTAGTGTACTAGTAAAGAATTATTATAGTATGTTGGAATTGAGATTTCAAACAGCATACTGGTTCAATTATTTTTGTTCAGATTAATTATCTCCTACGTCTAGTTGAAGCCTGAAAACTCCCTTTGAATGGAAGCAATTAAATATTACAGAATATTTAAATATTCATAACCTTTCTAGTCATCATCTCAAATACCGATTCTGATACACTTTCTCTCTTTACATGTTTAGTAGTTTTGCTTCTCACCAAACATCAATCTGTGGGGGACAGTTATCATCTAGTATAATCTCTTACTATTATTTGAGTAGTAAAAATCTAAAAAATATGCTACTCTTGACATGAAGTAGTTTCATCACCGTTTAAGACTGATTGCTCTAAATAGTGTTGGCAACGATATATCGATATTTCGGCATCCGGTATATCGATATTTCGGCATCCGGTATATCGATATATTTTTCCCGAATATCGTATCATCATATCATTATGTTATTATGTTTTATTTATTATTTTATTAAATTAATATAAAAATCTTTTTTTCAATTTCCTTAAAAGTTCATTTATTCATGATAATAATATAATTTCTACACGTTTTATGGTATTTCTGAATTTCTACCAGCGGTATGCTGGTATACCCAGGGGCGGATCCAGCGGCAGATTTTGGGGGGGGAATACCTTTGTGGGGTATGGTTACCAGGGGGGGGGGGGGGTGTTTGAAAATGTGGCATAAAATCGTAAATTAAAGGGACTTTTCAATTGAAATGAAACCAACTTTCCAAATTTAATTGTTCACCTATTGCCTGTAACGATATGATATTTTAAATACAAATTTTAATAACCTTTTAATGTGTATAGTTACATCACACAAAGCAGTGGCATAACTACAGGGTCAGTCTTGGGGGGGGGGGGTTGTTTCTGGGAGGGTTAGACTCTCGGTACAATAATGTAATTTGGAGTAGTAGACCTCCAACGATAAATTAAAGCAATTTACATGGCTATTTATTACTGAACAGGGGTTTGGGGAACTCCCCGAGAAAACTTTTGAAAAATTACCTCTCTAAAACTACATGTCAAGTGATTCTAGGCATTAATTCTTTTAACTTAACACTTCAACCCACGTTATGTGTCAAAGTAAATTTTGTCTAGTTCTTGTGTTATTGTCAATGGGAGATCCGGGACCTTCCATGAAACTTCCACTTTTCTATATTTGATTCCTCACTGCTCCTGATTGGGGTAATGTACAGTACCGCAGGCTACTTGAATTTTTTTTTTAAATAATTGAGGGGTACTCCTCGAAAACTTATTAAAAATAAAATTCCTACAAAACCACATTTTTAGTACTGCCAGACATCTTTGACCAAAAATTGTCGTCTCTCAACAGCCTGCTAAAATTCCAAATTTGTTTTGTCGTGGGGGGGGGGAATATCCTCAAATATCCCCCCCCCCCTCATAGTTATGTCACTGACACAAGCTGTTAATGAAAAATGAAATTAACAAAAAAAATTGCATACATTATTCACAATTGAAAAACTATTCTGTAAGAAGCCAAAATCTCCCACGAATGTTTGAGGATCCAGGATCCAGGCTCTAGATAGATTATCTGAGTGAATATAAAGTAGTGCTAATAAAACAAGTCTGCTTTTTCTGCCATAGTAATCCTCAGCCATGTATTGATAAGCTGCAGAACCCAGAAAACCCTTTCAGAACTGGCATCATTTTCAGACCAAGTACTGAAGTACACAATATTTGCAATAGAAAATTAATTGTTGGTTATGCATTGCTGACTCATTTTCCTCGCTTCTCAACAACATTGATAACTCCTTCATTTTCTTCGACTTGTAATTTTATCCTTATTTTTACCCTTTTTCGTCTCTTTTTATTTTCATCTCTCTCGTCCTACCAATTTCTATTGTCATCGCTGTTCCACTCTTCACTGATTACTATCATTTCCATTCATTCTCTTTTCTTATTTTTCTCCTTCTTCTTCTCTCTCTTCTCCTTCCTCTTCTTTTTCTTTTCCTTCTTCTTCACATCCGTTTGGGGGGGGGGGATTTCCCATCCGCCCCCCCGTGGATCCGCCATTGGGTGTACCAGCGATAGATCTTTTTTCAGTTACCGAGATCTATTTAAAATGAGAATAAAAATGTACATAAGAGTATGAAGGACCTCAAATATTCATAAATTCATATTGTATTCATATAAGGACCTCAAAAATTCATATTGTTTTACTTTGGAAATTATAGAAAACCATTGAATAAAAATAAATTCGTGACCTTCACTTCCACTTGCAGTTTTTAATAAATTATTTTTATTTATTCAAGAACTGCATGAGTGTAGGAGAGTTAGGAAATCAGCAATATTTTGATCCGATATATCGATATATTTGAGGTATCGATATTCTCCTTTCCGATATATCGATATCTTGATTTTTTTGCCATCACTCTTCATCTATAGACCACACTTACGCAATAAAAATCGGATTGTTGCTAACTTCATCAATTCATTCATTGAAGATTCTTCACAAGCTCTTTTTTAATTGCCTTGTTTCTGGGTATTGTATCAGTTACTCCAGGATCTCCAATGCAAATCTCATTTCAATGTTTCTTTCCCAACTACTTTGTAAAGCTGAACGCAATAATCTTGTCACCCTCCATTTCTTCTTCAATCCCAGTGCTTCAATTTTTTATTCATAATTTTCGTTAATCATTTCTAAGGCATAGGTTATTCTCAGGCCTATGTTCTAAATGCCTTTTCTGGCATTTTTTTCCAAACTCCTCAATTTTAGTTTTTCGCTCAAACTTCTTCTGCTAGACAAAACATCAAACACTTTATTATAAATCAGTTCTAGGTTGATTTTATGACAATATTGAGGAACAGGACAATATGAGAGTATTTTAATGTCAGTATTAACTATATTTTATTGTCAAACATCTAAAAGACAGTTTACTGCAGGAATTCATTTCCATGCATCTTATATTATGTGGGTGCGGAGATATTGTTAACCATGTTTTTATGTTCCAAAACAACCAGCTTAAATCAACTGAATATCTTTTACCTTTTACCAGTATTTGCCTACATTGTTGTTACATTGACTGAAATTTTGATTATTGTTGTGGTTATCCATTTTTCGTGAACTGCAGTAGAACTATTCATATGTATTATCTTGCTGTGCAGAACTGACCTTTTTGAGTCGTGGCGGACGCGTTTCGAACTATGTTGTTCTTCTTCGGCGCTTGGTAGCAGACCAAGCGCCGAAGAAGAACAACATAGTTCGAAACGGGTCCGCCGCGACTCAAAAAGGTCAGTTCTGCACAGCAAGTTAATACATATGAATAGAAATTTTGATATTTGATTGATTTTGCTTAACTTGTATAGTGCCTCTTTGAATGCATCCAAACTCTCAAGTCATTGAACAAACAAAAATGCTTTGTTAAGGAAGGTTAACAGTGAAAAATGAAAACATATTGTACTTCGAAAAAATTTGCATTTTCATGGTTTTAATTGAAATGGAAAGTATGGGGAATAATCACTGTACAAGAAAAACAGGAATTTATATACCTGAATCGAATCATAGAAATTCTAGAATAGAACTATTAGACGGCTATGAAGACGAGTAATATCAACCAGGCAATATAGCAATTGGTTCTCTTCCATCTAGAACCTACATGGATGGCTTTTCAGTTTTATAATTCAGAGCTAGTAGCGCATTCATTTCCCAAGCCTTGAAAAATTGCTTTCTATACATTCATTGGCAAGTTGATTTCATTTTGCTAGTAATAGTACTCTGGGTGGAGTCACAGCATAATTGCCTTCTTTTACACTCAAATTCCAAAACTGGTTCGAATACATTTCTACTAAGAATCATATAGCCTAGTACCTGATTTCAGTTGCTTTTTCGATGTGCTTAATTGATTCAAGTTGTACTTCAACTTTTAAAAAATTTAATTTTTATTAGTTACATTGTCGTTTTTGCAGAGTTGAGAAAGTTAAATCCTGAGTTTTCAAACTTGGAAAGTCAAAACCAATATTATTACATAATTATGAGTTCAATATTTTAATATTCAAATAATTATCAAGGCTTATCAAACTATAAATGATAATTGTTGATTTTGAATGCATGTCATCTGTTTTAATGCTTGTATGGATTTCTTCATTTATTATTATTTACGTTTATAATCTTAGACTGATAGTATTCTAGTAAAATCTATAATTAGTGACTACACGCATTGAATTGCAAAAATATTATTTAATTCTGATTGATTTGAATATTTATTGTATGTATTTATGCATCAAGTTTCATATTTAAATGAAAATTTTTATGTTGTTGGAATGCCATTGGTTTAAGTATCTTCTATTTATCACTAGAAGGTTTTTGCTAAAGGTTTTGCAATTCAGTCTGTACTTATCAATTTTAAGCTCGGCAAAATTGCGACATTTCAGATTGTCAAGTGGATATGACTACATGGTTTTCCAGTTTGCTTTCTCTTTTCATAAGTTTAATTTTATTGTACTAATGTCCTTGGATTCCTCACCAAATATTTTAAGTTTCTTGAAAAACTAAGAAATAGTTCATTAAAACTAATAATAACAAAATCTTAAAATTTCCAGGGGTTTCATAAACCCCTTGAAATACTATTAATTATTAATTAATATTAAATTATGACACCTGTGAGTAATTCTCATCACCGACTTTAATAATTTGAATTAGTGTTTGAAGTGAACTTGTTACAAAATGAATGATATTATTCCCTGTATATTCCTATGACTAGTGTGTTTGGAACTATGCTTTCTTGAAAATTACAAGTATTCTTACTTTAGCTGGGGAGGCTGACTCTTCTATTATTACAACGGCTGTTGTATGGATTTGTGAATATTAGATGTGAGGGCAGTTGAACTGCATCATATGAAAGGCACAGTAAGATAATAAAACTTGTTATTAAACAAATTATGTAGTAGATTATTGGAAATTAATGCTGCAGTCCATTAACGGCGGCACTGGTGGCGCAGTTGGTGGGAGCGCTTGTCTGTGATAAGATAAGGGGCTCTGGCTGGCTTCGTTTCCTGCATCCTTGATTCCAATCTCATTCAGCCATGGATGTTTCTCATCATTCACCCACTCATTAACCACACACAAGTCTCTGGACTCATGTGGGCATCATCCACAATAAAAAAAAAACGGGTTTTTAAAAGATAGCCCCAGTCAACGTCTGTTTGTTATAAATGCATTTCTGAATAGGAAAGTGAAGTGTAGCTAACGGTGGTAGGCATCTAACAGACAAAAATTTTCCAATAGAAAATCTAGTGTTATGAACTTATAATGAATTATATGTTCGCTTCTGTTAGGAGCTTACTTGAAACACTCATTCAAATTGTTAAATTAGATGATGAGAATTTCTTACAGGTGTTATGCATCATGCCCCACAAAGTAATAGGTGAACAGAGTTTCTCCTCTTATTACACCTCTGTCATAGGCTGCTGCTAGACATTGACTCCCTCGTCTGTGTAATTATTGGTGAACAATGATGAATCATGAATCCAATAACTGAGTCAGCCTTATTATCCAATCAAATTTGATAATAGAACCCCCTAGCTGAACATGCACTCCAGTCAATATTACAAAGTTGTTCAATAGAGTCGTTGTTCAGGATCAGTAGGGATTCATCTATATTACCAGTAAGTACAAACTTGAATATTTTTAATTCGTGGTACTTGGTATTCGTACGCCTCTTTCTCACTTCCACAACATAAATGTTATTTTCTATCAATTTATTAAATTCTGAACTGAATTTTTTCATGAAATGGCTCGCCAATTCCATCTACTAGGTTAATGCGAATAAGAACAACTATAGATTACTTTTAGAGATCATGGAAGAATTGTACATTATATATCCTTCATTATGATGTTGAAGATCCATCTTGTTTCCACTAATATGTATTATAAACTTAAAAAACACTTTTAAATGGAAATTGACTCACGTTATGGCGTGACGGCCGTTTCGCTCTGTTGTCTAGAGCATCATCAGACGACCCACAATACACAGTACAGTGTACTGTGGGTCGTATGATGATGCTCTAGACAACAGAGCGAAACGGCCGTCACGCCATAACGTGAGTCAATTTCCATTTAAAATTGTTTTTTAAGTTTATAATACATATTAGTGGAAACAAGATGGATCTTCAACATCATAATGATGTACAGTGTACTGTGGGTCGTCTGATGATGCTCTAGACAACAGAGCGAAACGGCCGTCACGCCATAACGTGAGTCAATTTCCATTTAAAAGTGTTTTTTAAGTTTATAATAAATATCCTTCAGTTGAAGACTCATTATTTTGAAATATAATCTCAAGCTTGCAATTAGAGTCAGTCTTCAAAACAGAAATTTGAAGAAAGAATGGAAATTTCTACCACTATGGAACGAACCATTATTCGTTATTTGCATTGATCCAGTACCATCTTCATTTGTGGAATCATCTAATAGGTAATAGGTAAATGGGTTCTGTAAACTGGTTATAGGTTCATTTGTGGAATAAAGATTTTATACATTGATATTAATGGACTTTGGCAGTCATTCGATAGAAAGTCATTTATGCAACAGGAGTCGCATTAAAGCTGAGTAAGTTGAGAGTAGCCCAAGGGCACTCACTGTACATGCAATTTTGATTAAAAAGAAGAAATAATCTATATTCCAATTAGAAAATTTCAAGCTACCCAGGGGTATAACTGCGCGGTCGATCCTTTCATAATGAACATATACAAGAATTAATTAATAATATTAACAATAATTAATAATAATAATAATACTATCATTAATAATTAAGTGTAAAGAACGGTTAAAAATAAAGGCTGAATGGTTAGAAATATTCAATAGCCGTCATAAAATTATTTTGTTTACAAATGAAACCATTCGCATGATGAATTAAGTTTCCAAAAAATAATTGCCTTATGACTGTGATTTAGTTTCAACGGTTCATATTTATGACTCTCTGGTTTTCTAAAATTCAGCGCCACTAGCTTTTTTCAAAAATCCAACGCCACTCTAGCCTTTTCATTATCAAAACTTGAGATGATCAAAATAATGGTTTTGGATCTCTTATGGCCGGTTGCACAAATGTTAATCAACGTTTGATCACAGTTTGTGTAACCCCATTAAGATCACAAATGTAATTAGTAGGCTATACATTAGTTCTGGAATATGTATTCAATAATAAAATTTCAAATTTGTAACAGCTTATAAAATGCATGTTAGGCATTGTACGCATACATATCCTGTATGGTGTTCCATAAGTAAAGTGCCAAACTCCGGGAAATGGGGCTATTGGTGAAAATAAAGAGAAAATCAGGAATAATATTTTCCCAAAAACTCTTCGTTTACAAATTATCCGCCATTTTGTATTTTTTACAAAAAAAAAATGAATTCTTTAAAAACAATAGAATTTCTCTCCATACAATTTAAAATTTGAAATAAATTATAAAATGTATTCTAGACATTATACATACACATACACTGCCTTCAATACACTTTTTTAAATTGATAGTCTATTTCTTGCAAACTATATGAATCTAAAAAGCGAGGCAGATTAGAACTCATGGTATATGCATGCATCTGTCGGCGCCGAATTACGGTCCTTATAGTTCATTCGATAAGGCAACATGGGTCCTGTAATCCATGCGTTTCTGCTGCGTTTTTTCGGTCCAGTTGTAAAATGTGCTTAGCAAGTTCAGGTTATTATTCGGAAGAGTTCATCTGAATGGATCGATCAATATTGCAACGAGGAAAATGTGTTTAATATCCGGGAGACCAGAATCAGGATGCATTCCATTCACGTAGGCTACAATTTGATTCTTAGAAATTCTGGGAAATACAAGACTCACTCAAAGCTAGTGGTAGTCAGATTTCCTTATGAAATATCTTCTTCATATCTTTAGTTCTCTGTGTAATAATTATAATATTCCCCGCATCCTTATCATATCTTATATGGTATTTTCCTTGTTGTCGTCTGTTCAGGTTCAATTACCGTACATTTCTGTTTGACCTCTTTGTTATTTTTTAGCGTTGTATAATACATCTTCATAATTAGATATCTAGATAACACTTGCATTAACTTATACAGATTCACTAACGTACATGAAAATTGAACAATTTAAGATTTCTCAATACATGTGCTGTACTTTGGTAGTCTTGCCCTAAAATCGAAAATTTCTTATACAAGTACTACTGTACTTGGATGTTGGTGTGGGGACGTACTTGGATGTTAAATATCTGTACGGTTATTTGCTACTTGAATAATTAAGAAGAAATTAAATAAAATAAGAAAACACTCTCAGATCATTTTAAATTCAACGGAGTTGAATTATCGCACTATGTTAAACAGGTAACGCTATAGATTTTGTACAAAACATTAATTCATAGATGTAGTTAGAAATAGAGAATGCTTCAGGAGGAATCTGTCAAACGTCTCATGCTTAGGCCTACTCCTCTCATCAAAATAAAGGAAAAAGATCTTAGGTCCGAAAGCACGTCGTTACAGAAGTAAAAATGGATGGTAGTTGGCAGCTGCTTTCTTCATTAAACCATAAAATCCAAAATCATTAGTGCATTATCATTTAGGTGATCAGTGTGATAGGTTTTATGGAAAAGAAGCTGAAAAATCTAATAAAACTGGTTCCAAGTCTGTATCTACTGTGATTGTTAAGATATTTTACAAAATACACACGAATGTCTTTAACTATACCTATAGGCCTAGATGTTTTCAATTTTTATGTTGAAAAAGTTTATTGAGAATTTTGGTTGTTTGACAACCACTATTTATCACTAACGCAACTTGTAGAAATTCAATTATGAAAATGAATGTAAAATCATCCAATAGTCATAAAATTGCGTTTTATCAGTCAAAAAACACTGATTTTCCACGATTGTTTTCACCTTGTTACCCTTGTGTATTGTAATCCAATAAAACCCTGTTTCAAGAACTACATTCTAGGCTATTGGATGATGTCACATTTTAAATTCAGAATTGTTTTTCCTACAAGTTCCGTTTCAAAAATATATTGATTCATCGACAATCAATTGAAAAATTGAAAACTTGAAAAATTACCATTTTTACGAATTTTGTAAAATATTTCAATATTTACAGTAGTTACAGATTTTTAGCATATTTTTTCGATTTTTTAACTCCTTTCACATGAAACCTATTTATTTTGCTACCAAAATGAAATAGCCTAAAGGCTCTACATGCTTTTAATTGAATAAATTGATAGATATAGTTGCGACGTCAAGTGATTTTTATTTCTGTAACGAAGCGTTTCCGGACCTCTGCTTATAAGACCTTTCTTGTTATTTTAATGAGAAGAATAAACTAGAGAAATTTGGCAGATTCTCCTGAAAACGTGTGTATAAACTATCAATACAGCAAAACTTTATTTGAGTGAATGTTACATCGCATGCAATAAGCAATACTTTTAGCTATTTTGAGGGGTCTGATTGTACTGAAAATTAATGCATCAATTAAAAATCTTGGATTAAATTCTTGATTTACATTGAAAGTATGATAATGTACGTTTTCCAAGTGGTTGAGCTAATTAATTAAGAACTGGGAGGTAGGATTTAGCATTATTTATTTGAGAACAAATTATATAAGATTTAATTTTTGCATTTCAAAAATATTTGATTGCTTTCAATATAATTTTGTAAGGAATGCTGTATTGCTGAGTGATGGTCTTCAGTCATTTTTAGTCAGTACTGTAATTTTCATTATGCATGGAATTCGGAAAATCATGGAAAAATTGTTTTCTATCGAAGAAATACTTCAAGATTATCAGCCTGTATTGTAAGCATTATGCATTGTCAAGTCCCATCAATATGTGCTACATTGACTACTTATAACCTACATATGCACTAAAAAAACCTTTTGTTGATAGCCTTTTAATAATTCAAAACCCCTTCTGCTCTCCTAATAAGCTTTAGGGTGACTGGCCACTGAACACTGAATTGTGTTGCGCTGCGCTGTGTGACACAGCCGTTAAAATCAAACCAATGGTTTTCAATGAACGCCCGGCAACTGGCACAGCCCAGCTCAGCAGCACAACTGCCCGTGGCCGGGCGTCATTGAAAATCATTGTTTTAGTTTTGAAAGCTGTCGACGTACAACGCAACTCAACACAGCTTTCAGTGGTCGGACACCCTAAAACCGAACCAATGGTTTTTAATAATAGCCCGGGCACTGGAAGTTACGCTGTGCTGCGCTACGCTGGGTTGCGCTGTGCCAGTAGCCGGACGTTTATTGGAAACCATTGGTTCGGACTTAGAAGCTATCATCGCGCACCTTTCAATAGTCAGGCGCCCTTATGGACGCCAATTATTACCAATGTTGAATGATTCTATGAAAAGTCTTTATAATGGCAATAAATAAAGTGTTCACTTGGTATTCTTTTTTTGAAATTATTACATTTACAATTTATTTATTACAAATCATTGTCGAATTGTGTCCATAATATTCCCTCCATAATGGCAAAAAAAACTGTTCACTTGAGATTTTTTGAAGATTATTACAAATTACTACAAAATTAAATATTAAAAATCATTTTTTGTAAATAGAAAGACTTTGTCATGAATGTTGGCTTGCTGAATTTGTGTTCTCATCGATTCTTTAGCAGCATCTATAGATAAATTTGCTAGGATATGTACCATCTTATTGTATGCAATGAATGATTTACTATGTGTGTAAGGAGTTTCTGGATGTTTTGTGATTTATTAATTTCTTTGGTATGCTAATTGGGTGTGTTGGGATGCTTGAGCTCTATAACTTAATGCTTAAGTTGTACTTATTCATTCACTAGCATGTATTTATTCATCATACATTATAGCTTCTGGAAAAAGTTGATGCACAAATTGTTTGTCAAGTCATTTTTCTTCCATTGAGCATCAATAGCCTCTGAGCACCCATGTAGCCTGTCAGTAGATCACCTCAGGACGTGACGCTGTCTTCTACAGCTGCAGGCTTTTTAGCGGATTCCGACTTCCATTAATGATGTTTATTATGTCATGGAAGTTGGAATACACTTAAAAGAATGTCGGCTCACTCTTCAAACCGCAATGTACTTGGCTGTATTAACGGCGATGAGTCCTAATTTTATAACTTCTACTAATACCCTAGTCTTCCCTTCCAACATAAATATTTTGTAAGTCTTAAATTATTTATCCATGAGAGAATAATTATAAAGCCAGTGTGAGATAATATTATTGGTTTTAAAGTATATTATTTTCAATTTTTTTAAATGTTGATCTATGGACAAAGTGCAAGGTTCCTCTGAATTGTTGTAATATTCAGGTTATCAATTAATATCAGTGCCATGTTCAATATAAATGGTATCCTCCAAAGATGCTTAGAACTTTGAGAAATAAAGAAACGGTTTATTAGATTTGCAATAAGTTTATGCATTACACAATCATCAATATGCTGAAAACAAGCCACTCTTTCGTTTTTATACCAGCGTAATTCTATTCATAATTCTTTATCTAGTTATTATGTAAATATTGTGAGCTTATTTGGCAAATGGATTAGTCAATCATAAAATCTAATTTGTCAATAATTTAAGTCTTGGAGTTTTATCGCCTTACATGTATAAGACGAAACCCTTCATATAGATAGCAATTCCCATTAAGGGTTATCACTTTTATGAGGTCAAATCTATAGATTCATTATGTGTTCTTGAAGAACATGGCAACGCTGCATAGCCAATAGATTTTTCGGCTGAGTATTCTGGAGCTATACAAATTGACATAGTGTATACCTCTAAAATATTCTGCATTATACATAGTATAACATGTACTGCAAATTTTTAAAATAAAAATAATTTTGTTTAGTATGAAATAACAGTCAAAATCGTTCACATATTCATAAAGTTGCCTCATTTATATTCATATTCTTACATTCCTCTTGGCGTTCGAAATAAGAAAACGATTAACAGAAAAATGTATAAAAATTGCATGTAGGCCTACTAAAATGATGCTGAGCTCTCACAATTCAAGTGTGAAGTCATTTTTCGTGAAGACTCATCCATTGCTAATACAGTACAACTGGATTGGGATTGGAAGGACCAATATCCTATTGAATTTGGGATGCCACATCTTCCTACACCTCAGGCTGATTGAATCCAATTTCTTCCCATGCGCAGCTAGGAAAATTCAGGTCAAGCCACATAGGCTCATTTCCTCCTTGCACATGGACAAAGCTAAAGTTTTAAAACTCGAACCACGAGTCAAACAATCTATATATATTTTTAATTTACTGATAAGCAGGCTAGTATAAAGATGATAATAATACCATTTTTCGAGTAGAATGAAACATGCTTCGGCTCATTTAAGAAAATTTAATTTTTTTAAATATTTATCCTTTTACTGAATGTCAAGAATTTGTGAGAAAGTAATTGAAAGTTTAAGTTAATTCCAGGCCACCAAGCATCCTACAGCCGGCATTCTATTGGTGATGGTGACCATTGTTATCAATATCATTAGACTAGATAATAATAATAGTAATTGTTATTAGACTAGATAATAAAGCCAAAATGCTTCGCAAATCCATTTATTCAGCCTGAAAGATCATGAGCCTGTTATTGATAGGCTGAAATGGTTTTTAACTCCCCAACACCTCGTTCATTCCAGTGAAATCATGCATTTCAACCTATCAGATGCTCATGTTTCGTTAGAGTATTAGTAAAAGGTGTTCAGTTTTAAATTTTAGTTTTTTTTTTTTTTAATATACGTAGCTCATGTAGTTGTGACACCCCCTATCCGTATTTGAAATGTTATACAGCTCACAAGCACCTGATCCTATGATTAGCCTGAAGGTTAGTTATCAGTACAGTTCTTTGGGCTCATTATTAAATGTGTATTGGATGGCTAATCTCAAACTTTCTATTTTATTTAAAAACAAAACTGAAACTAAATATAATAAAATCAGTAATTGATAATCATTATAAATTGGAAAAAAATAAGCTGTTAATAATTACGTAAAAATGTTTTATAAACCGTTCGTCATCATCACATTGATAAAGAGAAGCTACTTTAACTAGGGAAACCCCTAACTGGGGGGAAAATAGATAAAAATCAATACATTGATTATTTGGTTGTTTTCTGAACCGAATTACGCTGGTATTTATCGAAAAAATTGGTCGATACTAATATTGTCTGAATTTATGGAAGTCTCATTTCTTACAACGTTCAAATTGTGAGACATTGCTCAGTGATATACCAGTAATAGTCAAATTATCAAAAAGTAAGGAAAACATTCCAACACGGCTGAAAATCGGGTTATATGTCCAGAAAAACATGCCCAGAAGTCCTCAAGAATCCTATCTGGGCTAAGAAATGTTATTTTTTCAAAATTGAGGCCAAACTATACTCAGACAAAAATCGTTACTCGTGCTTTTTTTAGGACAGAAGAATTTTCAATAATTTGACCCCAGTTACAGCCCTGAATCTATAACAGGTGCTCGGATAAATGTTTTCAAAATATTCTTCCGAAAATAAAAAACGTTCTATTTTATAAAATTGAAGCAGCTGTATCTCACTAGTGACGAGACCTTGGTATGTAACTCAAAATCCCTCTCGGGAAAATCAAATTTTCTACAATTTCAAACCACTCACACCTTTTTATCTTTAGTAGTTTTTAAAGCTGTAGAAGCCTATTCATAGGCTTGAATGCTCAAAAAAAACCATAGAATTTTATTTGAGAGCTCAAACAAATCTCCCAAAAGTGTGCATTGGTATTTATATGACAAAATTTGTTTTCGATACTCCAAGCTATCAGAAACTCCATGTGGTCGCTCAAAAATATGATGGGATATTGAACGGTTCATTGTATCCGATCGGCTGCCGGCTCGTTCGTCTCAGCTCATCGAGGTGGTCCATATTCATCTATCATATGTCGAATTTGGCTCTGTTCTCTGATAAGCCAAAGGTCCTGGGTTCGATCCCAGTTGAGTACAAGATATTTTTCTCGAGCCACTCCCGTGTTTCGGAGGACACGTTAAGCCGTCGGTCCCGGTTGCATATAAAAAAAAAAACAGTCGTTAAAAAAGCGGCGAGGTGGAACTACCCGTAAGGGTCTCCCCACCACGAAAAGCCATACGAATTTACTTTTTTTTTATTTACATAATCTTGTTCAGTATTCTATCCTTTGCTGATTGTTGCACAGCACTGGGGTAGAATTCACAATAATTCAGTTTAAAATTTACTCAATATAAAATTAAAATCAAGAACAGTGCATTAAATAAATATTGTAGGATTCCCATCAAAAAATAAAACTCTGAACGGAAAATTATCAACCTTGAATAACGTTATTTATTTATTAATTTTAATTGAAAATTTTTTCAGTAATGGGTTGTGATTTTCAGTTTTCTTATTTCTATTATATGCTTCAAAATGAAATATTTAGTACTGTATTAAATTTTGGGTTTAATTTGTTTTGCACTTCTTTATATCATTAAACTACTGCAAATAAAATCTTACTTCTTACATGCCATAAGAAACAAGAATAAAAATTTTATTCATCTCTGAATAACTTATAATAACTCTTCTAATAAAGTATTCTTTAACTATATATACAAATGGGGGTTTTTCATCTCATCTTCCCTGTTAATTGATGGCTTGAGCTTGGTTAGCTGATATAGGCTTGCAATTTAGAAGCATTTAAGAAATAGGGTCTTTCGGCTCAAACTTTGTAGTAAAACTTTTAATTAAAGTTAGTAGCATATCATCTCATAAAGAGTAAAGGAGAATTCTTATTTGAACCTGATTAATCTCACACACATTTCTATACTCTTGGTGTAATTGCTCAATAATTTAATGCACTTTTTAAAAATATGAATCCTATAAATACAGTTATTATAAATATAACTTCTCACAGATAAATATTCCCGTTGAAACTTGCATTTCATACAAAGTAGATGAAACGTCATTTCCACTAGGCTCAGTTTTTTAACTCTTCTTCGAAATTCAATTTAAATCTAGGTTTTATTCATTTACTAACATATGTATAGCGAAGTTGTTATTATTATATTTTTAGTGAAGCCTATTTATTCTTATATTTTAAAATTTTTCTTATATTTTAAAAAGTCTCCTAAAATAAGTTTGGTCGTAGATTTTTCTATCTTTGTTCATTTCAGTTTCATTTCATTCGGTTCGGCAACCAGAATAGAATAGAATATTTATTGTACAATTGTTTCAAGGCTAGAGTCTATTGAAACACAAAATACATTACAAATAAATTACAAAGAATGAATAATTCTACAACATCTGCGCAAGTAATAAACAAAAATTTGAATTAAAATAAATAAATAAAAAAACATAAAAATGAAAAGAAAAAAATCAATAAAGCTAGTACAATGTAACTTATTTAAATGAAATTACCAGTATTAAAAATTTAATTAACCAGGGGCGAATTCAGGTGAGAGTAAAGGGAGTGTATCCCCCCGAAATTCTCAACCGACACTAAAAAAAGCTTTATATGGATATTTTGTGGAGATGGGACCCTTTTTTCAATTCATACCCCCTCGAAAAATTTTTTCTGTTCATATATTCCCGCCAACAGCAAATATGCTAGACTCACCTTTGTTGGCAACATTTATTAGCTACTATTGACGCTTAGTCGGCCCCTAGTGGCTACTATAATAATAAAGTTGTTTCTGGCTTTACTGGTAGAGGCGCATATTGAAATTGCAGTGTTGGAACTCTCAATTTCGCTGTTCTAGATAAAAGAAAATGAGAATTGCCCTGACTTTTCTTAATATTTTGATATAAAGTAAAATATTCATCCTGAAAGTTTACTCTGTTGCTTATCTCATATGTCTTTTATTATGGGTTTCCTTTGAAAATTAAAAAAATCAGTTCGTCAAAGTACTTTTTATTCGGTGATGTTTTCCATGACGAAATACTTAATGAACAATCTAATATTAAAACTGACACTGTATTTCACTTTTAAATAATGTTTTACTCACATATATTGAAGATGGTTGATGAATGCATTTCCATCAGAAGTGTAATGCATTCCTCAAGCATCTCCAATATATGTGAGTAAAACATTATTTAAAAGTGAAATACAGTGTCATTTTTAATATTAGATTACTTTTTATTATTATTTAATAAGATAGAACATAATTTATTAATTTCAAATTCCTTAGAGTGCTATTAATCAGCCTTTGAGGAATTCGAAAGTAAATACTATGTTCTATGTAAATTATGTTCTATTTATTTGTCAGTTCCTTCAAAACCAACTTGTGATATACGAGCCAATATGCCCAAGTCTAAAATGAACACCGCTATACAGAAGGGTCACTGTAGTCTAGTGGTTCAGACGCCTGACCAGCAGGTCCGTGATTGAGAGGTCCGTGGTAATTGAGAGGTCCGTGGTAATTGAGAGGTATGTGGTTCGATTCACGGTAGTGCTAAATATTTTTGTGAAGGAGCGTTCATCGATTTTCATTAGCTATTCAATGCTGTGGCCGCTATTGCGGAAATCTTCAGTATAATATTAATAGCATGAAATTAAAGAATTATGTTATATCTGTTTGTCAGTTTGATAAATTGTCAATTCTTCCAAACCAACTTATAATAATAGTTAGAGAGATGATGTGTTCTTCATCCAGGAATCAATTTGAACTGAGTGATAAGAATAATTGATTGCACTAGAGCTAGAGGAACATGAAGATTTTCAAAAATAAATTTTGTCTTTGAGACGTTAATGAGAAATTTCTCGTGGGTCTTGTAGAAATAATTTCAGTTCAAGAGTTTTTGCGAGTGAAGGTTAATCCTATTTGCTCCATTCACAAATTACGTGCATTGAAAATAACATCCCAGATCAGAGACTTGTCATGTTTTTCCCAATAAATTTTGTTTTAGAGTTTTGAAACTGTAATTTTAAATAAATTATTAATAAATAAAATTTTGAAGAGCAACTAGTGGAAGCTACTTTATCTTCCAGGTACAACCTTTTCATGCTGTTACTTTCGTGACTTCAGAAGAGGGAATTGTGAAATGGACAATTCTTTTGAAATTCAATTCTTTTGGAATTTGTGAACTGGACAATAAAATAATTTTTGTTGCAGCTGTTATTTTCTCTTAGATGACATGCAGAACTATTCAAAATAAATAATAAATTGGATTTTTATTTCGTACTTGAGGCAAATCATGTTTTTGGGCAGGATGCCTATCCCATAGAACTAAACTAAAGTTTATAGTTCTATGGCCCATCCTCAGTGCCTGGTTGATCTTATAGTAGGTCTTCTGTCATTCAAGCGGTGGTTGGCGGGAAGTTCAGTTGAATGATTTGGTTTAGGAATTAGTAGCTAGAGTAAATGTCTGAAAAGCGTGTGAGATTTGAGAGAGGTCTGTTCATTTAGGATGTTGTGTTTTTGTTCTATGTAATTTCAAATTGTTCCAGTGTGTTCAGTTTTGGGACTTGTTTCGAAGGATTCCACGTTGTTTTCTATGTATTTGTGCTGGTGTCCATATTCATTTAAATAGTCTGCAAAGGCTGACCTTAGTGCTTTGTCTAGGTTGTTTGGAGGCGGTAGTACAAAATTATAAACTGTAGCTGTATAGTGTGATGCGTGTGGTTACTTTCTAAGGAAATATGGAATTAGGGTGTTAAAAAGATGGATTTTCAGATTCATAATGATTTTATTAATGATTTTCTTCTATCCAGTTCATCTCCTGTCAGCTACTGGAACAGTCTCTTATTCTCTATTGATGTCTTTCAGCATTCTGATTATTCCCCACTATATTGATGTTTTTCTTTTTACTTTTCCATGTGCTATCCTCCGACAATTGCAATATGTGTCGCATGCATAATCTATTCTGTGAAGAAGAGCGTTTATACCTAAATCAAAAATTCTTCCACTTTTGTCTCTTTTCCATCTTCCCTCTTGCTCTCACGATTAGCTTTCTCATTTTTACTCTCCTACCATTTCACCTTTTTCAACACTTTCTCAATTATTATATATTCCAAAAATGGAAACTGTTTTTCCTTTCTCTTGAAATAGTCTAAGACTACTACGTATTACTGTTTTACTACACCATATTTCTCAGATACCACATTACGATAATTCTTCTTCGAATCCATTTTGTATGTATTTTTAGAGCATAGAACATAGACTCGGAGGAGGCTTCAATTTATAAATAATTCACTTGCTATTCGTCCATTGCTTTTCTTACTTTCCATTTTCATAGCCTATTAGTTCATTAGGCTTTCCTTGTGCATAATTAACTATGAAGTTTCTTCTTGCTGTTTTGTCTATCATTTTAAATATATTCTAGCACTACCTCCTTGTCTGCTCACTCTCATCAAAATTCTGTTTTCTATTTAAACTCTACTATAGCACTATTACAGCAAACTATTATGCTAGCCATAGTTTTCTGTGAAAGTTGTTCTTAGAAATTAAATCTAGCTATTACTGCTATGAAAAATCATCTGTATATCATTTTCATAATTTTCATTCTCTTTTGTCAGTTCAAACCTCCACACCCAGTGTTTGCTTAGATAATATAGCCTCTTCATGATTTTTTATTTGTCAATGTTCTTGATAATTCTACATATTTCTGTGAAATGAAGAACAATAAGTGGACGTGAAATACTACTAATATCAATTTCTGTCCTTCGTAAGTATAGGGCGGGACTACGTGCTTACTAAATTTTAATAGAAATATTGGGAATACAGAAGCTATCCACTTCATTAAAATGTTGGGGTAAAGTGATACAGGAAAGAGCCATTATTCAATCATGATAATTTTCGACATTCCTATGTAACATAATCAAGTAATGTTTTAATTTTTTATATTACTTAAACCATTTTCTCAGCTTTGAACTTCAAGTAGCTACAAGTAATATGCAGTAAGTATGAAATCCCCAATTTCACTCATCCCTTCCCCACAAGTTGAATGTAATGTTCCACACAATTTCATATCCTGTCTATAATAATTGTGTTGGCTCTATCATTTTTGAAACGGCTGGTCATTATATCTCCTTATTACAGCTCCTCGTATCAACTTATCTTAATTAAAAATCGTTTATTTTACCAGTTGTTCAGGATAAAGCCCCTTCCAGTATTAGTGAGTACTCGCAATCAAGATATACATATTTTAGTGTTGAATTTTAAATGGTTTATTAATAAAATAGACAACATTGTCGACGTGTTGCATCTGCAATAAACTGTCATTGTATGCCTCAAGTGTGTCATCAATGTTTTGTCAGTTCTCATATTCATCATCACGTGTCTGTCCTCCATCAGCATGTCCCAAAATTTGGCTGTATATTTTTGTTTGTTCTTTTTTACTCCCTTTTGGAATGCTATTGTTTTGTATGATTTCCAAATTAACTTGGTCCATACAAATATTAGAATGAATAAGAATTGTTTTGTAATATAAATCCATATATTATTTTTCCGGAAATCGAGACAAATTTGCTATAGGTAGCCTACTCTCCCTTCTAATGCATTTATTGCTTTACAAACACACCAAGGAGCTTATATTTCATGTTATTCATTTGAAGCATATGTTGAATACCTTAAGTATCATAAATTTCTGTCGATTTTTTTATGATACTTTTTTTATTCAAGTACCTTACTGTAAAGACAGGACTGCTTATTATATAACTCTTAGGATCTAACCTTACCTAACTGAGGATCTAACCTTGACTGACTGCTACTCCTGCAGTCGATTCACGTTCAGACAGGCATATTTTCTGTAATAATTCATCCCATTAGCACACACAAGTCTCAGACTCATGTGGACATCATCAGTAAAAAAAAGTTATTTTCTTTTTCCGATAGTAAATTCACTTCCTGCATCACTGATTATTGATCATTATTCAATTTCAAAATCAGGAAATTTGAAACAAGCCTCAATTAATATTATGTTAGGTATATAATATGTCAATCTACTCTCTGTTTATCACAGACTTGAGAATTATTTAGTTGATCATGAGAAAATTCACCTGACTGAATTTGTAAACCGACCTTTTTGCCTTCGGTCAAATTTTTTCTGATTCCATAACTATACTCAATTCTTCTCCATTGATTTCTTCTATTCAAAGTCACAATACTATCCAATGAAAAACGTTGAATCTTTTATCAAATTGCTATCTATAGCAACTTATTAAAATACTTTGGTTTAATTAGTATTTATCAATAAGAATAAGAATACTTTTATTCCGTCAATACACATATACGTGCTATTGGAAACGTCTCAATTGCAACCTGCATTGCAATAAAATAACTCATAGTAATTGTTTCTAAGTTCACAGTTCACTTCAAACTCTTATAATAACTAAGAAGAAAATTTACTGCAAATTTTATGGAAGCTACAAAAATTTAATGGTATTAGGAAAAGCTTGTTCCATCTTAATGCTTATTCACAATACTTGGATATATTTGTCCTCGATCTACTCTGGCTTAAAATGTCAACTAAATTTTCTAATTCCCTTTTAATACTGAATACCTCCACCATAATATTTGATATTGTATTTTATAATAACTATGCTACCCAATCTTTATAAAGCTGTACCATATTAACCAAATAAACTCTTGGACTAGAAAATGAGTATGAACCGTCCTTTTGATTCAATTGATTTTTTTAAATTAAAATCTGAGTAGCTTCAACTTATTTTGCTGCTTTTCTGATTATTCGACAATTAAGTACTTGAGATGCCTTAAATTTTAAACGACCTTGAGGAGCCTACACCCTTATTAATCGACTCGGTTCTAATAATTCTTCAAAAGAAAACATAGGATTAAATTCTTGTTCCATAACATTGTTTATATGAACTTGTTATTGTAGATTCAACGACTTGCAGTAAATTTTAATTGTGAATAAATAATATTTGTACTCAAGTAGGCAAAACTTTTTTGAGTCATGGAGGCTCATCTTCAAAGACCTCATCTTTGATAATGAGTCTCCATGACTCGAAAACGTGTGTCATAAGTGAGTAGAAATATTATTTATTCACAATTAAAATTGACTGCAATTTACAATAAAAAGTTAACATATTATTACTATTGCAATTTTTTAAATTCTGATCATTTTGAACCTTAGTTGAACGTCATACCACAAGTTGCACTTGCGGATAATGATAGAAATAATTTTAAGGATTTTAGGGGTTAAATTGAAAGGAACCTGTATTGTAAGTTTTTCATTTACTGCAAATACCTTTGAATATTACCGGAAACGTTAGCATTCTTGATAATATTTATAAATCGAATGTTCATATTATAACATAACGAATTAACTTGTTGAAATCCAACAATTTAACTTGCATCCTTTGCAGTTATTTGGGTAGTCTGTGATAATTACTCTTCAAATAAAGCGTTGACATTGAAAAAACAAAATTTTCAATCGCTGTATTATATCAGTAACAATCCGGATTATTTCTTCAGATGCATTACATTAATATATTCCTTCAGATGCTACATTAATGTAGCTTCAATTCATCAAAAGTTTCATTTCGAATTATTGATTAGTTTAAGTTCAAAAATTTCCAGCAGTGTAGCCTGTGTAGCCTAGGTGTGTTTTAATTTCATTACATTGCTTCTCATTATGTGACAAAAATTAATCTGATCGAGTCTACGACCGCGCGGCTATAGTTTGTTGTAATAGATGTATTGGAATTACAACTTGGATTATCTTAGCTCTCAAGTAACACTGAGTTCTTCAGTTGACACAACTCCTTGATAAAAAACAAAATGTTTTATTAAATGGATATTATTAGCAAATACAAAATTACGTTGCATATCTGCTCTTATCGTTCATTTTTCGTATCTTGATACATGTATGCATGATATTATCAATTCATTCTCGGTTGTATTCTGAAATGCTGATCATGGCAGCCGTAATTTGTGCCTGCTATCCGCATTGACTAGTCATTCAATCTTAATGCTGTAGCTTGTATCAAATATCATATGTATTCATTTATTTCAAGCATTATACTTACCTTGCATGTGCTTGTTGTAATGTGATGTTTCTAGTTTTTAGTTTCTGATGTTTCTAGTGATGATAGCCACTGTAGCTTTTGTGCCACTATTAGCACTTCCGTGAGTAAGTTGGGTGCATGACTTTTCTAATATAAACCTTATTAAGTATTATAAAATAACTAACTTTCAATTAACAGTAACTATAAATTTATGATTAAATAGCTGTATTGCAGCAGACATAAAACTACTATGCTCAATAAATTCTTATTAAATTATTAATGAAAACTGGTGTAAAATTCCAAATAAATTTGATGTTTTCAAAATATTTCAATGATAATATAAATATGCTCTGCTTTCTCGATATTGTGTAACAAATTTCTAATAAATTTGATGTTTTTTAAAGTATTTCTCAGTTACAATGTATTTTTATTTCCGTTATATTTTTAACGATTCTGATGGTTTATAATTAATATTATACGTTTCTTTATTTTTTTCTATGTCTACTCCTAGAATGCATTATATTCATAAAGAGAATCTTTGTAATAAGGTATTTGAGGAACAAAGTATCTGAATAAACTCTGTTACAGATTAAAACAATACTGTAAATTGATGTAATGTCTAGAAAGAGATTTGTTAAATAAATAATGATCTATACTAATCATTTAATTAGGCCTTCTTGATGTGTCACTATTACATCAATGCTGATTTTAAAAGTAAAACTTAAAAAGTATGTGTTAAGCTCCTGTTAATTCGACCTTATGTACTGTACTTTGCACAGTACTTTTTATTCCAAAAAGCAGCGTATTAAAAAAGTATAATATAAATTAAACATGCTAAAAGTTTAACAAGATATACTGTGAGCAATATAAATGTTGTGTGATATTTAATACTCTGAAAATACATTTTTGTCCGATTTCATTATTTATTTGTTGTATTTGTATAACCGAAAATACTATTGTACTACTTGTACTTTGAGAAACTCCTTCAATAATACCTACTCTCAAATAATTTTAAGTTTTCCACAGGAATCAAAATGCAGTATTCCATATGTAGGAATGCCTAGAAAAAACTGTATCAGAAATATTGAATATTAGTTCATATTAATTAAATTCCAGTTTGTTCTTTGGGAACGATATTAAAATTTTCAGCCATGAATTTTCCTTTTATATAATCCGATAATATAATGTTATTGTATAATAATAATTTAAATGTGTAAAACAATGATATTATAATTGTAAATTAAAAATTTATTGTGTTACCTATACCCGTTAGTATAGGTGGAATATTTTCTGCTTCTACAAAGATATATTTGACGATCAACAGTATGAGTATTTCGATGGCACATCAGCCATGAGAAAGCCTAGGCTTATTAGTTGGTGCCAGTTTCATCATATCCTCTCACAGAGATGGCAGATCTTAATAAACGTTAATCAGAATACGTGTAACGTGTGGATAACACGGTTATCCCCTCAACCATTTACTAGTACAACATTTGCAACCCATTTATGGAAGCAAAACACGACTGAACAGAATGTGAGTTGAGCATCTTTTGTGAAATGAAACACTTTTATATGCCTCCAGACGTGTGGAGTGGGTCACTAAAGTCTAGCTGGGCTTCTAAGGAAGGAGTGTAGCTATTTGAGCTGTAACTATTATTCTTATTTCCTCATAAGCCATCTTGTTATTTTTTTGAAAAATGTATAAAATGATAAGTTATTTTGGAACCAGTTCGATTTATTATTGAGAATTTGAATTGTGTTGAATTGAGTTCTTTATGAAAATTAATGCACCAATGTAGTAGAGACATGGTGTTTTGTGCAATTCAGAAAACGTGATACCCAAGTACTCCCATTACTCCAATGTTTTCTTGTTTTCCAAACATTGATATCAATTGTGTTATATGTGTTTGCGACTGCAGTTATTTGAAATGGAAATTTGAATTATATACAGTATATTCTACAATAAAAACTTGAAATACACTTTCAAGTGGAAATTGTGCCTCACGTTATGGCGTGACGGCTGTTTCATTCTGATGTTAAGAGCGTCGTAGACGACCCAAAGTACACTGATTCAAGGCATGAGTTTGATGTTTATGGATGTTGGAAGTGTGAGGGGTGGGGTATGAGTAGGCGGAAGGTTTGAAATTGGGATTATTTAGTCAAAAAGGGTGTGTGAGAAGAAGTTAATTTGGTCATTTAAAAAGTTGTCAGGTTGCTGTTTTGTGTATTTATAAATTAAAATGCAATGACTGCAACAAGTTCTGTACAAACTGGCAGGTCATTCACCACTAGATTCAAGGAGCCACCACACACCCAAACACACATTCCACTTTTGCTGAACACATCATTTCAACAGGCCACAGTTATACAGACATTGACACTAATTTAGACACACTACACTTTACTCACAAAAGCCAAAACTCAATGTTTTAGAGAGCAATATGAAATTTATAAACACACAAAACAGCAACCTGACAAAATTTTAAATGACCAAATTAACTGCTGCTCACACACCCTTTTTGACAAAATAATCCCAATTTCAAACCTCCCGCCTACTCAATCCCCCACCTCCTCAAACTCACGCCTTGAATCAGTGTACTTTGGGTCGACTGACGACGCTCTTAACATCAGTCAAACGGCCGTCATGCCATAACGTAGTCACAATTTCCACTTAAAAGTGTTTTTTAAGTTTTTATTACATATCAGTGGAAACAAGATGGATCTTGGATCTTCAACATCAGTACATTCCATGAATTTTCGCTCAACTCTGATTTATTTTTAATATCTTGAATCAGCTTAAATTAATTTATGATTAAATTTTAGGGGTACCACTCTCGTTCCTGATTCTCAAATTGCGAATTCAAATAATTTCCGTTTCTCAATCATAGCCTTTCTGAAATCAGTATGTTATTGGGAATATTCCAAAGAGGTTCATGGATTCATTCACATTTGTTTCCGTTCAGTCTCATGAAACATAAGTTATGTTTTGTTTAAACTGATTCTTCAAATCGACTGAAGGAGTTTTCTCATTATTCATAGATATTGTTGTCACATATGATTAATTATAAATTTCTAATTTGAAAAAATCATTTCTTTCATTTTCATGTCGGTTCTTATGGATTTAGCATCAAGTATGTTTCAAAATTCTTATGAGTATCATACTTTATGAATATATTAGAATTTAATCAATTATTTGAATAAAAGCAATCAAATAGTAATGACTGTTCAAATAATTCATATTTGAGGCTGCTCATATAGTATATTATGGGCTATTATTATTATTATTATTATTTTAGACTGATATTTTCTTCTCCATTGTGTATTCAGTTCAGTATTTTAGTACAGTTGTTATTATACTATAGTATGTGATCATCTGACAATTCGATGTCTGGTTGTATAAGATAACTTCTGATGTGGTATACTAGTCAAATAAACCTTCATTGAAGTTTAAAACGAGATTTTGTCGGAAAAAATTAAGCTGTTCCCATTCACACAATTATTCCATCATTTGTTGTTTCTCAAGTAAAGTTTGAGAATTTTGTATCAAGAATTTGTAAAATAATTTTGATTGGTTGTAGTATATTTCACATTATTTATTCATTTATTCTCTGGAAGAATCTATTGAAAAAAGGGTATTATAAAAGCACTACGAAGCAGCTATTGAGAAAAATGTGAACAAATTGAATAAATTTAATATTGAAGCTGATGATAGAAGGACATCGAGAAAATTAGATATTAAAAACCACTGGATTTTTCAAGCTTATAAAAATTTTAGGTTTACGTATGGGCATTTACCAATTGCTGCTATATATGAATTGGAATAAAGGGAAACAATTACGAGAGAAATGTAATTATCCAGTTAACATTTATTTTTTAATTCTTTTGAGAAGTGGATGCTTTGTTTTAATAATAACAACAGTATTCTCTCTGATTCCTGACATGCAAACATATTACATTTTATTCCACAAAGTTTATAATACTGAAAAATTAATTTTGAAAATGTCTACTATAGTGGAAGGCTTACTAAATCAATTTGTATTACAGTCCTCTCAAATTTGTGATATAAAAATTGTCATGAATAGGTACCGTTATATTTAGAAGAAAAGAGTTTCAAGAATGTGAATAGGTCTGATGAATTGAAACGGGTTATGATGATCTTGAAAAATATTGGAAGAGATTTTTAAGTGAGTAATAGTAGTTTTATTCATAACGTCTGTAATGTTCTAGAAATTGATATTTTAAGAATTATCGTCTTCTGAATTACTGTGAAATACGGAATGAGGAAGTTTTAGATAAATCATTTTGATGAATAAGGTTTCATCCTTACTTTGTGAACTTTATACATTGAGTCTTGAAGTATATGGATTGTAGAAGATTATAGTCTTAAGGGGAGCACGAAAACACAATAATTTATTACCTATTTGATGGTTTCTGTCCCAAGTGGTTTTAAGATTAGAAATATTCATAATCCAATTGTATGGATTGAATGAGTTCGACTACTGTATTCTCTTGATTTGAAATTCATCAGTAACGTATGTCAGAAAAATCAAATAATGAATTCTATTTACTGTATTAGATTTTTTATATCTGAATTATGTAGACTATACTGAAGCATATGTGTATTTCATTGCTCTTGAATAAGTAAAGTTTCGTTCCCGTTGACTTCGGAGTCATTATATTGAATGCTCGCAGATTTCTTGGTTTATTTTTATATTTACTGACAATAAAACATATTCAAAATGTAGGTATCAAAATTTTATTACAAAATTCAGAAGCATTCAGTAGAAATTCAGAAATTGAGTTGTTTTGGGAAGGTTTAATTTATTATTAATTTTATTATGGTTTTTACTTTACTTGGTTCTTTGTTCTAATGGGTTTGATTCATCCTCAGTTATAAGTTCAGAATGTGTGCTTAGTTTGAATTCATTTTCAATTTTGGTATGATAAGTTGGATTTTTTTTACTAGCATTTATTTTCTATGTGCTCCAATTACTATCAATCAGTTCTCTGATCAGAGGAGCACCTACTGATATATTCTACTATTTCAGATATTTGTCCGTGCTCAATTTGACTACGATCCTCTGGATGATGACCTGATACCTTGTGCTCAAGCTGGAATCTCCTTTAAAACAGGAGATATACTGCAAGTAAGTTCACTGTTCACTCTTCCAATCATAGGCTATAGGCTGGATGCTAGTTTATATGCAATAAATCTTGATTGTGCTCTAATTTTTCCAAGACAAATCTTAAAACTTTGGGCAATTTTAGAATTTTTTCAAGTTTTAGAAATCATTAGTAAAAAGTACTGAAGAAGAATGCAATTTTTCATTTTAATAATGTAAACATTATTGTAGAGAAATATATGATAAATCAATAGAAATCATCTTTATTGAGATGTGCCAATCATCTTTATAAATCAACAATGTGTCAATAAGAATGAAGCTATAAAGTTTATTAGTTTATTCAGTTTTTAGCAATATAATTTTTTGTTGTACGAAACACGCATTATAATTGAAGACTATCATTATCGGTATTGTGCATATCCCAATCCCATTCAGAATGACACTAATTACCATAGATACTCAAGTGATAAGCCACTCCTTCAAGTGACATTGAAGAGCTTATCTTGATGCTCTACTAATTTATAATCCTCTCTATTATATTGTGCTCTCTAGTCTTCATGTTACCTTCACTTTTATTGCTCATTTCCTTTGTATTCTCTTCTCTTTTTGTATTTATTTTTCTATTAATTCAAACACGATCAAACTTATTTGTAGTGTAGCTTTTTAACGAATAAATTTCATTTATTCAATTGTATATTTGAAAGGGCTTTCCAGTAAATTGAATAACTTCCGTTCTAGTAGATCATATGAGGAGTATTCTTTCCAGGTACACTATTTATAGAAAATGAATAATTTTCAAAAAAAAAAAAAAATGTGCGTGAACTAAAGCAATAATTTATAATGTTCTGTTTGAATTAATTGCAGATAATTAGTAAAGACGATCACAACTGGTGGCAGGCTAGAAAAGACAATGCGGCGGGGTCAGCGGGTCTGATTCCTTCGCCAGAACTCCAGGAATGGAGGACAGCTTGTTCTGCTCTAGAAAAAACGAAACACGAACAAGGTCAATACATAAATTATCTTTTTGATAGCTGAACTAGGGCATGTATCTTGTACATGTATAGTATATAATGTATTTAAACGAATCTGAGTATATTAAGTTCAAACGCAAATTATTGGTATAGGTTTCAAGTGAGTTGCTGTAGGTGGAAACCAAGGTTTTTCCAACAGCAATCTGGTAATACACAACAATATAAGAGGTGAGATTTATGAGAGCTCAGAACTAATTAGAGTGACATAATATTTTTGTTGTATTGTATTCCCTTCTTGAAAAGGATCAATGAAAGTACTCTCCTATAAACAGACCTTGACTGGAGAAATTGTCGTGTCTTGTTACAAGTGTAGTTGGTGGAAGGAGTCGCGAGATCACAGTAAGAAATTTGTTATTGTAAAAATGGAGAATTTTTTCGTATGGGTACGATACTGTATGGGTAATGTAATTTTTGCAATTCTCTATAAAATCTGACTGTATTTTTAAGTGGTTGATTTTACTCCCAATTGGCAATTGTATTTTATGGAAGTGAGTAAAATGTGCATTCTCAATTGAAGTGAATAAAATCAATCCCTCAAGAAATACAGTGTCAGTTTTATAGTAAATTGTTCAATAATTATCCCATCATGGAAAATATCCCAGTGAATTTTGCACTCACAATTCTCTAAAACAAGCATTCAAATTCAATGAGGTACTACCTCACTAGTACTTAAATATACATTTTCAACACGTAAAATTATCTCTCACTTTTCGCGATAGGTCCTACATTCTACCAAATTCGATGAGAGCCTTTTTTGAGAAAAGTACAAATAACATTTAGACGCTTCACTTATTATGTTGCAGCATCAGTATAAAAAAGTTCCCGATTGAATGTAATTGCAATACTGTTAAGATTCTATTTAAGTCAATAATTAAACAAAAATATATAATCCTTGAAATTAAACTAAATGTAAGTTTACTTGATGACTTCAATATTCTTTTTTTTTCAATATTATTTTTAATTATTTTTCTAGTTTAGTAATTTTTAATCCCTCCTTTGAAATTAGATTAAATCAGGATTTGCCATTATTATCAATAATAACGTAAATACAGGTTTAATATATACCTGAACTTTGATTGGTTTGAATTAATATAAGGTTTAAAATCTTTAAGGTTGATTGGCATAGCATTTTAAAGGGAATAGCATTAATTCTTTCCAGCAGGTTGCTATCATATGTTGAAACTTTTATTTAAAATATTCACTTGGCTCATTTCTATGAAATTAATTTCCATTTATATCATTCTCATGCAACTTGGTATAATTACTTCAAAAATTTGTCATGGTTTTGCACTAGCTTTTTAAAATTCCAACACAGACCAAAAATATACAATCTACTTCCTTTGGTAGCTAAAATTCATCATAATAATAATTATTTTACGAATTAACTTATTCCACTACATACTCAGATTGCTATCAAGTAACTGTTGAATAAAACAGGGTCAGACCACACGAGTGATACGTTGTTGTCCATTGACATGGGCCAACAATGGGTTTCGCAGAGTACGATAATATTGCTCTTGTAGTCAAAACCCAATTCTTTTTTATCTGGCTGCTTCACCAACATTTTGAAGGCATATACAATCAATCAGAACTCAATTATTTTATTGTTTCTTATTTTTACAGTATTCTTATTATCATTTTAAAAACAGTAAATGAAACAAGAATTTAAATAATTTCATTCTTCATTGAATACTCATAATAATTTAATGACCCCAATCCACCTTACAAATTTTCTCAGCTACAATCGCAAAACTCAAAAGTACCGTGTATTATTATAATGAACCCATTCTCTATTCATTGCACTGTCAATAAAATTCTGTTTCCACTCTCTTAATAATATTGAGTAGTCAGTAAATGCTTTATCCCAAGGTGTCCGAAATCAATAATCCATTTTCCAGAGTAATGTTTCAGTGAATTAGTTCCAGTAGTGTCTCTTTGTAAATATTTGTACCTAACTCATGTGTTCTTGTGTTCATCATATTCATTGACACAACTGAAGCACTTACTTATTGGCAAATCATAATTACTCCAATTTCTCTTAGTATGTGTGACTTTGAGTGTAGAACATTCTGGGATGAGTCTCATTTAGAAAACTTGTAACTCCATCTAGCTTTTATTTGAAAATATTTCTGTCACTCATATTTTCATTGAATGGTGTTCAACTATTTTTACAATAAAAAACCTATAGGATTCCAGTGTGTTTCCATAATTCTATTTTAATATTATTCTATTTCCATAATATTCTATTTTGCAATAATCAATATTGAGTTGAATACTTTTACTCAAGGTATTTAAAAGGATTAATATATTTCATCCATCTCTTTTTAAAATACTTATCAAATGAATAGAGTAAGGGAAATGCAGAGTTTAGTGTAAAAGAATCCATTTTTAAAACGTTTCACCACATCAGCAATATTTTAATTTTTTCAATATACTGATTCAATGCAAACGTTGTCCATAAAAATCTAGAGGAACTTATGTTTTTACAAGTTACTCCCATTTAATAATTCTACAGCTAGTTCTTCGTCACGATACTAAACATTTAAATTATTAAAACGCAAATTCATCATAATATTGGCGATGACTTATTAATTATGTAACAATAGCTAGGAAATCCAATCATGATATAAAACCAAATAATACCGTAATTCGAATTAATCAAAAAACTGTTCCAACCCACTCCTTTTAATTTTGAAACCTCTAAATTTTTAATATAATTAATTAGTTCATAAAAACCCAATTCCTTAAAAAAATTTGTACAGCTATTTTGAAAAAGTTGAATTGTATTTATTTAAGTTTGTAAACATTTTGCCAACTCAGAGGGAGAGGGTGATCAGGGCTGCTCTTCCCACACCGAGAGTTGTGATGGAACTACAGGTAAAAACAGCTGACAATTGTACGCCTGGCTTCTATAATTTATTCCCCCTATAATGCAGTTTCAGTTTATATCCTTTATTAAATCTTTGATTCTTCAACATTTTTGTAGTTACAGTCAAAGCTCTAATTGTATAATGTAATCATCAAAACCTACTACCACTCTACTACTATACTCCACGACTTAAAAATCATAACTTTGAAAGCAAATATTATAAATCATGAATGGTATTCATTATTTCATGATTGTGTATGTGAATCCAATTTTACTTTTCCTTATAAAATAGGCGTCTAGGGCAACTGAATCTAGATTGACAATAGTGACAGAGATAAATAATGAGTAAGTTATTCAACTTACCAGCCTCGTCAGGTTGTAAGCTGTGACTGTTGACTAGTAGGTACAGTACTTACAAAGTAGTGTATTCCAGTTAGAACTTTATTAGATATTACTTAAATCAATTGTTCCTTGGTTCTCTGTACAATGAGTTTTCATTCCAGAATCCTTTTTTGGATTAGTTTATCAAGAGTAATTTGCAATGGTTGGAAGAAAATTTTGTTGAAAGTGAATTATAATTAATATAATTATTTCAATTCTCTAAGTTGGTAATAGCAAGCGATTCCTTCAAATGACCAATCTTATTTGAAGAGGCTTTCAGTTGCAATATTATTATTATCATTATTATTATTATTATTATTGTAGTTCAAATGAGATCTCAATACTATTATTAATAATATTTCCACCGTATTTTGGCTCTATGTTTATGCATTCCTAAGCAGTAAAGTGACTTATTAATCAGAGCATTTACCAAAATTATGTCATCTCTTTCTACAAAATTATAAATTTTAAAAGTTTATTATCCAATTTGTAAAAGTCATCATCCGATAATCACAAGAAAACTATTATCACTAATGTAACTGAGTATAAAGAATATTATGACAATATAATGATCAACAAAAGAGCTTTGACTGTATGTTCAGCTTATTTAAAATATTCAGTTTCTCAAATAATACCTAAAAATGCATTTTACTACAAAGTATGCTTATTTTCATAAATTAAATAAGCCAATTACAGATGAAACTATTCTCATTTCAATTTAAATAGTTAATCTGCAACATAGGTGAATTTTCAATATTCCAAAATTAATCTCTTGTCAAATTAGCTCCTAGTTGAACTAATATCTTGAATAAAGTATCTTTTAAATCATTATCTTTTTAATATCTCATATAAATATAATTTAATAGAATGCAATCGACTAGTTTCTTTGTTTTGATATTCTTCAAGAAATAAAGTCTCTTAGATAAATAATTATGAAAAAGCTCACTTAAGGTTTAACAGCACTTATGTAGAACAATTTAGAAATGTATACTTTAATGCATTACACATTTTGTTTCAAATATTTTGTAGTAATCTCGTTTTAATAATTCAGAATATAATATGACTAAGTAACTAACAATCTATTTTAATAAGATTTCCTCGTGCATTAAGCTTTGTCGTATAAAATTTGTTTAGGGAGCAAATGGGTGTTGTTTTCTGAGGAATGAGAGCATGTTTATTTAATTGTTGAAACATTTATCAAGTCACATGCAATTTAATTTTAGATTCAAACCAAAAAACGTAATTTTCTTACTATCCATCATTCAGTCTAGTGTATTGTAAAAAGTAAATTATATTCATCATTATAAATTTTCATCTATTTTTTATCTTTTCTAGATTGCTTGTATTGATAATTCACGACTTCTTATTTAGATAGTAATAAAAACAACTTTCCATTCAATTTTCCTTCTTAAAACGTTGCCAATAAATTGAACAACACATACATCAGTTGCACAAAAGCCAATTAAATAAGGAGTTTAATGTAAGATAACTAACTGTTGTAAGTGTAATGGGTTTATTTCTGTTGCACAAAGATATTTGTTTTAAAAGTTATTTTTTGTTAACCAAACTGGAACAATCTGGCAATACTGTAATTTTATCAACAGCTGATTCTGAAGTTGAGACAAAAGATGAATTAGAACCATTTCATTGTGAATTATTTGAATCATTATTCAACTTTCTCAATATTATTATATTCTCAATAGATATTATTCATTTTGAAAGGTTTTTAATTCCTATGACCTAATTTGCAGCTCTGTGTTCTGGTTCAATAAACATAACCTATAAAATGTGACTTAATGGGCATTAGTGAGATTTAATCCTTGGATCAGGTGGTAATATATTTTATGCCAGTTAGCCTAATCGGCGTT
Organism: Conomelus anceps; assembly: GCA_948455865.1. NCBI lineage: Eukaryota > Metazoa > Arthropoda > Insecta > Hemiptera > Delphacidae > Conomelus > Conomelus anceps. The sequence continues at coordinate 33,594,541 of OX418217.1, forward strand.
ATCGCTTGTAATTGTCCTTTGTGCAACTAAATTCTCTCCATTAAGTTGAACTCTCAGAGATTGACGTCATTCTACAGGGATTAAATTTAATTGGCTTTCTTTCAACTGGCCAATATTGTATTGTTTGTGGAGAAGGTTAAGGTTGATAGGAAAGAAGCTTTTTCTAATTAGTTTGGAGTAGATTACCTAAAAATTCTTCAGTATTCAGAAATCTGGTGCCAACTTTATAGCTATAACTACACAGGAACTTCCTTTTTTGAAAATGACATAAAAAGCTGTGCATGCTTTGAAAAAATGTATTGTTACCTTTTTCCTGTCACACGTAGTGGGAGATTTTGCTTTACACTGTTTTGAAAATAAGATCTTGCAGGTGTTGCCCTCCATTGTCAATACTCTAATTCAGTCGATTCTGAAGTTTGGTTGACTCTTTTGAGCATCTCAACTAGTATGTTGGCAGTTTTGGCTTGGATGCTTCTTCAGGTCCTCCAGGGTTCATGGACGATCGTTATAAACCCGAGACTTCAGATAACCCCACAGAGAATAGTCACAGGGGGCTAAATCAGGTGAGCATACAGGCCAGTTTAAGTCCACATAACAGGAGATCAGCCTCCTGTGGAAAGCTTCTCTCAAACAAGCCATTGAGGTCCTTGCTACCTTGCTATGTGGGCTGTGGCTCCATCTTGTTGAAACCACACATTGTCCAGTTCCATTTCTTGAAGAGCAGGCAAAAAGAACTCCTGGACCATTGTCACATAACGATCTGAATTGACGGTTACAGCATGACCATTTTGTTGTTGGAAAAAGTAAGGACCAACGATCCCTACTCTTGATAATGCACACCATACTGTTACACGATCCAAAAGAAGGGGCCTCTCATGAATTTCTCTAGGATTTACATCACTCCAGTATCACATATTTTGTTTGTTGACACTACCACTAAGGTAAAAATGTACCTCGGCAGAGAAAAAAACAAGCGCATTATTTGGTGAGGTGTCGACCAGCTGCTCATATGATGTTTGTCGGTTTGCATAATTATGTTCTGTCAGTTGTTGGACCACAACCATTTTGTATGGATGAAAATGGAGTTGTGAATAATTCGATGAAGAGAACTTCTCGATATGCCAAGGGTTAGTGAATGCTTACGAGCAGAGTGCTTCATAGACAAATAAACTTGTTCAATGTTGTCAGGTGTTGTAACAGTTCTCGTAGGTCCTTTCTTCATTTTAGACACATTCCCTGTTTCCCTAAAGGCATCCACCCACATTAAAATCGATTTCCGATCAGGAACACGACCCCGCGGTGGAGCATGGAAGTGAAGACGAAAAGGCATGTTGCACTGCGACGATCGGGCGGCTGTTATAAAAATACGCCTCCACAGTAAAAGCGCGATGCTGTCTAAACCAAAGCATTATGGCGACTGAAAGCATGATAGAACAAAACTTCCCACTCAGCTCCTTCCGTTGAGCCTTTCCCCACCACTCTATGACGCTCCTCACTTCAACAGCCCAATTCAAAAAAGGAAGTTCCGCGCTCCATCCTGTAGTAATAAATTTCTCTCGTTGTAAAAGTATTAACTCTATTCATTTAACTAACTTACAATCAATGTGAATACAACTGGCCAATAAAATAAAATATATATATCTATTCTTGAAATTCTTGTGGCTTATGTTGTGATGTGTGACTTCATGAATGTTTCTTTTTCAAAAGTAGAGTTGGCTTGGTTGTTGAAGTTGGCTTTTGATTGTGTGACTGAACAAGTTGATCTGCATTATTGGAAATGCGGTTACTTTATGATAATAAATACTAACAGCCAGTTGCACGAAAGAAAATGAAATTTAACCACGAAGTCTTCTTACAGAGCTCAAATGACGTCATCTTACGGTGGTCAAATTTAATTTTCTTTTGTGCAACTGGCCGTAAGTCTCTATGGAGAAAAATGTAGAACTTAGCGAATCGAGCAAAGGCATTACAAGCTACAAATGGTAAAATTAGAAATAATTTAAATGAGAGTAAAATAAGAATGACAAATTTGATGGAAGTAGGAACAAAGTACTTATTTGCAAATCATATCATTACAAAACACCACGTTTTCCCTGAAATTATTGATTTCATGAGATTATGTTAATTCTAAGCTATCATATTTATTTGTCATCTCAATTTAGATTGATCAGTAACTCAAATAATATGATTTCAAATTCTTAAAGTGTAAAATAAATCATTATTAAAGTGTTGAATTAATAACTGAGTTTGGAACCTTTTTCTGCTTATATGATTAAAACAGTAGTTTAATTTCATCAGCCATATTTCATATTATGTATCACTTCAAGGAATTAAAACTTTTGAGTTTCGGTTTCTAAAAAATTATTGTTGATTTCACAATTTATTATTAGTATTGTTTACAATAAATACACTTACGTATAATAATATAAACATGCATATTCATCACGCACTCGCATAAACTTTGACAGTTGAAATTATTTCCACCTATCTCTAAACTGCGCTGCTTCTTTCCAAGGTTCCTTTCTTCCATTCTTGATACATTGTTAGGCTGTAGTTCTCTTATTATCAATGAATATTTCTTTAAAAAACTGTCTTGGACGTTTTTTCAAAATTCCCATTTAACATCAAGTTGAATCATAATTGCGACCACGTGAGCTTCAACTGAGAAGCTCGTCGACGCTTTTGCTCAAAATTATCATAATCTACATTTTTTAGTTTCATGAATTTTCTTATTTGTTTTCAAAAAGAACAACTGAATGAGAATGTAGTTATTGCATTATTAGATTTGGTAGATTGCTAATATGATCTACTAAAAATAAAGACCTTCGATGATTGAAACTTGTGCAAGGTAACTGATAATAATTGCTCAAAAAATGGCATACAGTTATCTGTTTTCCTTCGATATTCAGCCCACTTCTGGAGTTTTCCCCATTTTTTATTGGGAACCGTTTTATTAGGACATGACAGTAAAATACGAGTATATCATAAAGTTGGTAACAATAGTATTATTACATTAATGTGTAGAAATAATAATTGTATGATGTGTAAAATTTAGTCATTTATTGAAAAATTTAATTTTTGCTGTAGAAACCTGCTGGAATATAATTTACATAATTATCTTTGTGAAATGCTATGCCATAGATTTTTTCTCACAAGTAATTTTTTCCTGTAAATATGCACTCTCTTTCTAGTAGCTCCGGATTCCTGCCACTACAGTATTTTACTATCAAACTTTAGTATCAATTCTTTAGTACCGTACTGATGCTTGTGTATGCCTCATTTAGTTTTATAATGAATACGTCGAATGAGAACGTTGCTTGTGTCTCATCATTCATTTGATTAATCTGTATTTCATGGTTGCTCTTCTTCTGGTTAAACCAATAATGATTATTGTTATCATCATTCGAATCAATATTTCTCCATTCTTCTCAGCACTACATTCTCTTTTTTAAGACTCCGTATCACTAAAAACTATTCAACTGATATAATTTTGTGTTTTCTTCTCATGAAAACAATACAGTTTAGATGTATGCTAATTACTTATTTCTCGCTTCTTTCATCCGTCATTTTCACAGCATTTTACCAAACTAAAAATTCTTTCTACTTTGAAAGAAATTTTTTTAGTTTATTATCATCTACTGAATCTTAGTTTTAGTATTGATATCTCGTTAAATAGGAATTTTTGGGAGTCAACATTCTTTGTGAATCTGAAAAGTTTTGTGCATCACATTCCATTCGTATCTATTAGCTTCCATCTTGAATCTGCATATTTCCAGATTTTCTTTGTAATTGATAGTGTCTACATCACTTGATTATTTTTTTCATGTAGTCAAGACAATATTGGATATAATATTGTATATTTCATACTCAATGTTGTTCAATATAACCCGTTATTAAAGTAAAGCATTCGAATGATTGATAATAAGAAAGTAAGCGTATAATAATTTGATATCCTAAGCTGTGACAATTATTACACTTCAAGCTGACATGCTTTTTGTACAACTTTTATTATGAATAAATACCGTGCAACGCTTCTATAATAATGTTTTCAAACTGAAACTTTATTCGTCACGTTAGATTTCAAGTTAGTACAACAATTGATAGTAGGCTAATCAATAAATCAATTGCCGTCATAAAATATAGAAGTCATTGATCTTCATGAATTACAGGATCTTTAATGATGAAGTCATGATTCTAATGAATTGCAAGATTCATAATTATTGTTGAATTTCTTATCATTTTACCATTTAATGTCATATTATTTCAAATAGAATTGAATTCATGAAATTTATCAAAACGCTTCTGAAACTCAATTGGAATATCGATGCTTGTAGGTGATCCATAATTCATAAATAGCCCAAGTAGAAAAATGATCAGCATGAATTTTATAACTTTAATCTTATAATTGAAGAAAATATTGACTTTTTGCAGTCAATTGCTCAATCTTCGGCCGCAAGAAGAAACAGTACAAAGACAAGTACTTAGCGAAGCACAATGCTGTGTTTGACCAGCTCGACCTTGTTACTTATGAAGAAGTTGTCAAACTGCCATGTGAGTGTTCGTTTGAATATTATTACTTCTCAATCAACATAATTTACTAATTTTATTGTAATAATTTCATCATTTGTCATTTTTAAGATCTGACTACACAAATGACCCATAATCGTCTGCTTTCACAGTTCAAATTTTTGTCTTTCTTTGTTTAAATCACGTCTCAATCGCTACTTATTTCTCTACAAAATATATTGTTAACTTGCTTCAACGGACGATTCAGGGTCACTTTTCTAGTCCGAAATAAAATATGAATCATCAAAAACAATTGTGTACCATTCTATCATTTTAGAAAATATCGATTATTTTATTAGAAGAATCTCGGTTGTTGAATATGATGTCTTGAGATTGAATTTGCGGATTTCAATCGCATGGCTGCTGGAAGTACAGTATTTTTTAAATATGCTATTGCAAATATCCAACTCATCAATCACCATCATCCAACTCTTCAATCACCATCATCCAACTCATTACCCACACACAGGTCTCAGACCTGTGGGCTTCATCTTCAAAAAAAAAATATATATACGTTAGGTTTTACAAAATTGCGCTAGAAGAATTTTAGGAAGTAAGTCCTAGGGAAGGGTCTTACAGAAAGAATTTGCTGTTTGAAAAATCCTTCAATGTTATTCTAGTATCAATTATTATTGTATTTTCTGTTATTTTTCATCAGGTTTTGGTAGAATAAATTTATTTTCAATCGCGTAACCTTCAATGAGACAATATGCTATGTTGCCGTAAATGAATCCAATGTGATCGCAACCGCAATCGGTTAGAGCGCTTCATCTCTAATAGGACTCTGCTACATACCCGTTTAGGATGGTATATTTTAGTTATCATTAACTTTTATTACCCTCGCACAAGTCTCAGCCTCATGTTGGCATCATAAGCAAAAACAAATTAATGTGTCAGATTCCTCTGGATTGGAAAATTGTCAATAAATCTCGTTAATCCAATGGATTTTTTCATTTCAAATACCAGCCTCTTCTCTTTTCAATTAGTAGACTCATATTATGAAAATACTTCAGAAAGACAATGGAAAAATCTTAAATTACGGGTTTGCTACTCAAGTTAGTCAAATCAAGTTTGTCAATTTCCATAATATTTTGAATAATAATATCTTTCTTGTTACAGCATTTTTACGAAAAACGTTAGTATTATTGGGTGCTCATGGAGTGGGAAGGAGACATATAAAGAATACTCTCATTGCAAAGCACCCGGATAAATATGCCTACCCTATTCCTCGTAAGTCATTTTTTAATTGAAACTTTCTCTAGAATTTGATATTGTAATTATGTTAATGTTAAAAAACTGGTATTCCGTAAGTGTATGCCTCTTGATCTGAAATTGTTTATTCTATAATTATTATTTTTATGTTTCTTTGGTAGTTGTGGATTAAATCTTGAAGTTGTAGTTGAAATTGAGACATATAATTGGCATCTATAATGTGTAGTGTTGTGGTCTGTTTCTCTCATTGATCTTTGATTTCATTCATGGCTAAGTCATGTGTCATGTGTTCATTTCTCTCTTTCATCTAAGCAAAAGCTCCAAGCTTATGCGTAAGTTTATCGATTTTTAAATGGAAATATTATTATCTTTGATCAATATGCGTAGAAAACTATTCTAACTTGACTAGTTACTGATGAAAATACTTTTGATTTAACTACACTAATTTGCAATTAACTGTAGTTACAATTTGCAAACATTTCTAATGGACACGCGAAAGGGTGCAAATTAAAACTACAGTTAATTGTAAATAAGTAGAACTAAATCAAAAGCACTCTCAACAGAAGTCAATTTTCTCAAGGAATAAATTAGTAGAAGAAATGTAAAACTAAATTTATTCTTTTATCGCTTGGAGAGCAATAACCCTTGTAGTCTAAGATAAGATTCCAATTCCAACATAATTTAATCATCGTCTTTTTTATGTAAAATATTGTTTCTCGTTGTACTGGTAATCATTTTGTACGGGCACTACTAAAAAGCCTATGGGTTTTGTAAAACCATTGTTGTATTATTACTTAGTGTATAAAATTTTTGTTTTTCTCTAAAATTATATTTTTGTGAAGCAAAGTATCGTGCTGTATTAAACCAGCTATTGCTGAGAATAACGATTATGTAGCTGAAAGAAGCGTTACCGGTATTGTTCATCAAGAAAATCTCAATTTTTCGTGGATAAACTGCATTATTATTTTCAGACACGACAAGGCCTCCACGAAGTGATGAGGAGAATGGCCGAAACTATTATTTTGTTTCGCATGACGAAATGATGGCTGACATTGCCGCCAACGAATACTTAGAATACGGTATGGTTTAATCTACTATTACATAGAAAAGTCTAGTCTAAGATTTATACACCATAATAGCCTAATCATATCACTATATTATTTATGGGAATACAGGAAAGGGAATTTCAATTATCTTCACCAGTTCGAATTTTCTGATTAATTTGCATTTCTGCTTAGTTTCTACAATAGAATGTAACAAATCAAAGGCTAATGCCCAATGAATGATCATCAACTGCATCATTTTTATTATGTATCTTGTAGCCTAGCTTTTATAAATTCATAGTGCTCATTACACAGGACTGTCGATGACTTGGTATTCATCTATATCTAGTAAATTTTACTCAGCCATCATAGTAAATACATTATTACAATGTTATGCAGTTATAAATCGTACAACTACATATGATATTCACATCCTTGAACTTTTGTATTTTATAGAATTAATCAATCCATCAAATTTAATTAAATATAAATTTAGTCTTTCCAAAATAAACGGTTTACTAGGATAACTCTGATTTAATTAAACAATTCCAGAAATTTTTCTAAAAAAATTATCAGTGCTGGTAAAAATATTGAATAGTGTGGAGAGTATTTTTGGAATGCTAAAAGGCAATAATGAATTGTTCTTTTTTTCAGGAACCCACGAAGAAGCAATGTATGGTACAAAGTTAGAAACTATCCGGAAAATCCACCAAGATGGTAGGGTAGCCATATTGGACGTTGAACCTCAAGCTTTGAAGATACTAAGGACATCGGAATTCGCTCCATATGTTGTCTTCATTGCTGCACCTCTTCTCCAAAATCTTGCTGACGTAGGTTTATTTTTCAACTACACATCATCATTAATTTGAGATGGTATTTAAACTAATTTGTAAAGCCTCTATTTAAGTATAGTCCCTTCAGCCGATTTTGACTGTCGGTGACTCTTCAGACCTGTTTTGGTCCAAAGAGACCAAACGAGGAGGTGGGTTGCAACAAAGACAATATAACCTTACATTATATTGTCTTTGGTTCCAATCAAAACAAACGTTTAGAATGGTGGGTGGACTGAAGGAGATGGAACTCAAAACCACTAACAGGAGGTGGCTCAGGCTGAAAAATTATTATGCCGTATTGGCCTCCTATATTCTAAACGCCTTGGGTTGCAATAGCTTTCCTCACTGAGCTAACAGCAACAGGCTATATCAGTATACCAAGCCCACCTGAAACAATTATGCCCTACGCTTCACAGTACACCCCCCTCACCACCCCCCCCCCCCCCACCACACTAGATCTGGCTGGAAAGGCTGGATCTGGCTGTATAATATCTAGCACTCATCTAAGCTACTTCCGACGTCCAAGCGGACAGAGACGTTTGGAAAGCGACACAATAAAAAATTGATGGAGCTTTTTTTGTATCTGAGATGAAAAATATGAAAATGGAATCATCATTGTACTTGAAATATCAAAATAACAGTCTTTAGTATGCCAAGTTGAATATTGAAGAAAAAACTATAAATAAAGTAGCCAAATATCAGGAATAATACATTTATAATCTTAGGCCAGTCTCACACGTATCGATTTCAGACATTTGGTTGATCTCAAACGGTATGAAAGTGAACAAATTTTGACAGATAAAACTCCGAACGGTTTTATGGTAATAGAGAAAGACAGACACGTTTCAAGGCTCCACTACTTGTTCCATTCGCTTCATTAGTCAGTTGCCTTTACATGATTTGGGCTATTTGATCTACGACAGCTAGATTAAATGACAAAAAGTAACTTTTTACAGCTTACCATGGGCTCTTAATGTCACACATTAGGTATGCTATCTTAGTATGGGGTAATTCATCAAAACAAAACCTTGATAGGGTGTTTAAGATCCAAAAGAAAGCTGTTAGTTGTATGGAAAGAGTAAATAAATGAGATTAATGTAGGCCGTTGTTCAACAGACCTGGTCTCGTAATTGTACCCTGCTTATATGTGTTTGAAGCTACTTTATATGTAAAAAAGAGTGATATTAACCAAAATCTTGATGTACATGATTATAAGTTAATACAAGAAGCCGAGGAGATTATCACTTTGTGAGTCACAATAGTAGCTTATTCAAACAGAAACCTATAGTTATATTGTGGTAGGAAACTACAAGCTACCGCAGTTTTTAAAGAGTTGAAAATATAGAAATATTTAAAAAACAATTGAAAAAATATTTAGTCGATAAAGCTTTTTATAGTATACAAGAGTACAAGAGTTCCTTTCACATCAAATTAAAGTCTCGCCATAAATAATTTATATAGTAATTATGGTGTCTAGTATATAATATTGTTGATCTGACTTGTCTTATACTCCTTAACTGGAGTCTCCAAGACGTAATCTACAAAAAAATATCAATGGATGCGCCTCATGTGGTAGCTATGTGGTTGCTGTAAGAAAAAGAATTTGAGCTCAACTTCTCATACATCCACTGCAACAGTTGTTTATATTCAAAAAACAATTGCCTTTTGTGAAGAGATGAAAGGAAAGCATACCCACAAACCCTAACAGATTCAAAAAATTCTTCAAAAGAAGAAAAGTTACACCTTTAAATGAGCACTTTTCGACTATCACTTCTGCCAACTTTGTGTGTTTGAAAATACTTTCAGGCATTTTATCCAAAAAGTGCATAAACAATCTTTTGTGATACTGGAATTTGTAGACATTTCATTCAGATATTGTTCTACAATATCTAACACAATTTGAAGATTTTCCATGTACTTTATGTACTGCCATGGAAAATGGTAACTAGATTGCACTTCCTTCGAAAAGTGGGATAGAATTGAATAAATATCAGCAAGTAGGAGGATTGTGAAGATATTAGATTTAGACAACAGCCTATCTCTAAGGGTAAATGATTCTGGACTCTTTTCTGCAGCACACACTAAAGCCCTATAATCATCCCCCAGAAATGTTTGAAAAACTGATTGAGAGTAGCTGGCAAACTTCAGTTTTAAAAATCTTTCTGCAGGCCTCCTTCTCGTTCGGCGACAATGTCGCACCGTCGCTCGTTGTTTTGCTTTGGGGACATCCACTATATTCACTCTCATATTTCCTCCAGTTACCAGTAGAGAATTATTTTCCTAATTGTAATAGTACTCAATAGCTTCTATCCGATTTAATCCTGTATTGACTTTTTCATGTTTATTGTGACATTTGCATTGTACTGTGTACTGTACACTTTGTGTATTGACGGAATAAAAGCATTCTTATTCTTTTTCTTAAAAAAATATAAGAAAGCAACATATTGAATAAGGCTGATGTTGTCACAACCACTTTCTTTATAGAAGTTTGGTCTTTTATTATAAAGATTGGCCGCTTTTCGAGCGGGATGTCAGGGCGATCGTGATGTTCAGTCATGAGTGCTCGGTACTGCGCTTGGAACGGCAACCGCAAAAAAGTAACACAACGTTATCTTCTTTATTATCACTTATCTAGTGGTTCGGATTCCACCTAAAACTGTAGGTCAACCATCAATAGCATCAGTATCATCCATGCAAAATCATGTACATATCTCACTCATTTGAGTGTCATCAGCACAAATAAAAACACGAGATACTACAGTTTCGGCTCTCACATAATTTGCAATCTGAATGAAACTAAATTTGTCTTTCGATGTGACGACATGATTCTTATTCATTTCATAATCAACAAGAATATCACTGTCTTCAAAACAAAGAAGAACACCACATATTTTTCCTCAAATTCATGTACAAACGTTGCGCCATTACAGTGTTAATACAGTAATATACCCTGAAAGACTATATTTTCGTGTATTTTTTCATACAGTTTCCAAGTTCAGTATTTTCTTTTATGAATATGGTGGTTTTTCTTTGCTTTGTACAGTACGATGGAAGCCTGGAAAGATTGGCGAAAGAGTCAGACTTGCTGAGACAGGCGTACGGCCACTTTTTCGACCTGACAATTGTCAACAACGACATAGAGGAGACAATTGCCGCGTTGGAGCGGGCAATCGAGCGGGTGCACACCACACCGCAGTGGATTCCCGTCTCCTGGGTCTACTGACACCTGCAGCTGCACCCCTCGGCCAAATAGTGCTCACCGCTGCTCAGCTGCGATCTCAGTCGCCGCATCACTCGACTCTCGCCCATTCATTTTCTCTAAATAAAACCACATCAACGTTCCAAATGTGCGCGTATGTGTGTTTGCGTGCGAGTGTGTGTTATCGATAATCGAACGATCACCCGATCGAAGGAACGAACAAACGACATCTGTTATTTGACATTCAACAGCAGCGTTTGTTTTTGTCTTGCATTGCTGAGCTCAAGATTGATTCAGTTATAAGTTGAGCATAACAATTTCCTTGACCGTCGCCGATGTGTTAAAAATACGCTGTTCTGTGAAACGTGTACCGTTACAAGCGAAAATGAGGAGGACCAAGCGCTACAACTAAATTATAGCGAGGATCAATATTGTTTTAGATTGGAGATTACATTGAGTATTATTTTAAAATTGTGATCTTGAATAGTGACATTTTCGAAATTTATGCACATGTTAACGCATCTACTGTCTCTTCATTACCATTACTACTGTCATCAACAAAACAGCCAACCTAAGAATTATTATGATTATAATCAAAACGAATTATCATTGTTATTATTTGTAGGACCTTATTCTAGCAAGTTATTAGTCAATTATTTTTTACTTGTACATGCTTTTTCGAGATTTTTTGAATAAGTTACCCATACTATCATTTTCCATCTTCCGATCGAAAATAATTTGTTTCAATCTTCGTTTGAAGACGATTAAGACCCATTCCTCCATAAAGACTGTAATATATCTGATATCTTGTTGAAACATATATGATCTTAATGTTTAACTACTGTTACTGCCAATTAAGAAAGGTTATTAAGTATTTCCAGTAGTCGAATTCAGCAGTCGAGCCCAATTCTATGAAAATTCACTTTCACTTGAGACTAGTAGGAAATATAAACCTTATATTTAGTTCAATAATGACTGTGTTTGAAATATTGACCAAGCTTCCAGTTGTAATCCAGAAATCAAATATTTTATAGAAGTAATTATGTAAATAAATTATGTATAATACTCATTAATTTGTTGTATAATATTATGTTGTTCAATTTTCAAAGAAAATATTTTCACATTTTATTTTGGTTCGATCTGAATTGTATTTATTTGTGTTTGAAAGTTTTTTGATCGACTTGGAACAACTTTGAGATTAACGAAAATATTGTGAATTGCTAGGTTTAAGAGTTGATGGAGTGTTCTAATGTTCAATTCGATGGTGGGTTGTTCTGGTTTTGTGTATGAAGTGGTGTACGAATGAGATGCTAGAAATTTGAAATTTATTATGAATAATTGGCCTGATACCTCAAAACTATAGGTTATTTAACAAACCAATTGTTTCTTGCTGATTTCCATTCTGAAAATAAAGTACTTTCAGACGCTTGAAAGAAATGTAAATTACGTACTTAAATAGTATCACAGTACTTATGATAAACGTATCCATGATTATTTAGTTGATTCCATATCGCTGTAGAAAAATAAATGTTACAGTCTGAAACAAATTGTGTTGCTTGTATTTCAGTTATTGAGATGTACAGTGAATTATTCATTAACCTTTTTATATTTTCTACTTTCATAAATGAGTCGTTGAATTCTCAGTTTTTTTCATGATATTACTGTTCATCATGTCATTATAGATTTATTTTTACAGTGTTTGAAATATAATTAGACTTCATCTGATGTGATATGCAATTGATATAAGATTTTTAAATAATATTACATGTCTTAATTTCCATGAAAACTGATTTAAAATGATCGTGCAGTGAATTGATCATTCACTCTTTTGCATTATTCGTTGCTAGTTTCATACATACTTGAATGCTTCAGATCTTGCTAACCACCACTTATTGTAATATGCCTACCTATTGCTTTCTCTATCAGCTTCTAAAAGTATCTGTGAAAATCATTTTTCGTGTACTACGTTCAGCGTTCTTCAACTAAACCAAAAGTGGTTACAGGGTAAATAGAATATTAAATGCCTTCATGTTAAATACAAATAAATAAGAACTGAATGTTTGAATACAAAAAGATCTATAGTTGCCTTGCAGTGGCACTTGTTCAAAAGATATGTAAAAAGTCCCCACTTTTAAAAAATAGCAATATTTTAGTTTCATCGGTCAAGATTTTCTCAGAGATCCTATCTCTTACCAAAAATTGGTATCCTGGATTATTGTATAGCTTTATTTCAATTTTGGGACTTTTCTTTGTGCAATTATTTTCAGGTTGGCAATGTTACATCTTATTACTCATTATTTTTTAGCACTTGTAATTCTTTATTATCATTACAATGTATTGTTTGAATATTTTTTCATACATTTGAAGAGGATCCAGAACATTATATTCAGTAAATCGTATTGTTTGTTGTTTTTTTTTTGAAACGCTTCCGAAAAAAATGAAAAATGTATGTTGATTAGGGGTTCTATTCTGCTATACAGATAATAAATATCACTCGTTTAAGAGTGCTCAAGTAATAAACTTTTCCTTTTTTTTAGGGAGATTTTTGATGATGTTGAGTTTATTTCTATGTACCGTACCATACTTGCTTTCATTCATAATCCATACGTTTTCTACGACCCGTTTGTACCTGGATCAGTTTCTGGCAAGAACTGGCATTTCATCTTGAAAATTCAACTCATAAGCTTTAAAATAGGTAGAAAATCAAGGCAAATAAGATTTATTTAGGATTTTTTTGAAATGAGAACCTAATGTTCTAGCTGTTTGAATTAGAATCTTATTCCTTTTACATGATATTATTTTCTCTGAAAGAGTGGTTTTTTATGTGTTCCATTTATATTTATTTATTAATGTATGTAAATTAATTTAGTTAACAAACTATCATGTTTTGACAGTATATTTTCACCAACAATGCCCATTTCAATCGAGTGGTTTTCATCTTTTTACTTATAACCTAGCGTTTTATTATTATTTTCACCCGGCAATTTAAGATTGTATGAGTATAGTGCTGCATTCACTCCTGATTTTACAAGTCTGTTGAACTGTGGTAAGATGTATGAGAGAAATTCGATACCGTAAAAACCAGGTTTCAAGAGCCCTTTTATTGTGTATGCTCCACATAAATATGGGCATAATTATTACAAAAAATAAAAATTGAATGAAATAATTGGAATGAAAATTATCGTCATAATGTGTTGGGTAGTGAGAGGTTGATATTTTCTTGAAAATTATTATACCTCTTTAAATAAAGTAATAAGGCAAGCATTTCAGAATGTATGATTATTTAATTTTATAGTAGTGATTAAGATTGAAAACTCGAAAAGCATCTATTGTTAAATTTAGCAAATATAGTGTTGATAATGATGTTAACTAATCATGGATAATTGTAAAATTGAAGAGAAATATTAAAGATTTTATTGATACGATGCTATTAATATTAATTTCTCACAATAAATATCAGATAGAACGATAGTTTTTAATAAGACTATTGGCGAGATAAGAGTTTCTTGTTGTGCGTAATTTTAGCGTTATGCATGCTCAAGCAGTGGCTATAAGTCCGCACAACAAATTAGATGGGTATCGTTGTGGCTTTCAGTAGCTTCATCCCCTTGGTTCTTAGCCACCCCCCCCCCCCACAACTTTTCATTGCCAATCGCCACCGCTGTTCATAATTAAGATTGACTGCAAGTAATTCAAAATCAAATCAAATTTGTTTTTATTTGCATGAAAATGAAACAGAATACAAAATATAGAATCACATAAATTCAGCACATACCATAAAATATAAAAAATCATAACTTATAATGCAATTGTTATTATAAATATACATGCGACTCGTCCACGAAGGCCTAAGCCTGTGTGTGGAAGGCAGTCTGGAATATATTTCTCTGCCGGTTTTTACAATTTTATCTGGCTTTTTAGATTTATCACACTTGAAAGCTCAATACAAAGGGATGAATATCTGTAACCCAAATCCGGGAACACTACAAAAAATCACATATTTATGGTAGAATTTATTATTTAAGTTAGTTTCATATTATTTTTTCTCTCTTTTCATTTCTTAGGCATACCGCGGAATACAATTATTGTTGAATCAGTGACAATTTGAGCTTTATGTGAGATCTTGTTACTGATCTCATCTGCAAATAATATAACAGATTACATATAGCAATAAAAGATCATCTGTAGATGGAGTGTATTAATATTTCTACATTTTCTCTTCCAACCTCTTTTAGCCATCTACTCACCAACCTCTTATACATGTTAAAGAATAATTATGAAAATTTCGTAAAATGCCAGGGATATTTCTGTAAATTATGTGCGCTATGTAATGCGTATTTGTTGTAGAATGTGTTTTTGTAAGCTTTGGTGCTTCTATTCCTATTGTCTCTGCCGAGCGAGTTCCATAGTTGTGGCCAGTGGCGCACCCAGGGGGGGGCTTAGGGGGCTTAAGCCCCCCCCCCCCCCCAAGGAAATGTTACTAATACTAGTCAAATCATTGATGTTTTTCAAGCAAATTGAACACGCAAGATGTGCTTCAGCCTGATTAGTGTCAGTACACTTTTTCAAACCTAGTTTAAAATGTACAAGTTTTCAAACAAGCATAGTTTAAAATTAATCAAAGCTATTTCATATTTATAGCATTATTAATACCCATTTACATCGCACTGCTTGGAGAGAGCGGAAGCTTTTTGTTTTGAGTAAATAGTCATTAGAGCTTCCTGGCGCCTGTAGTCTGATACTGTGCAGAATAATAGCATTCAGCGTTATTCCAACTTGACTTTTAGGCTTTAGGCCGGATCCACACAGTCGAAAATCGCAAAGTGTCGATGCTGCCGCAACATCACATGTGTGACGAGCTCAATTTGATTCCGTGTTCTACTAGGATGAAACAACTATAAGGAATTGCTGGAGCAGTTATTTTTCTGCAACTGTTCTATGGTCATCGATTTGTGTGAGCCCGGCCTAATAATCATAAGCATGTAATCCTCAGCAATAAGCAAATAATGCATCATACTGTAGGCCTTTTTAGCCTGCCTTATCGAGAATTTTATGTAGATACTTATCTAGAACAGTTGAAGCAATTAATAGGAAGCAATGATCTCTATATTATGCTTTTTTATATTATTCAAACATTACTGAATTTTCAATGTTAAAAATCTCAGAATTTTTAATCGACTTCAGTGCTCGTTCACCTATTATCGCGATCGGTCACTCATCATCACCGCGCTCGCGCTGTATGTCCAGTTGATTGCTGTCGAGTTTATAGTTTGTCAAATTAGACTAATAGTGTGATTATATAAGTGATGGGTGATAAAAGTAAAGGTAATATACAAAACTATTTTAAACCATTAAAGTGTCAAAAATATGAGGCTAGTAATGAGTCTGGAGAATGTGTCAATCTTTCGGCGAGTAAGGTCAACAATGAGGAGCTGTCTACTACTACAAGTACCGGTGTGGAAGAAAAATCTAGTTTTCCGTCAAACGAGGACTCGGAAGCAAATGTGAACAGGTCTAAAATCATTGAAATTGGACATAATATGGACATTGCCTTATTCAAAAACAAAACATTAACAGACGAAGACAAATTAATTAAAAGTATTAAATGAAAAATGGGTTCCTCAGAGTAACTTTAGCTTTCCTTTCAGATCATATGGAAACCAACAACGGAAATGTTTGTTTTCATGGCTGAAGAAATATAGTTGGCTTTCATATTCTGGCATTGAAGATTCTGCATATTGTGTTCATTGTATGTTTTTTTTTTTTTCAAAAAAAGAAGTAGGCAAGAGTAATGCTCAACATATTGGTCAACTTGTTGAGGAAGGTTTTTGTAATTGGAAAAAAGCATTGGAAAAGTTTGAGAAACATGCAAACTCGCAGTATCACAAAGGTCATGTGTGAGCGTTGCTAACTTTAAAAGAGTCATGGCTAGCCTAATGAAACCGATAAACAGATCTCTTGATAAAGGAAAAGTTATACAATCCCAGAATAATGTGAGGAGGATAATTCCAATAATAGGAACTATCATTTTGTGTGGCAGGCAAAATATCGCCCTTATTAGGGGCCATAGAGATTATGGTGAGTTCAATATAAATTGTAAACCGATTGAAAATGAGGGAAACTTTAGAGCTTTGCTCAGAGCCAGAATTGAAGGGGGTGACCAGGATTTGAAAAATCATTTTGAGGCATGTGGCAGAAATGCAACGTATATAAGTTGGAATTTTCAAAATCAAATCATTAATGCTTGCAACCAGATAAAAACTGAAAAAATATCAGATAAAATCAAAGAAGCCAAATTCTTTAGTGTTCTGGCAGACGAAACCTCTGACGTTTCAACAGTTGAACAGTTTTCATTGTGCTTACGTTATGTAATGTTCAATAATTCCAAAAGTTATCAAATTTGTGAAAATTTTTTGAAATTCATGACACTAACTTCCACAACGGGTAGCGAATTAGCAAAAACTTTGATTAAAGGATTTGAAGAGAGTAATATAGACGTGAAAAACTTACGTGGCCAGGGGTACGATGGAGCGGCTGCAATGAGTGGAAAGTTTAATGGGGCTCAAGCTTGCATCCAAAAAGCTCACCCGACAGCAATATACGTGCATTGTGCTTCTCTGCCTTAACCTGGCGTTATCAAATGCATCTGAGGTTGCATCCATCAGAAACTGTTTTGGAGTAGTGGAGAGATTGTGGAATTTTTTTAACACTCCTAAAAGACAAGCTGCTCTACAACAATGTATTGAAGCTGGGGAAAATATTGAAACCAGCAAGAAAAAGCTTTTGCAGCTCTGCACAACTAGATGGGTGCAAAGGCATGATGCTGTTTTTGTAATGAGAGAACTCCTGGAACCAGTTGAAGTAGCATTAGAAGAGATTAAAAACTGGAGTGATAGAGACTCTTCTTCAGCAGCCTTGATACTACTAAACTCCTTACGTCAAGGTGAATTCATAGTTTCTCTCTTAGCATCAGAGAAACTGCTTGGTTACACTATTAATCTAAGCAAAAAACTACAAGGAGCTGATGGAGATTTATCGTCTGCAATTACTCACGCTGAAACCGTACTTGAAAGCCTAAAAAAATGCAGATGAGGGATTCCATTCATTGTTTGAAGAGGCCACGAAAATCACTAATAAATTTGGTTCGATAATTTCAATGCCTCGAACAATTGGCAGACAATTGAACGGAAGCAACACACCAGCAGAAACACCAGAAGTGTATTACAAAAGATCTGTTTTCATACCTTGGGTTGACTCTCTAATTATGTCATTGGAATCGCGATTTATAAATCATAAAGATATATTGAAGGGGTTTGAGTGCCTACTTCCAGCATCTGATGTATCACAGAAAAAGAAAGAAACCTCCCAAGACAGAAGACTTGGATTCATTCAACTGTGCAATTTTTATAAAAATGACCTAATTGAAAGTGGAGGAGACAGCAATAGCATAATTACAGCTGAATTTGAGTTGTGGCACAATAGTTTCAAAATGAAGACTGACATCCCAAATTGAATCGTTAAATGAATGTGATAAGGATTTGTTTCCTAATATTCACACATTGCTCAGAATTTTATGTACTCTGCCTGTCACTACAAGTACTGCAGAGAGGTCATTTTCGACATTACGGCGTTTAAAGACGTATCTTAGAAATACAATGGGTGCAGACAGGTTGAGTGGATTGGCAGCATTAAATATTCATAGGGAAATCCCAGTCACTAGTACAGAAGTAGTTTCTGTTCTGAAAAGATCGTCCAGGCGATTGGACTTTGTTTTGTGAGACTTAGGATTACACTTAAACTTAATAAATGTTCCAATTCAATTCACAAATTTAAAATCACGATTCTGTACTGTAGGCTACTATTATTTTTGTTCCCTATATATCGTGACTGCACAAAACTATATAAATTGCAGCACTTACTCATTGAATACAGTAGCTGACTTGAAAAACAGTGGGTAAGTGCCTAAACAAATCACTCTCATTCTTTAGTCTACAATTGTAGTACTGTAGAAATTTGTTTGTTTCATTTACAGTTGATTTGTTTTCTAAATATCATACATTAATACTATAGTACATTCCTAACTTAATTAAACGAGACGGCATATACAAATTGAGGGTTCTTTACATTTTTATCTTCGCGTTATTCATGTGAAATGACTAGCATAAGTGAATATATAAATTGCGAGTGCAGTGTTAAGTGAACAGAAAAAATCATCCACTCATGACTCATCAAATATTGTGGACCAGGAGGCCCACAACAAGCTGGAGACTTGTTTAAAAACAATATCATCCACCCATCCAAAATTGCAGACTTGAAGGCCCGCTGCCAGACTCAGGAAAAAACCAAGTAAGCAAAATACTTGTCTTTCAATCCCGAACTCAGTACTTCACCAGAAAAAGTATTGCGAATTATTGATTCAGTTAATTACTTATAGAAATAAGAGAGAGGGAGAGAGAGAGAGAGAGAAAGTGAGAGAGTAATTATTCCTACTAATCCTGTGATACATGCATGATCTGTACAACCTGTAAAAAAAACATCTGACAATAAAATAATACCTCCATTATTGTGGACCTATATAATTATATAATATAGAAAGGTGAGAGGGATCTGAGTAAAGGTTATTGGGGAAGCCCCCCCCAAACCAAAAGTCTGGGTGCGCCCCTGGTTGTGGCTGATTTGTGTAAACATTGCGCCACGATTTTTAAATGTATACATTAATATATTCTTTACATATATTTGGCGAATGTCGAGAACATCAAACTCATCATAGATTTCACTGGTTGGTGTTCGAATAGGTTTTTTTAAGGCCGTTTTTATAATTGATTTTTGTGTCAATACTAATGGATTCAACAACGATTTGTAAGCCCCTCCATAAGCTAAAATACCAGCTTGTATTAATAAGGATTGCACATAAGCAAAGTAAATGCTTCTGAGTTCCTCCTTAGATAGAAATTGGCGCAAATTGAGGAAGATATAGATCGTTTTACGAATTTTGTTTTTTATATATGTTACATGTTCTGACCAGTTCAGTTTATCATCCATAACAATTCCCAGATATTTGTATGAACTAGACTCACAATGGCATTGTGTATTGAATGAGTTTGTACATGAATGTAATACTATTGAATCAACAGTAGGCTCCTGACGTTTACGCAGTGCTATTTCCATAAACTTAATTGAATTTACAATAAAAAGTTAAACTAGTTATGATGTTGAAGATCCATCTTGTTTCCACAAATATGTAATATAAACTTAAAAAACACTTTTAAATGGAAATTGACTCACGTTATAGCGTGACGGCCGTTTCGCTCTGTTGTCTAGAGCATCGTCAGACGACCCACAGTACACTCTGTGTGTACTGTGGGTCGTCTGACGATGCTCTAGACAACAGAGCGAAACGGCCGTCACGCTATAACGTGAGTCAATTTCCATTTAAAAGTGTTTTTTAAGTTAAACTAGGTTGAAGATCGTTTCAATAAACAACCCCCATCCAACTTGACTACAAGAGAAGAACAACAACTTATATAGACATATTTCATCAGACTGACAGACACCAAGTTGAAATCAAGGTTTATTTCTTCTTCACTGCCTGAGTTTTGGACCTTAGTGATGCAGGAGTATCCAGAAATTGGTAACAAAGCTCTACTAATTTTGATTCCCTTTGCAACATCCTACTTATGCAAAGCTGGATTCTCAGCAATGTCCATCATTAAATCCAAATACCAAGTTAAATTGAATGTTGATGCGAATTGCTGTTTTGAATATTGTGGCAAGATTTGAACTGCTAATGAAGAAAAAACAAGCCCAATATTTAAATGTCACAGTAGTTTACTGACAAAAGTAATTTTTTTTTAAATTTATTGTAATTAAATAATAAAGATGTAATTGCAATTAGCCTTCATAATTTCAGCATTTTCCCACATTTCTTGTCTTTGCGCGTTTACATTTAAATAGCCTACTGCCATTTCAACATTTTTTAGGTGGACAATATTTTTAAAAATTTATTAAAACACACTTGTCAGTGTTAAGAAGTTGATTACAGGTCACAGAGTAATCATTCTCATACACAGGAAGTGCTGGAATTTATTTCAAGATCAAGGGATTGTCATGAACACAAAAAGTTTGAAAACCTCTGCACTAGGGGCTTGGAGTGTAGGCGAATGGAATGCAGGTCTCCATCCACAGCTGAATTACTGTATTCACGCACCTACTACCACCACACCCAGCCTAAATCACTTCAAACTTCAGATTGAACCTGACATAGTAATCA